>CM032382.1:28592604-28667260 GCA_019023105.1 Diglossa brunneiventris
CTTTGCTGTTTTGTAAAGACATAGAAATACTTATATTTAAAAAAAAACCAAAGCCAAGAAGCACCCTAACATCCGTTAGGTATGCAGCCTGGCTTCTTAAGATCTGTTTTATCTTCTTCTAAAATGAAAGTGTTTTACTTTGCTCCAAGCCTGACATGCAGCCTTGCATACCTTTTAGTAATGCTGTTAGATTCAGCCTCTCATACTCAGTGGCTTTCACAATGTAGAATTATTGTATGAATTAAATTTTATTTATTTCATACTTACTGGAAATAAGTACACACCTAGTGGAAGGTTTCCCTTACCGTGACATATGGTTTGGAACAAAATCATCTTTAAGGTTCCTTCAACCCAACCTATTCTATGAAATCTGACCTTGCTTCCTTGCACATTTGTAGCATATATGCATAACTCATTTACCCCTTTACTTCTTCAGCCTGGGTGATTCTTCAGAGCCATAACTATCTGCTAGTCCTGTAGACCTTGTGGATTTTTTTTTCTGTAGAAGAATCAATAATATTTCTAGACTAGCTCTAATATAACACAGTAAAAAAAAAAAAATTGAACCAACAACCAAAAGACTTCTTTCTTCTCTGTGATGCTATTCTTATTGTAAGTTTGGTTTATCAATACTTTACCACTCAACCAAATCTGAGTTATATAAGAGATTTATTTGGATAAGGACTTTGGGATAGTTGTGCTTTTGGATTTTTTTTTTTTCGTTTTGTTTTGGTTTTGGTTTTTTTTAGTACGACAAGTAAACCCCATTGGGCTTACTATAGCAGTGCTTCTGGGAGTGACTGCAAGATGTTCGTCTGTCATTGCTCCTTACAATTCTGGGGTTTGGGTTCTGCTTTCAAAACAAGATATGAAGCCTTAAGTTGGAATGTAGCAGACATTCATGTGACAATATATTCACATTGATATTGATTTACAATACTGTTTATTTTACAAGACTGGCCGGAAGCAACACCTTGGCATTCAGATACCCTGCCTGCATGCAGCTCCGACAAAACAAGTTACAGATTCATTCAACCTTTTTTTCCCCACTCCCCCTTTCAAATGCAAGTACCTCTGGAATCATCCTCTGTAATCAAGTAGGGAAAAAATTCTACAAGCTCATCGGATGGTGCTTGACATTTTGGGCATTTTCTTCACTCTGAAGTGTTATTTAGCACTTACTGAGATTAAGTTCTCTTTCTTTAGGCACCCCTTGCTTTCCTAATATTTCAGTAATCATTTCTTCTCAGGTTTTAAAATCTGCCTCTTGTAGTGATTTTGCTGATACAATTTGTCCTCTATGGATCCTTCTGAAGGTACTCCTGAAGCTATCAAAGTCACCAACTAAAAGTGAATTCTTGTGATTAACTTGATCTTATTCTTCTAAAAGGCATTACTTTACCCATCTTAACATTTTTTAGTGTAAGAGCTCTGCGTGTCTTTATCTTCCTCCCTTTATATTTATTTATTTAGTGTAGTCTGGATCTTATTTAGCAAAACAAATTAGTGAAATAATTGGTAGACTCAAAAGTCTACCCTCTGCTTTTCTATAAAATATTTGTTTGAAGGGGATCAGTAGGGCTAACTGATTGGGATCAGTCATGTTTTCAGACATGGAACCATCTCAGAAAGCATTCTCTCTCGCCTGAACTAAAGCATTTTTCATGCCGTCATTATGTCATATGGTGGGGAGGTATCACTTTGGTCACATTGGGTCAGCTGTGCTGGCTGTGTCCCATCCCAGTTTGTTTGTTGTGGCGCAGAGGGGTAAACAGAAAAAACATGAGTGCACTGTGACCGCTGTTGTCACTGATCTGCTATCAAAGCTTCTTTAGCCTGAAATCCAAAGCACATGACTTTATGGGTTGCTGTGAAGATAATGATCTCCATTCCAGCCAGACCCAGTCCAATCAGTAATAATGAAAAATCACTTTATATAGCAGAGAAGACGAAACTTTATGTAGAGCCCTAAAATTTCTTTTTTAGTGATGTGCCATTTAATTGTTTTTAAATAATGAAAAATATTCCATCCACTTTGTGTGGGGCAGCTGAAAGTAATATCTTTTTGTGGAAGATTTCGGCAAGTCTTTATTTATTCTGAAACAAAGCAATTTTCTTAATAGTGAGGAGGGATAAATTCCAAAGCAAATTCATTACTTTTGAAAGAGGATGCTTGTAAAATTAGTTATCTTGCTCCAAGGTGAGCTAAAAGCAATGTATTATTTTAAAGAAAAAACACACACAAAATCCTTCAAAACTCTAAACAAAAATACATCCCAAGAAGTATATAAATAGCACAGAGGTAAAATGTTTAGGATAAGGTGTAATTTATTCAGTGTAAAGTTAAATCACAGCTTTATATTGTAATCCAATTTAAATTTTGTGGAAGGTCCACAGGTGCTGATGTTAGAGTTGAAGGACATTACAAAAACATCCTGATTGCTAACCTAGGGACAATTGATAACTTAAAATTTTAAACTTTCATGAAAATTCATCTGATTCAGCTTTACGAGCCTTTATATATGCTTAAGTTTTCTTTTCTACTTTAAGTTTTTCCAACTAGCAGTATTATGGCTTCTCAATGAAAGATAAGTGTCTTTCAGTGCTGAATGTCAGAAATTTGAAGAACAGAGTCGAAGGCAATGGAAAATTAGGAAAAATCTAATTCTAAGACCTGAAAGCCACTTCAAACTCCCAATGTACAGTGTACATTTTATAAACTAGCACTGCCATAAAAATTACAAAATTATCTGTTGTCTAAAATGGGAAAAATCCAAATGAATACTAATGTTGATGTTGAATTTATTTTCAAGTAAGGAAAAGGAAATAATGTGGAAATAAGCTGAACAAATTATCACAGAATATTTCTATTCAAACAGCAGATGCTTTTAATTACTATTCATTCAACCAGTAAATTTGCAATGCTCAACCTATAGTTTTTCTTGTTTGAAGGACCTAGATATTTAAAAATTGTAGTATTTTTCATCTTTTTTAATTCTATCTGGAATCCAGTCAGAACCTCAGGAAAAAAAAAAAAAAAGAAATATTCTTCTATCCTTTTTTATTGTTCCATTCATTACTGCCCCTGAGAAGGATGTCAATGTGGTCTTTAAGTGAAGAAAATTTATAACTGCTTTTTATTTACCTGAGAACTGATAAATCTATCATCTATGAAAGATTATTACAACATTTTATATGCATGTTTGTTATCCCAATACAGCAGTTTGCTGTACACAGCAGTTTGCTTTATTAGTAAATTGCAAATGAAGTGGAATTTTCAAGTTAGATACATTCACATATACATGTATATATTCACAACCTCAGTTCCTGATACTACAAGTTGCAATAATTGAGAAATATTTTTTGGTTTATTTTATTTCATATGTGGAGAGGAAAATCTCATTTTTCCCAATTTACAAAGTTGCTTTTAAGAGCGAGAAAGAATTAAAGTCTGAATTCAGTATAGACAACTCTGAGTCCTATTGGAAACATTTGAATTCCCTCACAAGACACAAAAAAAGTTTAAAAAAAATAAGAGGAGTTCTTTCTGTTTAGGCATTTATGTAAGAAGAGGAAATAATGTGGTTTCTGATGATATGTTGGATATTACAGTTGAACTGTGCAGTAGGCCTTGCTTTGAGAGTTATGTGAACATAGCAATGCTAGTGTAATTATTGAATCCACCCACGTGATAAGAAGATGAGTTACCAAGTAAACCGCAAAGAATACATGAATATCTGCTTAGTTTTGTGGGAAATGGATTTATGGAGAATTTTTAAAGTTTGATAGAAGGCTTATATAGTATGTATTTGTATATAAACTTTGAGATAAGAAATGTTAATTTAGAAATGTTATGGAATAAGATATTATTGAAGGAGAAATGGAACTAGAAACAAGTTTTAAAGAATGGTTTTATAAATAAGACTAAATACTTTAGAAAAATAAAACTATGAAAGATACATTGTAGTAAGACTTATGAGGGATAATTTTAACTTATTAGCTTTAAGATGTTTACAGTATAATGTAGTAAAAGCTGATAAGTTAAGAAACACTTATAATGTACTGTAATAAGAAAATAGTTAGCTTCTAATTGTAATAGCATGAATTATAACACTTCTATTGTCTCACCTCATCATAGGAGACTGAAAATATAATAAGTGTTTTTAAAACACCTCTCAATTATCCCATCTCTAAGTCAAAAAAGGGTATAATCCAACAAATTTCATAAAAATCAGGACATGAATATTTTATCTTCTGCACACACAGCTCTGAAATGCATTCCTGTGTTTTCCCTTGTCCTGTTTTGAAACCTCAACCAGTTGATAGGTAGGATGTGCTTTCACTGTTTAAAAGTTACTGCTCAAAATATTTGTGCTGAGTATTTGCAGCCTGTGGACATCCATACACTGAAGAGAATCCCTAGAGCCATGGGGTAACAACTCTAGAGCCATAAAAGGTAGTAGTTTACATATATTTAATTTTCAAAGATATGAATCTCAGTTGATAGAACATCTGTGGTGTTCTATCAACCACCTAAATGCCCAGGCTTGTAATCAAAGGATGATATCAGTGTCACTAATGGGACTGTCTTGCCTTCAGACACCTTGCCTTTGCTGTGCTGCTTGGTGCATATGAGCTAAGCCATGATGTGTCAAAGGGTTGGAGAAGGAGGTAAGACTGAAGAGTCTCCATCACAAGAGGTTTTTCAGATGTAGACAGGGTGGTAGACTACCTCATCCTTTTCCATGAAAGGTTAGACCAGGTGATCTCTTGAGGTCCCCTCCAGACAGATCTGTTCTGTAATCCTCATTAACATGCTGAGTGGAGCAGTGTTAAAGCAAGCCTATAGCCATCTTCCTTATTCCCAGTGACATTCCTTATTATCTGCGACCTTATTAAAGGTGGAAATAATTACAGAGAAGACTCTTGTATATCCTCGATAGAAAAAGTCAGTGTCGTCCTCTGTTTAATTCTATTAAGTAACACAATCTCTTGTGTGGTTATGCAATATTTTTGGCTCCGTTGGTTCTGTCTCAGAACATATTGGTGGAGATTGCTTTGGGAATTTCTGTGTTCACAGTGGTCATATTTAGAATACACACCTGATATGCCTGGCTTGGTGCATTCTATCACTAACTGTAATGTACCTGCTACACGCATGCTATTCAGTGAGAAGGACAGCAGGTGGCAATTACAATTTGTAGTCTTTTATTTGAGAAGGCAGGTGGTCTGGGACTTACATAACGAGTGGGCACAACTGCCCTGGTATTAAGGTTCCAAAATTATTGCAGTTAGTGTGGTTTTAGTTCACAGCTAGCCATTTTGTAAAAAGGATATCATTTGTTAGGATGCTTGGGGTGGAACCTTGATATACCTTTAATTGTTTATTTATAGACTGTAGTTGTTGGAAATGTGCCAGGAATAACAATTTCTTTATTTTTTCTTCCCAAAGAACACATATTTAAATATTCAAATGAGCATCCATGAAGGCAATAGAATGTCACAGAAGGACGAATTATACCATTTAAATTAGAAATAGCTTGTAAGTTCGAATGGACAGCAATTTTATGTCATTGCTGTATTAAATTGAAGGGTCACACACATTATCAATCAAAATTTTATATCCCTCCTTCAAGTAATATACTTATTTCAGAAAAAAAGGTGGTCTTAAAATTCCTGAATGGGAAATTGTTTTCAAGCCTTTGAAGATGTCTTCTCAAAGAGTATGCTGATAATTACACTGACTAACGATCTCAGGCTCTATCTAAACCACGCAGAAGCAAAAGCTCTCTGTTTCACATATACTGATATTTTAATTCCCTTTCCTTTAAATATTCTCTATAGAAATAATGGTAGCAGACTGCCCTTTCTTTACTAGGATTTAACTCCCTGTTTGGGTTTTGATTTGTCATTTCACAGGTATTCAGACTTTACACTAGCACACAGATTTCTCCAGCTCTCAAAGGCCAGGTTTTAGTTCCCCAAGGAGTGTTTATTCTACCTATTTTTAATGGTCCTTTCATAGGACTTGAGTGTATCCTTTTTAGGGTAACCAGACAATTTTCATTTTGTTTGTGTGTCTGGACTGAAAACTCTGCAACCATCATAGGCTGCCTTCAAAATAAATATTATTGCTATGGTTTTTGTCTGAAAAGGAATGCCATTTGTGGTCCTCAATTATGTTTCTAGCATGAAGAGGAAATTCATTGATATGAAAGGAACAGTAAAGATACTGAAGACATTTATGCTTAGTAGTCTAAGTTCTGGTGTTTTGTTTGGATGCGATGAAAATACAAAGGGCTTTTTGGAGCAGTAATGACTGGAACAATGTCTCTTGCAAATAACACAAAGATTATGGGTTTTATTTCTATGTGGGTGATCTATTTAAATATAATCTTTATGCTGAAACTTGTACAAGTCCTAATTGAACATAATAAAATAATAATAAAATCAATCAAAATTATACTGCAGAAAAATAAACAATCCACAATTATATCAAATGATGGGTATTTTATATATACATAACATCTGCATGTCATTCTCCAGACCACAGTCAATAAATCCCCAGCAAGAGTCATCTCTAGATGCATACAGCTCTTGTTTTCATCTTCTCTGCTTAAATGAGTTCCTGCATGACAGCCAAAGCAACTGGTTAACCACACCCATGGAAGACTCTATTTGGGTTTAAAAATGCTTTTATACAAGCTTGTTGTGTTTGCTTCAATAGCTACTGTTAATATTTTGCTCTGCTAATACTTTACCTTCTTTTCAACCGGAAAAAAAGTTCTTTAAAGTGTCAATAGTTAGCAGTCTTACCAGAATCAAAAATTAGGCATTAGGTTTGATAGAATTTTCATTCACCGGACAGTAATATAGGCAATTATTTGATATTTTTCAAGCTATTGGTCTGATATTGCTACACAAAATGCAGTAAAAGTCCTCCGTGTTTCCTGTTGAAGTTTATTTCTAGGGGAAAGGTTCTGTGTTTCTGCACTGTGGAAGTGTGCATTGTATTGTGTCATGACCTTTCCTGCTGTATAGTCTCCAAGGGCTTTCACTACTGATTTTTTTTATTTACTTGACAAAAGTAACCTACTGTCAGACTGTGGCTGCTGTCAGCCTAATAAATTGGGAAAATTATACTGTCATGTACCAGCAAGGTATACTTACTTGTCTTTTTAGTTCAGAAGAGCTGTGGCTTGACAATAAAGCTGTATTTTTTTTTTTTCATTACTGGTCTTTCAATGCTCTGTACAGTTTGTTGGTTCAGGCTGATGGAAAATATTCACATATTTGGATTAAATTTACAGAACATCTTTGGTCACAGTGCACATTTCTATTGTTCAAAATTGCTCCAAACCTCAGGCCACAGAAAGATTCAATACTAGTCAAAAGATGAACGAGCAGTTCTGAGACTGAAGGACACGGAGATCAGTGGGTCTCACTCAAGTAGGTGAGAAGTGCCACCTGTATGATGAGATGGATCTTTTGTTGAAGCCTTATGCACAGTCCCACATTTACTGTGAACAATGTCTCTATGCTGGGATTGCCCCAAAAGAAACATGTATTAATAAGCAATCGAATTACTTAAGGATTCTCTTAATAGCAGTTGAGGAAAGTTTTAAGGTGTCCTTCCACAGGCTGATACTTACTTCAGTGTCTGAATCAGAATCAGGTCTGATTCTGATTCTGCCAGTTTCATTTATTTGGAAGATCCCATCATGGAATCACAGAGACCAGTGTTAGATAATGGAAAATTCTACTGTGGGACAGAGTCTCCAGTGATGCAAACATTGACTGTGGTTAGGTCTGACCTAAAGATATCAAATAGCCAGGTCTTCCACCACTGGAATTGACACTGGAACCCTTCCTCTTGCAGGCATTTGGAGTTCCACTCTAATAGCAGAATATTTTTAGTTTCTTAGCAAAGTCTGCTCACACAGGCTAATACACAGAATTTATAATGCCACCATTACCTAGCCTGTAAAGTGAGTAGTCAAGGTAGCACACCAAGTGTTTTTTAGGAACCTGCTGTGACTGGATGCAAGCTATCCAACTTTTATGTTAACTTTTCCACCATTTTACATACAAAATATGTTCAGACAAACTGTAAAGTTTCCAATCTAAAATTTAAAAGTTGTTTCTTCAGTCTCTTTATACATATTTAAAGTTGATTTCTCTCTCTTTGAACCGAATTTAAAGCAATATCCTATTGGTTCCCTACAGAAGTTCAACCTGACCCATAACCACCAGAGAACATCAGGCAGTTGGTAACTCCATTTCTGAGATGATCATCCCATTTTGGCTCCATTATTTCCTATGTATGCTAGAGGTGTAGGCAACAAATTGAAGCAATCCAACAATTCTCAATAGTTTCTTCTAAAAATATCCTGTAAAAAACAGTCTGCAGGCATTGTGTTTAGCTACAAACTGTAGAGCAAGTAAGGAAGGATATGTTCAGAATAGCAGCTAAACCCTGACTTAGAAATCAGCAAAATACATCCTTGCTTTGCATCTACAACATCTGTCTAGAAAAGGATATAAAACAATTATCATTAAGTTAATGATAATTGACATTTCACACCTTTGTTCACAACACACTAATAATTCACACCTTTGTTCACAACACACTAATTTCTGCAGACAGGCAAGCTGTGGAGATTAGTCATTAGTAAATGGTACGGTCTTATTCAATCACTTCATTAGGTTTCCAGAAAGGGGAACAAACACCACATTGAGGAAATGTGCTTATTTTTTAATAAGACAGGAAGATTTTTAAAAAGAGGAATACCACAAAAGGACCTCAAAGGAACATAAACCTCAAATTATATACTGCTTGATTCAACTAAAAAAAATATATCCACTTTATTTTAGGATGAATTTGAAACATGAGCATGAGGAACCTAAGAGGAAGTGAAGATGCAAAACATGACTTCAGCTAATAGGCACCACATGAGAAATTATTTTCCAAGACTGAATTATTTACTTCCAATCATATTTCCCAGTACTTATAACCAAAATTACTTTTCATGTCACACATATTGAATAGAAGGCTTTAAAACATGGGATTCAGAATTGCTGCAATGCAGCCATAATTTACTGCAGAAGGAAGAGGCCCAAGTAATTTCTAATATATTCACATAGATGCAAGCTGTAGGTTTGGCAAAACAATTGTGTCATTAAGAACATCCAATAAAATATTATGGTCATTTAAGCCACAAAATAAAGCAAAGAGCGTGCCATACAAGATCACTTTTTGAGCCACCTTCTTGTCTGGAACACTCTGCTCAATGTTGATTACTAGAATATTAGAAATAAACAATAAAAATGAGGGACTTACTTCTTCCAGAAAAAATCCAAAGTGCCATAATAAGGAAAAGTTTATGTGCTAAGAGAAAGGGTTAAGCTAAAAAAGTTGGCAAACTGCTGAGAAATGCAGCTATGTACAATAGGGAAAAAATAGGGATGGAATCCATTTAAATTGAGAACTTAGTCTTTTGCACAGACAAATACCTATGGTTAATGGCTGAAATGTAGAAATAAAGCCTGACTGGTAATACATCTTTTTTCTGCTGGTAAGGGAAGTGATGTAAATTCCAGTTTAAGCTCTGAAGACTAGTTTGAAAAACATTTCTACCCTGATTCTCCAGTTAACAGACCGGTCCTGAGAGATAGTAGGTTTACTAATAGTGAATTAGTAAATTAGTCTGTAAATTACAGACTTAATATCTGTAAACAGTCTTACAATTCGTGACAAATTATATAGTGTGTCTAACATATATGATCTATCATTCCCATTTGTGTTTTCATCTCTTGTGACTCTTTTCAGCTCAGCTAAAATATCTTTTGTCCAGCCTTAAAGATCTGAGTCCACTTGTTCTGAAGACTTCTGCTTTGTGTTTCAACAAAAAAATCTAAGAGATCTTCTTTGGGGTTACTTCTCTCAAATAGCTTTATTAGTGTGCAAGAAAACACTGCAAGAAAGTGGTGTGTACATTTTGAAAGTATCAGGCATGGGTAAGACATGCAAAAGCAAACTAAGATTTTTCTAGGTGATCAGGCAAAGCATTATTTTCTCAATATCCTGATAAAAAAACTTTAACAGGGATAAGTAGATGACTCCTTTATATCCTTCTAGCAGACTTCTTTATAGCCTTCTAGCAGAGACTAAAAGATAGGAAAAAAGAACAGGAAAACGTCATGTGGGAAGAAAATTAAGATGAAGAGCCAACAGCTTCAACAGACTTCTGCCTAGAAATAATGTAAAACAAATCCCTTTATTCCACATCTGATATCAACATTAAATTCGTGGCAGCTGGTGGCTTTATATTTACAATGAAAGTACCTAGTAAGAGTAGGAGATTCCAGGAAATTAATTTATGTCTGTAGTTTTCCTTTAGTTTCTAAGCACAGAACAGCAGCAGGAACAAGCTGAGATCTGCCATATCTCACCCATCTGAATGTCAGCTCTTGTTCTAGCTGGGTCGGGCCTTTCAGTTACTTTTAATTTTTAAATTTTTTTTAATGGTTTCTGATGTTTCTGGTGTAGGCAATGTTGCAATGGTTAATAAGTGCTACACACACCTTATTCTTCTACTTGGAAATGTAAATTTATCATTATGAAAGGATTTCATGTCAGAAAGTATATTCAAAACTCATTGATGCATCTGAGTCTGCAAAGAAGTGCACTGAGGAAGAAGAACAGCAGAGCCAAATGTTACAAATAAAGAAAGGCTTTGAGATAATTAAATTAACCTCATCATTAGGGAAGTATTGTATGCTGTATTGAAGAATTGCTTTTCTCTGTGTCCCTGCTGGTTCTGGCTCAGTTTGTAAAATTCTCTCACCCTTAAAGTCCTATTTTAGTTTCATGTTAATTCTACAACCCATTTCTTTCTGAGATTGAAACACCCAATATAGCCTACCAAATTCCCCTTTAGCTTGAGTGACTAATTCTCAATCTTAGTCTGCATTGCAACTCTTTAAAATATTTCTGTTGTTAACTGTACTGGAGGGTACTAGAAAACAGCTGAACTGGAAAAGTGTAAATGCCAGCACCAGCAGCTACAACCGCAGAAAGAAAAAGCCTTCTGGAAATAATTCTCTCACACTGTTTAATCCCTGTAGTTTTCCCAAATAGCCCGATGTTTCATAAACAAGAATTTAAGCATCTCATAAATAAATACTATACCTCATGTTTAGGTCCATTTTGTGTTAGGTTAGCAGGAACATTCATTCTTAATTTATGTCTTTTTGGTCAGGCGTTAAAGTATAGTAGAATTGGATAATTTCTATGATTTTTTGGTTAAGTCCCAGTAGTTTGTGTTTCTCATATTTGACTTCTATATATTAAAAAAAGCTTTCCTGAAATACATGTTACAGACTGAGCTACAAAGACAATTCTTTGAATTGAAGTAGCAGCCTCTACAATAGGGCACCATCATGCTTTCATGGTTACATAGCAGAATTTTTCTAAAATGCAAGTCTCTTTATTTGAACTGTTTTTTTTAACACAAAATAAGGCACAAAATAATTAATTAATTATGCACAAAGTATCTAATACCACCTCCTCACTTCTTTTTGAAATGTCTTCTAGAAATATCTGAAACCAAAGCAATAAAAGAAATTATTGTTGGCAAGCCTAACATTTTATTATATTTTCAGAAGAAAGTAAGTACTTCTGCCATCTTACCTCAAAACTCAAATTGACTCTCCACAAGAAATAATAGTTTTTAAAATAAAATATCAAAGATTTTGTCTCTAATTTGCCACTTGTATTATTTGGGGAAGTGTTATGGGTCATTCCACCAAAATTTCTTTGTTTGATCTCAATATAATGATTTTATTTTAGTGGCAATTTTTCACTGGTAGTTAATGAATCACTCTTGATAATTTTAAGGATACAGGTATTGACTTCAGGATATTTAATTAATAATGAGGCAAAGGATCCATCCTATTCTCCAAAGTCCAGAAATCAGTGAAAACTAATACCTCTGAAGTGAGAAGCAACATAAGATTGCCAACACACAGAGTTAAATTGTTTTTAAATCATAGTCATTCCTATGACTATGGATTCTATGATATCCATAGTCATAGGATATCATAGAAACTGATATCCTATAGTTTAAATGTCAGCATAAAAGTCGTCTATTTATTTGCTAAAAATAGGAAAGTCTCATAATGTATTTTAAGTGCCATATAGAACAAATTTTTGGAAGGAAGGTGATAGGTAAGTTTCCTCCAGATCTGCCAAAATATTGGTCAGCTGGATGGATGGGGGTTCAGTACAGGGTAAGATCTTAAAAAACATCTTCTGACAAAGCAACATACAATTGGACAGAATTGAAGTCTGCTGTTGCTTTCTAACCAGCAGTGATCTTGACTTAAAAGCAGAAACTGAAATAATTATTTCAGTTAGAGACTTTTCTTGTAAGTAAATTTTAAGGAGTACATTGGGAATCAGAAGGTTTCCATGCGAACAGGATCAGATGTGAAACAATACTTATGACTTACTAAATCTGCAGGTTTTTTAAACTGGTATCATCAAAAGCTCTGTTTTTCTTACTCCTGTGGTAAAAGGAAAAATGTCGAGACTCCACTGGTCTAAGAAAATCAAAAGGAAGATCACAGAATATAAGAAATTAATTTTTAAAAAATTAGAAATATAAATAAATATATAAGATTATGTAAAGTGTCTAGGAGCATCGTATCAGGCAATTTCTTGACTTGGACACTGCAAAGAAAGATAATGTAACACTGGCTTCAATCCCACTTACAACAATCATTATAATAAACTATTGAAATTATTAGATTTTCCCCCGGTCTTTTTGTTTTCCTCTGTGCTGCAGTGCTGGATTTCTTCAGCCTGACTAGCTCCCGACACCAACAGCAAGAGTGGGCCACGCCTAGAAAGCTGTCAAATCCGGGGTGCAGCTGTAGGGCACAGCTGCTCTACAGCATGGGTGGACTGCACTGGGGATAGGACTGCGCCAAGGGTAGGGACAAGGAACAGGGGGAGGTCTTGTATATGTTTTCCAATGGTGTTTATTCTCCAGAGGCTCAGGGACAGAAAGACTCCAAATTAAAGGCATATATCAACTTATAAATGGGGGAGGTCCCAGGGTAGGGGATCATTACCTTATAAGTGAGGGTAGGGACAAGGAACAGGGAGAGGTCTTCTGTATGCTATAACAATAAATAGGAAGGATTATAAAACTCACTACTAGAACTGCATTACAATCAAAAACACACACCGCAATATCTCCCCCTTTCTTATTTAAGAAAGAGAGAAAGTGTTTGTGGACACAAATAAATTTTTGGGATAAACAGTAACTATAAAATTAACGATTTTGAAAACATACAAAACAAAACTTATTATCTGCAAAAATTTTTCAAACTAATCAAAATGGAGGGATTTTAAAGTTTCACCTAAATAAAAGGCCCCTGATAAAATGAATACTTTTCAAGTTCTGCATAATAAACAACTTACTAAACTCATCAAATTAACAGAAAAGTTTAAGGTGAAACTTAGGCCTTTAGGTTACTAAAATTAAACTAAGAACTGAAATGAATTAATTTAGAAAACATAAAAAATTAAACTCAACATTCAGATGGGAACTAAGATAAAGGTAAAGAAATGAGATTTAACATACTAACATAACTTTTAACAGAAGTGGTCACTATCATTTTTCTACTAATGAAAATTATAACTTAAAATATCAAATACTAATACATTTAATTTATAATTTTGAAATATAATTACTTACACATATCTATATTAATGTAATTGAAATGAAATAATTAAACTTAAGAAATTTACTTAAAAGTAACACTTTAAGGTATCAAAACAAAATTACAATTAAGACCTAGTAGCTTCAAAGTAATTAAGATTACAAAAATAAATAAACACATTATTGATATGAAATTCATTTAAACTTAAGATAATCTAGACAACAAGGAAGGAACTTGAAAAATATTTAGAGCAACTCAGATAACTTGAACAGTCTCTTTTAGTTATCTTTTTTAATGGTGACGATGATAGTTTTCCTCCTCTTGCCAGCAGCTTTCAAAAGCTTTGGATTAAACACAGTTAATTTTAAAATATTCATTGTTCTCACTGGAGATTGAAGCGGTCTTGTAAAAGTCTGCATGGTGGCTGCTGAACTCCATATTACGTCAGGAGAGTTGACAACTAAAGGGTCTGTTTCATGAGGTTTCATTGTTTGGTGACAATGAAAAGTTATCTGGGTTCCCAGCAGGGAAGGGGATGAGGACAGGATAAGGGAGTACACAAAATGGCAGTTTCCAGTAAGCAGCTTCCATTTCAATCCAGCAGAGGTGTAACTTAAGGCAGAATGGCTGCCAGCCCTGGGGGTGGAGCTTTTGGGGGGAGAGGTGGAGCTGAAAGGAAGGGGTTGGGAAAGGCAGGGAGAGAAGGGTTCTGGGAAAGGGAAGCACAGGGAGGGGTCAAGCCATGTGACCACTGCCATCTTGTGCTCCTTGGGAACTATTTTAGGGAATGGGGAACAAACTACTCTGGAAGTTATTTTGGGAGTTATTAACTGGGAATGAAGGAATGGTTGAGGGATTAGGGAAGGATCCCTGACAGTGTGGCCAGCACTGCCAGGGTAAGGGTACTGGGGAGGTCGTGGGGAGCCAGGGAGATGGTGGCAGCCTTGTACCTGCACCCAACCCATGTGGTGTAGGGGAAAAAGATTTAGGGTTGAGAGACAGGGAAAGAGGTGTTTGGGTATTAACTGGGGAAAACCAATTTGACTGTTTCTCTGCTCTCCCTTGTGCTTGGGGAAAATGGAGAAGTAGCCACTTAATTAGTTTTTTTAACAACCCCATAAAAAAATCTAACTTTCCCCCCCAGCTTCAAGGGTACCCACAAGTTGGAAAAGGATCTCCCTTTGCTGCGCTAACAGATCAGCACCCATCCTGTAAGACAGCAATAATCCATCCCCTGCAGTAAAATGAAAAACTAAAATAGAAGATCCTGAGATCACCCTCAGCCCACTCACACAACACAGTGGGGGACTCCCAACCCCCAAGACAGATAACACAGCCCTCTGCTCTTGGGGTTAAAATCCATTCATAGGGGGCTCTCAACCCCTTGAAACATAACCAATCCCTTCTTCTCAATTGTGAGCCTCTGATCCAGTCAATCTCAGTCAGTCGGGGTACTCACCACTCTGTTGGTCTCAGGAACAAAATCCTGCAGGAAAAGGTCCCCTACCCAGGAAGCAATCCTCTTGGCTGCGAGAGGGTTGCTGCTTCTCCCCAGGGAGTACTACCAACCAAAAAGTGGAGTAATCACTGATGCACCAAGGCTTCAGACTTCCAGCCTCTCTGAGGGGTCTCAGACTAAGAAGCCCCAGCTGAGGCTGGAGTCTCAGCTGACACAGTTAAATTCCTCAAGCCGGAGTCTTTTGGACGATGTCATTCCTCATGTTGGTACACCAGTTGTTGCAGTGCCAGATTTCTTCAGTCCGACTAGCTCCCGGCATCAACAGCAAGAGTGGGCTGCCCCCAGAAAGCTGTCAAATCCGGGGTGTGGCTATAGGGCACAGCTGCTCTATGGCACAAGTGGACTGTGTTGGGGATAGAACTGCACTGAGGATAGGGACAAGGAACAACATGTTTTCCAAAGGTGTTTATTCTCTGGAGGGTCAGGGACAGAAAGACCAACTTATAAATGGGGGAGGTCCCAGGGAACAATTCAATCTTTAACCAGTCGGGAGAAACGGGAGAAACCAGTGGAACACGAGGTGAGGAATACAATGTTTAAACTGATAGGGATTACAGGGGAGGAGAACAACTTTAACAACCCAATGGGGTTTTGAAGCATACAAAATTGGTAGGGAAGTTTCCAGAGAAAGCAGCAGCCTTGGGATGGATTGATATTCAGTGGGAGGAAGAACAGGGAACAAAAGGGCAGGTCTTCAGGGAGATGGAAAACTAGGGCAAAGTTAACAACAACAGGAGAAAGGAACAATCCATTAATAATAAAATATGCTGTAACAATAAAATCGGATTATAAAACTGACTACTAGAACCACATAACAATCAAAAACATACACTGCAACCCTATGATTTTTTTTGTCTGTGTAATGTGAAAGAAAGAAGAACAAGAAAATAGACTCAAAAGTTAAGCAAGGGGACTAAAACATGAAGGAAAAAAATGCCACTTTTTCCAAAACAAAAGTTTTCAACCTTTAATATAGAGATGTCTACCTCTCTCTGCAAGAGGAAGGGAAGGGAAGGGGAGCAGGAAGGGAAAGGAGAAGGAGAGCAGGAAAGTGAAGCGGACGGGAAGTTCTGGGAAGGAAAGTGCCGGGAAGGGACAAAAAAGTTGGAAGGGAGGGTTGTGGGAAGGGAAGGTTCTGGGAAGGTTCCGGGAAGGGAAGGTTCCGGGAAGGGAAGGGAAGGTTCCGGGAAGGTTCCGGGAAGGGAAAGGGAGGGGAGGGGAGGGGAGGGGAGGGGAGGGGAGGGGAGGGAGGGGAGGGGGGGGAAGGGAAGGGAAGGGAAGGGAAGGGAAGGGAAGGGAAGGGAAGGGAAGGGAAGGGAAGGGAAGGGAAGGGAAGGGAAGGAAGGGAAGGGAAGGGAAGGGAAGGGAAGGGAAGGGAAGGGAAGGAAGGGAAGGGAAGGGAAGGGAAGGGAAGGGAAGGGAAGGGAAGGGAAGGGAAGGGAAGGGAAGGGAAGGGAAGGGAAGGGAAGGGAAGGGAAGGGAAGGGAAGGGAAGTGTCATGGTTTGACACTGGCACAATGCACAATGCCAGCGCCCCCATGAAAAGATACCTCTTCCCTGGTGTCTGCTGTGAGATGGGGCCAGGAATAAGCAAAGCAGGCTTCTAGCTTATGAAGAGAGGGAACAAAAAGTTTATTAACTACACTACAAACAAGACACATACACACGCAGACACACACACACACACAGACAATGAAAACTTCACAAAAGCATTTCCTCCTCCCCCCTACCAGATTCTCCCAATACATCTCTCAAAGTTCAACTCTCAGTCCATCATCACTCTGTAAAATACTCAATCTTCAGTCTATCAAGAGCAGAAGTCCTTCTTGGGCCATGGTGACCTCTTCCTTTTCATGTCCAGTGCTCTCACCACATGAACATGGACTAGAGCTGCTTCGAGGGTTGTCTTTTTTAAGGATGCTTTGTCTCTTTCCAAAAAAAGCACAGTCTCACCTTCGGGACATCCTTTGTCCCCCCCATATTTCTCTACCCCCTGGGGCCGGGGGGTCTCCAACACTGAACCTTCGGGACATCCTTTGTCCCCCCCATATTTCTCTACCCCCTGGGGCCGGGGGGTCTCCAACTGAACCCTCTCGGTCCGAGCCACTGCCTCCCCCTGGATGCAGCCTCTGTGTCACAAGGAAGCATGGTTCTGTCCATGGCTGACAAAAAGTGTCCAGCTACAGCTACTTCTTATCTCTTGCCATCTAGGGTTCTCTCACAACCCCGCATTCACAACACACCTGCCTATTTCTTGCTCCAGAAAGGGTCAATGCTCTGCAAGATTTTCATTGTCCAAACAGGGGTTAAAGGCTTCTACAGGCGGCCAGGCTCTTTCTCCGCTGCACCTTCCTCCCCTTCTCCACGAGCCAGGCATGCTGCCAACTCCGAGGCTTCAAGGCCACAGCACCGTACACTGAGCGCGGTTTCTCTCTCTCGTCTCCCGGGGAGGGGGGGGGGGGGGCTGCCCAAATTTCTCAGCGGGGCTTCTCTGCTGGGAGGGCTGCACAAGGCTCCTGGTGCACCTCCACCCTTCCATCCCGGGGGCCTTCAAGCCCCTCTCTGTCCCAAAACTCAGCTTACCTCAAGGCCGCAGGTCCCCTCCCCCGCCCAGCCGGCAGGGCTGGACGGGGGAGGTCTGACCAGGTCCCAGCTAGAAACCAAAAAGGAAGTTCCCAGGGGACAGCTCTGCTTTTAACCCCTGTGTTCTCAGAGGCATAACCAACACCCCAATGGCCAAATCAGGTGCCAATTTCAGAATCTGAGCACCCATTGGCCTCTGACCACTCCATTCCCAGAAAACCTATTTCCTGTCAACCCATGACAGGAAGGGAAGGTGAGACAGAGTAAAAATACCCCAGAGTAGATGCCCATTTTGATTTAGGTGAAATGTACATCTTTAATTCTGTAGCCTGCCTGCAAAGCCTACCTAGGCTAAAGGGAAAACTGCTTCAGTGAAGGACAGAGATAAGGAGGAGACAGCGGGAGACAGATAAAGAAGAGACAGAAACTGCTGCGGGAGCAGGGGAACTTGACCCGGAAATTCTTTCTGATAAAAAGAACTAGCGGCAAATGTCACTGCGAAATTCGTAAAAATTAGTATGTATGAACCTATTGTGAAACTGTATGCATATGCATTTGTAAGGGGGATAAAAGGAGGTCTGGAGTTCACAGATGTGTGCATGCCTTTTAAGGAGAGCAATCTCCGCATGCGTCCAGCGCTGCAATCAACATACCGGCTTTACAACTTTGGCAAAGTTGTGGAGTTTTCTCTCTTTCTCCACGAAACATTTTGGCGAGCCAGCCTCTAGTTCTCTGTCCCCGCAGGGGCGGAGGGGATAGACGGACCTCCTAGGCGCGCCCCAGGATCTTCCTGGAGGGGCTCTGCTCGTCTCAGCTTGCCTCCTGCGAGGACAGACAAGGACCTGCTGGCCTGCAGAGGATACGATACGTATTGAGGAGTCCCCGGGGGAAAAGAGTGAAAGAGTGATAGGATGGCTGAGTAAGTCACTCAGAGACATCTGAGTGCTTGGCCCGTGGTTGCAGCCAGTAGAGCGGTAGAGCAGCTAACGGGGGAGTTCACTGTCTGAAAGAGCAGCTGCTAGTGACCCTGGGGTGGGTCGAGTGAACCTGTGTGTGTGTGTGTGTGTGTGTGTGTGTGGTGTCCGGACACCGTATTATTGTATGGTTAATGCATTGTGTAGCTAGTGCATTTTGTCTGTAATCGTGCAAGTATATAAGTGTATAAAATAAAGTATATCTACAGTGCGGGGGGGTTTCTACCCGTGACTGGAGAGACGAGTGAGGCCTGAGGCACCGTCTGAGGCAGGCTGTGGGGGCAGGGAATGCCCGGCAGAGAAATAGAGCAAATAGTGGAGAAGCGTGGGTGAGGACATTCATTGAGTAAAGGTGGTGAATTGTGAATTGTGGTGTGGATTGTGCACGCTTTTACTGTGGCTAGACGAACCCAAGGGGTTCCTCTGCCCTGGTGGTTTGGACTCGACCCCTGGGAGTTTGTGAATCCTGTGAATTATTGGAAAGATAGAGAAGACGAACGAGTTCATTTAGAGGGGCTCTACCGGACTTCAGCTGGTACTACAGTAAGTCTGGACTGGGAACAGCCTGCCGTAGAGGATTTAGAGTTCCCTGTAATAAATGGAATAGCCTGCGTCTGAGGGCAATTCCTGAGAGCCTTTGGTGCATCAAGAAGCTGGCACGCTGCGTGGGTATTATTGCAGTGCGGAGTTTGTGAGAGACGCTGGTATTGCTGTTCTAATAAGCATCAGGGCACATGCCCCAAGTGTAAATTAAAGTTTTCTGATCAAGCTGATTCAGAACCTAAGATCTTAAAGCTTGTGTGTGGGAAATCACATCTGATACCTGCCACCTGGAACTGTGTGTGGAAGGAAGACTGGGAAACTACTGTGAAGCTCTGTGAAGAGAGGTTTGGGTGGAAGCGAGATAGGGCAAGGAGAAGGAGATAACGGGAACTAACCAGAGCAAGGAAGTCCCTCGGGCTAGCCCCTTGGGGTGCACCTTGGCTCACTGGAAGGAAGTCACCAGTAGGGGGGGGCTCTGAGAATAAAAAAGATCTAATCCAATATTGCACACACTGGTGGCCACTATACAGGTTAGAGGACAGAGCAAACTGGCCACCCACTGGAACCTTAGATTATAATACCTTACTGCAGTTAATGTTGTTTTTAAGATGGGAAGGTAAATGGAATGAGGTTTCGTATGCTGATATGTTTTTTGTTTTAAGAAATCACCAAGAATGGCAAAGGGACTGTGGGATCAGACCGCCCTCAGATCCACTGGTCTTGGCCCTTGAAAAGGAAAATAAGGCAAAGAGAGGGCAAATCAAACGTTGTTGTTCAGCATGCAGTATAGGACAACGGTGTAGGAGATCAGATAAGGTTTATCATTCTGAGGAGCAAGAACGAGATACATTTGAGTGGATGAAAGCTCCTCCTAGGAGGAGGGAGGTTGAGGAGGTTGAGGATGAGGGTGAAGAGGAAGGGAACTTCCCCAAAAAGGAGGAAGACTCAGGTGGGGAAGGCACATCCACTAGAATCCACCCTCCCCCTGACAGTCCAGTTGCATCTAGAAATAGGAGGCAAGCAGTGTTACAGGCCCCTCTGCAAGAGGCAGTAGGACCAGAAGGAGGGAGATTAATGATTAAAGTTCCATTTACCACTCTTGATTTAGAAGCATGGGAAAGGAGTGCTAGGAATTATCGTGTTGATCCTATACTTACTGCCAAATGTCTGCAATATGTTATCAAGCAACACAACCCAGATTGGGCTGACATCCAGTTACTACTGGATGCTTTCACTGAAACAGAGAAACAGCTGATCTTAAAGACAGCAGAGACTTTGGCAGAAGATTATTGCAAGACCAAGCAGCTAGATGTAAAGAAACATTTCCCCCTCCAAGACCCAAGATAGGACCCGAATATATCAGCAGAGGTAAAGAAATTAGCAGATTATCAAGACTGGATAGCAACAGGGGTGGAAAGAGCTATTCCAAAAACCATAAATTGGTCTGCCTTATATTCTCTCAAGCAGGGGCCTTCTGAGACTCCATCTGAGTTTCTAGAGCATTTAAGGGATGTTATGCGTCGTCATATGTCACTGGATCCAGGGTCTGAGATAGGGATGAATCAACTAGTCAATTCATTTTTGGGGCAGTCTGTGAGAGATATTAGACATAAACTTTAGAAAATGCGGGGGCCGGAAGTGAAAAATCTCGAAGCCTTGCTAGAGGAAGCTTGGAGGGTGTTTAGTAACCGGGAAGAAGGATATAAACCAGGAATGAAAAAGTTGGTGGCAGTGGTACAGGAGGAGAGGCAGAGAAAATACTACCAGGGACCACCCAGACAAGGACCACCTCAGCTGGGCAGGAACCAGTGTGCAATCTGTAAAAGAACTGGTCACTGGAAAGATCAATGCCCAGAACAGAGACAGGGTGATCACCAAATGGCTGCACATGTACAAAACAACTGAGGAGGACCGGGGCATCCTGCCCCAGCGGATCCACTGGTTATAACAATGAGGCTGGGGGAAGAAGGGAAAAGGGTGGAATTCTTGGTTGATACAGGGGCTACATATTCAGTCTTATATAAAGCTTTAGTACCTTTGGAAAATGATTATGTTGAAGTGCAAGAGGCAACTGGCCAGTCTGAAAGGGCATATTTTTGCAAACCTTTGAGGTACAAATTGGGAAAACAATGGGGTATTCATAAATTCTTGTACATGCCCAATTCACCAAAGGCACTTTTTAGGCAGAGATTTACTGGAGCACTTACAAGCAACCATTACATTTAAAAATGGAGAGGTTACTCTGGAGGTAAATGATCAAAAGTACATAGAGGTATTAAGTTTAACCTTAAGAGCTATTGAAATCAAGGAGGAAATTGATGAAAAGATACTAAGTCAAGTATTTCCCAGGGTATGGGCCTCTGATGTACCAGGGAGGGCAAAAAACGCCTCCCCTATAGTAATTAAACTCAAGGAGGGGACACAACCAGTGAGGATTAAGCAGTGCCCCCTAAAGAAAGAGGACAGGGAAGGAATCAGCCCAATAATTGAAAATTTTCTGTGGTTAGGGTTACTGAAAGAATGCCAATCTGATTTCAATACTCCCATTTTACCTGTTTGGAAGTCTGATGGGTCATACCGGATAGTACAGGATTTGAGGGCTGTCAATAATATAACAGAAGATTTGTATCCAGTAGTAGCCAATCCATATACTCTATTAACTTGTCTAACACCTGAGCTAACCTGGTTTACTGTTTTAGACCTAAAAGATGCCTTCTTTTGCCTCCCTATCCATGAAGCCAGCCAGAAAATTTTTGCATTCGAATGAGAAAGCCCTAAAAGTGGGCACAAAACCCAGCTCACATGGTCAAGATTGCCCCAAGGTTTCAAAAATTCCCCCACTCTGTCTGGGGAGCAGCTTGCAAAAGATCGGGAGTCTTAGGAAGCCCCACAGGAAGAAGGAAGGCTTTTGCAGTATGTGGACAATTTTCTAGTAGCCACTCAGACAAGGGAAGCATGTGTGTCCTGGATGGTAACCCTTTTGAATTTCCTAGGACTCCAAGGATATAGAGTATCAAAGAAAAAGGCACAGGTCGTGAAACAGAAGGTAATCTACCTGGGGTACGAGGTGAGTGCTGGGCAATGGACTTTAGGGCAGGCTCGCAAGGAAGCCATATGCCAAACCCCAAAACCCCAGACAATAAAGGAACTCCCAACCTTCTTAGGCATGGCAGGGTGGTGCCGGCTGTGGGTTTATAATTATGGACTGCTCGTCAGACCCCTCTATGCTCTTATTGCTGATGGAAACAGAGATCTTCAGTGGACAAAAGAAGCCACACAGGCCTTTCACCAGCTAAAGAGTGCTCTCATGTCAGCTCCAGGTTTGGGACTTCCAGATGTAAGTAAACCATTCTTTCTATTTTCCCATGAAAGACAGGGAATTGCCCTGGGAATACTGGCTCAGGACTTGGGCCCATACCAGAGGGCAGTTGCTTACTTCTCCAAGCAAGTAGATGCAACAGCCAAAGGATGGCCAGGTTGTCTCAGAGCTGTAGCAGCAGCTGTGCTGAATATTCAAGAGGCACGCAAGTTTACCCTCGGACAAAAAAATGACTGTGCTAGTGTCCTACACAGTGTCCGCAGTACTGGAAGTAAAGGGCGGCCACTGGCTTTCACCACAGAGGTTTCTGAAATACCAGGCCATCATGGAAGATCAAGATGATGTAGAACTGGTGGTGACTAATATTGTCAACCCAGCTTCCTTTCTCAGTGGAAATCAAGGAGAAGCAGTACACCATGATTGCCTGGAGACTATTGAAGCTACCTACTCCAGCCGCCGAGATTTAAAGGACACTTCTTTGGACGATGCAGAGACCTGGTTCATTGACGGGAGTAGCTACGTTGCCAATGGGAAGCAACATGCTGGGTATGCAGTGACCACCTGCAGAGAGGTAATCGAATCTGGACACTTACCCACAGGTACCTCTGCACAGAAGGCTGAGATAATTGCCCTGACCCGTGCCTTGGAAATGGCAAAAGGAAAGAGAATAAACATCTATACAGACTCGAGGTATGCATTCGGAGTCGTACATCCACATGGAGCCATCTGGAAAGAGAGGGGACTGTTGACTTCACAGGGAAAAAACATCAAACATGCACAAGAGATAATCCAGCTGCTGGAAGCAGTTCAGCTGCCTGAAAAGGTAGCAATTATGCATATTAAGGCACACCAAAGAGTGAGCTCAGAATTGGAAGAAGGAAACAAGCTGGTGGATAGAGAGGCAAAAGAAGCAGCAAAAGGTGAGGTAACTACTGAAGGAGTCCTAATTCCAGATAGACAAATTTCCCTTGAAGGTAAACCAGAATATAATAAGAGAGATAGAAAGTTAATTGAAGATCAAAAAAAGACATATAACCAGGAAGGGTGGGCAACCATTGAAAAGAAGCTGGTAATCCCTTCCCATTTATTGTGGTCACTAGTAAGGGAAGAACACCAGAAAACACACTAGAGAATAGATGCCCTATACACCTACTTGATTGAAAGAATTGTTGCTAGGAATTTATATGCTACTATTACTCAAGTGACCCGTCAGTGTGATCTTTGCCTCCAGACTAACCCCAAAAATACCCCCAGGCCGAAACTCTGTCAGACTGGGAGGAGTCATGGGCCTGGACAGCAGTGGCAAAATTGACTTCTCAGAACTCCCAAAGAGAAAGGGAGGTATCGGTATTTACTGGTATTAACAGATACATTTTCAGGGTGGCCAGAAGCATATACCACCAGAACTGCCAAAGCTCGAGAGGTGACCAGAGTATTATTACAAGAAATAATACCACGCTTCGGAGTTCCAGCCACAATATCCTCGGATAGAGGATCACATTTCATTTCCAAAATAGTGCAACAGATTAGTAGCCACCTGGGAATAGATTGGGAGCTCCACACTCCATACTGCCCCCAATCAAGTGGCCAGGTGGAGAAAATGAATCATTTGATTAAGCAGCAAATTATAAGACTGGGGCAGGAAGTTAATCTACCCTGGCCCCAAGCTCTCTCACTGGCATTATTGTGAATTCGAAGTAAACCTCGAGCTAAAGAAAAGTTGAGCCGTTTTGAAATACTCTATGGAAGACCATATGTGATACAAAAAGGAATGTCCACCCACATTAGGAAAGTAACACTGGCCACCTACATGGTGGCTTTAAGCAAACAGCTCAAAGAGATTGAGAAGCACGTGGCTGGAACTCGGAGCAGGGAGTTAGATGGGCCAGTACATAACATACAGCCTAGAAATTATGTATATGTTAAGTCTGTTACAGAAAAGACTTTGGAACCACAGTAGGAGGGACCGTTCCAAGTGCTTCTCACCACCTTCACTGCAATCAAAATCAAGGAGCAGAACACCTGGATCCATCACTCTCGAGTTAAGAAGGCCCAGAAGCCCCTTGGAGAGTGACACCAGGAGACAATGAACTGAGACTAAAACTTACTCAGGCAAAATGAGTATATTGCAGTCCAGGGTAGTTCATACTTTGATTTACAGAATTGTTTTGTATGTAGTTATAACTGAAGTTTTAGAAATAGAGAGTACCTCTATCCAAAGCGATGATGAATGGCCTTGTTCCCAGGCTTTTAGTCAGTACAGTGGATCCATGGGAAAACTTTCTGAGATGAAAGATTTAAACCTATCTACTGTAGTAATCCACGGTAATCAGGTATATGAGAAGCAAGAATAGCAGGAACGGGAACTGTAGACACTTCAAAGGATCAGAGGAGAAGAAATCAAAGTAAGGTGCCGGGTCATCAATGGGACGGCTTATGAGAGACCAGATGCAATTAGTGTTTCAACCTCTCCTGGTGTATACGAACACCAGGAAGTTTGTGATAGCCTGAGTGAATCAGACTGTTGGTGTAATTTCACCTTGATACAGCCTGTAGAAGTAACTTGCCTTTGGGCTCGAGATGCTACCGGATTTTCATTTAAATTCAAATTAGACACTGCACTTTTTACAACAGCAGGACCTCATACAACCCACACTACGACTCAAATAGTTCAGACTCAACCCAAACTTGAACCTGAAGTGTATGAAATAGGCCCCTACGTAGTGAGGAATGTGGGTGAACAACAACTATTGTTCAATCCAGAATGGTCTCTGAAATGTGTTGAGTTGCTAATGCAAATTAACATCTCAAAAATCCAACCAGCCTGCTCCTCCTTCCTAAAAACATCTTTTGAGGGCTGGACAACGTGGTTACAAAGACAGGTATATCTCAGGAGCAGAATAAGAAAGGATCTAACTGGGATATTAGGGACAGGATTAGGAGTTTTAAATGGAATTGATTCAGAAATACTGATGAATAAGCTGACAACTGCAGCAGGTGGCCTAACAAAATTGGAACAGCCCTTACAGTCATCTCTATTGGCATTAGGAACTAGCCAGTGGCATATTTCAAAGGTACTGCCAAAGTGGGAAAAGGCCGGGGACCAAGACCACAAGTGAATAGTAGAAGCACTTAGTACAGTTCAAGATAATGTGTCTTTAGCTTTCAGTTGTATACAAGCAGAGTTATGGATGCAGGCAACAGCAGCTCTGATCATACGGGAAGGGGGTGAAGGTAATTTTCCAGCTGAAATTTGGAAAATTGTCTGGGATAATGCGATTGATTTTGAAAGGAAGTTTCAATCCTGGTGGACTATGGTAAATTTCACCTATGATCCTGCTTCTAATGTGGCCACTGCCTTTGTGCTTACCATACGTAATGCCACTGTTTATGTTATCCATCCCATCATTGCACTAGGATTAAATATTGAGAAAACAATACTCTACCCTTCAGAACATAGAGTGTGGGCATGAAAGATGAATGAAAAGTGGCGAACAGTAAACTTAGAATCCTGCATTACTAGAGAACAGCTGGGATTAATTTGTGAAAGCAATACTATTAATACCCGGGATGTGTGTTTAGACACTGAGCAGAGTATTTGCCACTTCAAAGTTCATCCAGTCACTGACCAGAAAACTGTGCTTGTATATACTGGAAGAGGGTGTGTGTGCCTGAGAACGGCCTGTGCTGCTGTAAAAATTGATAGCAACGATGTTATTTTGTGTAGTAGAAATCATTCTAATTTCTGTATTTGTAATTTTGCTAAGATTATCAGGTGTGATTTTTTGTACTTGGCCCCAGTGACATCCCACCAGTTGATTAAAATCAACTATACAATGTATCACAAACTATCACCTACCCCTATTGAGATGGACCTTACATTAGTAAAACAATTAATTAAGCACCAAGACCTATTGGAGATCTTGAAAGAAATCCAAGAAAGCAGAAAGAAGACCTCAATTACTGTCCAACATGATACAAAAGAAATAACCAGAATTCTACAGAGAATAAAACAAAATGCAGATCATCACTGGTGGGATGTGATCTTTGGATGGTCACCAACTGCAAATGGAGTCCTTAATAAGTTATGTCATCCCATTGTAGTTTTGTTAATATTAGTTGGAATAAATTTAGGATTATCTACTATATTGCTAATTTGGAATTGTAAAATACTACAACAAGTAGCGGTGTTAACCTCCTTATCAAATGTACATGGTAAAGCATTAAGAGACACTTACTGCCATAGGGGTTTGCATCAAGTAAAAGAATTTACTTATTTTCTAGGAAAGGGGGGAAATGAGACAGAGTAAAAATCCCCCAGAGTAGATGCCCATTTTGATTTAGGTGAAATGTACATCTCTAATTCTGTAGCCTGCAAAGCCTAGGCTAAAGGGAAAACTGCTTCAGTGAAGGACAGAGATAAGGAGGAGACAGCGGGAGACAGATAAAGAAGAGACAGAAACTGCTGCGGGAGCAGGGGAACTTGACCCGGAAATTCTTTCTGATAAAAAGAACTAGCGGCAAATGTCACTGCGAAATTCGTAAAAATTAGTATGTATGAACCTATTGTGAAACTGTATGCATATGCATTTGTAAGGGGGATAAAAGGAGGTCTGGAGTTCACAGATGTGTGCATGCCTTTTAAGGAGAGCAATCTCCGCATGCGTCCAGCACTGCAATCAACATACCGGCTTTACAACTTTGGCAAAGTTGTGGAGTTTTCTCTCTTTCTCAGGGAAGGGAAGGGAAGGGAAGGGAAGGGAAGGGAAGGGAAGGGAAGGGAAGGGAAGGGAAGGGAAGGGAAGGGAAGGGAAGGGAAGGGAAGGGAAGGAAGGGAAGGGAAGGGAAGGGAAGGGAAGGAAGGGAAGGGAAGGGAAGGGAAGGGAAGGGAAGGGAAGGGAAGGGAAGGGAAGGGAAGGGAAGGGAAGGGAAGGGAAGGGAAGGGAAGGGAAGGGAAGGGAAGGGAAGGGAAGGGAAGGGAAGGGGTCTCTCTGATAGTCTGTCTCTTCAAGGAGAAATGAGCCAATACTCTAAGGTGCAGCAAAGAATAAACTTAGGCCAGGCCCCAGAGAAGATAAATATCTTCAGAGGGGTCTTGGTTTACAAGACAGGTGTCTGCTAGGAAAAGCTGAAATGCATCCTTTGGACTGGAGAATGTAAACCCCCTCCCTCCAAATTATTAGAATTTTGAAATTAATATATATGGAAACAGGAATAGCAGTTCTTTACTAGTGTGTATAATAAACGAAACAAACAAACAATGACTAAAGCATTGGTATAGATGGATAATGAGATTATGGACACTCGCAATTAAGGGATGACTATTGTGTGAATATTAAGAAAAGCTTTAGTGTTGTATAGTTATGTTATTATGGTTTAGATGTCCTCTGTTCTTCCCATAGTTCCCTTTTCCCCCTCTGTATTGTTGCCATCAGACAGCCTGGGTTGTCTAAGACAGGTAAAAAAGCAGGTGTGCACATGTGTCCCTTACCTGGGGCAGTTGGGAATGGAAAAGCTTGTTGCTTAGGGGGTGCAGCATGGCAACACCTGACCTCCAATCAAGTTAGAAGAAAGCAGTCTCCACCAATAAATAGCAAAGAAGAGCTGACTGACAGACTTTGGGAGGGGCCAGGGTTAGCTGATGCAAACCCCAGGGGTATAAAAGACGGAACATTCATCTTGAAGATGAACCAGCCACATGGTATTTATGAGAGCAGTTCCCAGCGCGGCAACTTTTTCCTTATGTAGTCCTTTTGTTGTATTTTTGTCAAGGTTTAATAAACCTTTTTAAATTTTCAAAGTGACCAGTTGTTTCTCACAGCATTAACAACAAACAGAACCAGGAACCCAGTCCCAGCCTTTTCAGCTGCATCGCTTTCCTATTTGGTGCAATTATGGTCACAGCCGGCAGGGGTGCTGGCAGACTCCGGGTGGGCAGGGCAGGTGCGGTGATCCCCACATGGCTGCAGGGGGCACTCTGGCACGGGCTCAGGGAGGAAGTGGTGATGGCGGCTCAGCTGAGACAGGGAGGGATGGAAGAGAGGCTTGGCTTCAGAAAATCCTGGGACAGCTAATTCCAGTGCCCCTAGCAGTTCTCTCAGAAGCAGGAGCATGGAACAGCAGGGATGAGCAGAAATTCCGGGGAGGAGAATGTAGTAAAACTCCACAGCAATAGCTGGAATCTGCGGGGTATCCTGGTAGGGCAGGGGGATGTAGGGCCCAGCAGCAGAAGAAAAGTTCCCCACTGGGTTATGGTGATGGCAACTCACTCCTTTTGAAGCTATACATGGAATAAATAGACTCCACAACCTGATGTAGTTATTGTTATAAACAAAATTCTGCCAATTTTTTTGTAGAAAAAAAGAGTTGCAAAACCAGTCAGAGTAGTTGGTGCTGAGGTAGAATTCTACCTGTTTAGTTATTGTAATCACGGGTGTTGTAACTAATTGCTCCTTTTGTATTGGTAAAACCCTGCCTGAGGCTAAATTGCACTACTCCCCAGACAGTGAGGGGAGGAGACATGGGAGGGGGGGCATCAGAATATGCAAATTAACTTCAGGACCAGCATGCCATGGGAAGTGTCAAGCTTACCGAAAAAGACCCCAAAAACAATGAGCCAATGCAAAATTTAGAAATTAGAGTGATGCCTAGATATGAGGAACAGAATACTGACCCTGCAGAGATGCTGAAAAACCTTTGTGCCCCTCGCCCTGACTACAGAAGTAATTTTAAACCAAGACCTGGAGCCGGGAGGCAGTGGAAAGCAGGAAGATCAGGGTCTTGCCTGGAAGCTCCCACGAGGACTGGACCTGCAGCTCTGCCCCTAGTGGACAAAGCTGTGCATATGCTCCTTCTCTGAGTCACCCTGGAAAAGAAGATGGAGACTGCAGACCTGTTGAGCTTCCCAATCTTGAGCTGATCACTTTTAATAAAGGCATTAAAAGGAGAAAAGTCTCCTGCCTTGTTTATTTCAGTTATGAAGCGGTTATGTACTGTCAGCGCCGGGCACAAGTGAGCTAGCTCTCGTGAAAACTTGGGCTCCAAGCCCTGGTCTGAGCCACATCTTTATTCACAAAGGTGGTCCATATACATTGCATTGCACAACCTCTTCACGCATATTCAACTCCTGCCCAGCTCCCCCCCTCACACATACCCCCCCCCCCCAGCTGCCTCAGTTGAACTTATGAACTTTTCTTCTTTGTGCATTCGCTATGGTCCCTTAGTGCTTATCTGAGTAAGTCTGTCGATTTTGATCAGCTTGGAGACAGAAAAGCCCCTTTATCTGGGTTTCTTGCATTCCTTTGTCTCCCAATATTGGTTTTTATTGCAAGAAGTTTCAGAAATTTGCATTTTCCTATGCACTTTGTACCATGGCAAAGGTTTCTTAAGTAAAAGGTTAAAATTCAACACATAATTCTGCAAGTTAAAATTTAAATGCTTAATTCATATTGCTAACTTAAGCGAATGTCCCACGTCCCTAAAGCCCCATTTCACTTTCCCCAAGCCGCAGGTCCAACCGTCTTCCTACAAAGCCCAGCAGCAAAAGAGCAGCTGTCCCCAACCCCATGTCTTTTTACCTGCCCCCATTGTCGCAGTATCTTTGCCCCACTCCCAGTCATCCCCTCACCCCCGACAGAAACTCCCAAAAACCAAAGGAGGTCCCCCTGACTGCCTCTCTCAAGCGCCCAGCCATCAGTGCTTCTTAGCAACTCAATTAGAAGAAATTCCACAAGTAATAACGAAAGAACAGAAAAAAACCCAACAAGAGGGAACACACATTACAACTAAGGAACACAACTCTGAGAAAAAGGGCAACAAGCCTGGAAGAAAATCAATCATCATAATAAAAAGGGATTATTAAACTAATACAATGAATGCTTATAACAAATTAGTTTTAACACACTCTAGACAGATCTGTCAGGATCTCAAACTTTTAAATCCTGTTGTTATGAACAAGATTTTTGTTAAATTCTATTTCTGTAGAGAAAAAAAACAAAGTATAAAAATCTGTAAACCCGGGTTGCTTCGGCAGTGTTACTTGTTATGTTAATTACAAGTCGTTAGAGTTAATAGCTCTGTTTGTATCACTAAGACCCTGGCCAGAGCTGGGCTGATAGCCCTTCTTTGTATTGATAAAACCTAGCCTGAGGCTAAACCGTCTTTCTTCTTACCAGACAGAGAAAACATGGGGAGGAGGGGGGCATCGGAATATGCAGATTTCAGAACTAGTGTACTCTGGGAAGTATTGAACTTATAAAAACCCCAAAAACAATGAGCCAATTATAAAATTAAGAAATTAGAGTGATTCCTGAACGTGAGAAACAGAGTGCTGAGCCTGCAGAGATGTTAAGAGACCTTGGTGCCCCTCGCCCTGACTGCAAAAGTTGTGAGAAGCCGGGAAAAGCAAGAAACACCGGGCTCTTGCCCGACGCTCTCATGACGATTGGACCGCCAGCTCTGTCCCTAGTGGATAAAGCTGCATATATCCTCCTCCTCTGAGCCACACTGGGAAAGAAGACGGAGACTGCAGACCCGTCAAGCTTTCTCATCCTGAGCTGATCACTTTTTAATAAAGGCATTAAAAGGAGAAAAGTCTCCTGCCCTGTTTTATTTCACTGTGATGTGTACAAAAAGGAAAAGAGGACTGTTGAGGTTTAACCCCAGCTGGCAAATGAGAGTTACACAGATATATGCTCACTAATAAGACAGTTGTTCTGGGGATACCCAGCCCCCTGAGCTGGAAGACAGGGATGGGGAGCAGAATAAAGCCCCTATAAACCAAGGAGAAATGGTCAGTGATGTGCTACCAGTTACATACACACAAGTCTATAGGACTTGATGGAATCAGGTAGTGAAGGAGATGGCAGACGTGCTCTGTGAGGACCTTTTCATCATTTACTATCTGGAGCTACCCATGGAAGTCCCAGTTGACCGAAGGTTGGTAAATGTGATGCCTATCTAGAAGAGGGCTGGAAGGAGGATCTGGGGAACTACAGAGGCCTGTAGGTCAGCCTGACCTCAGTGCAGTGTAAGGTTATGGAGCTGATCATCCTGAGTGTGATCACAAGGCACCTACAGGACTACCAGTTCCAGGCAGCAGGGGTTTAGAACAGGCAGGTCGTGATCTTCTATGACAAGGTAACCTGCCTATTGGATAAGGGAAATGTAAATGTGGATGTTTCTACCTGGAGTTTAATCAAGATTTTGACAGTTCCCCACAGCATTCTCCTGGACAGACTGGCTGTTCATGGCAGGTAGCTGCACTCTTCCCTGATTAAAACACTGCCTCTGGATGGTTGATCCTAGAGACTAGTGGTGAATGGAGGTGACATCCGGTTGGTGGTCAGTCACTAGTGGTGTTCCCCAGCACTCAGTAGGTGGGCTAGTCCTGTTTTTAATATCTTTTCTCAGCAACCTGGATGAGAGGATGGCATGCACCCTCAGTAAATTAGCAGATGCCATCAAGGGTGGGAGTGTTGATCTGCTGGAAGGAATGAAGGGTCTCCAGAGGGATCTGGATTGATAGGCCGAGGTCAATCATATGAGGTTCAATTAAGATGAAGTGCAGGACCTCCCTTTGGGTCACAACCCAAGTTTTGGATTTGTGACCAAACCAATGTCACTAGCACAGCACTGTTTGAGCTACAGCTGAACAATGAGCACACAGTGTCCAGGCCTTGTTTGCTCCCACATCTGACTTTCAGAACAGTTCCTGTACCTTTTAGCCATAATGATTTCTTTTTATGGCAACAACAAATCCTTGGCTCAGAGATGACAGCAAAAATGTAGTCCGTTCTGGGGTAGACATTCTGGGGTATTCCCAGACCATATGATCCAACTTGGGCAGATTTCCAACAATTGCTTGAATCAATGCTTGCTCTGGATGTGTATATGAATCCAGGAACATAATCAAAGGTTGTCTGCAGACGGGCTATGCTATCCAGGAGCATAGACAAAGATGGCCGTCCTAAAATGGGATCATAGTACAGGAGCAGAGAGGAACACCTTGAGACAATGTAGAGATGAAGTTTTAAAATTCCTGGAGTGAGCAGAATGAAAAATAATGAATTGGAGTAAAGTGGGGAAATTCAGTAAGAGTTGACAAAGCACCTGATTTTGAAGTTGTTTAGCTAAATAAATGAGGATGTATGGAACTACAAAATCAGTCACTAGAATTGAGCTAGAATGATTCACATACAGACCACAGACAAAAAGACTAAGAAGTAAATTCCCACTGAGTCACAAGGAATCTTCTTGCTCATGGTGGATCCTCTTGCTTTTTAAACTCCTTAAGGAACCTTGGTGCAATTACGTGCAATCAGTCTCAGATTTGGACAATGATTTATGCCTGATGAAATTATCCATACAAAGTTTATTATAGCTTTGAGTAGCTAAATGGATTAATAATTTTTAATAGTAGTTATCCAACATGCTATCAGTCACTTATTAAGGATTTGTCAAGGGTAAAGAATCTTTCTGCCTTGGATAAGGAACAATCTCTCCATCTCAGGTAAAGTGTTTCTAAACTCAAGAGGCATTCCAGCTCAAAGGGAGAGTGGAGTGGGCATACAGTCCAGGTGCGGTCTGTGGATAACTCAGACTGGGCATGTCCTTATGGTGACATTTTTAGAATTAAGTAGTTGGCTGCTAATCACTAGTACAGGCAAGACAGATTTCATTTTAGTACTGTTGTCTTGTCCTGTACTTTGGTTATCTTGCATTTTTGGGTTTCAAAATCACTTTTCAAATTATTTTTCAAGGCACCTTCACTCTCTTGAATGTGAGATGGGGTTTTCCAGTTCGCAGGTACACCATAAGGACATGATGTTTGTTGCTCTTTAATGAGCCTAAAGTGAAATATGTCAAGAAGTGAAGTGCAGCTGTTCCCTCACTTTCTCCATCAATTCCTCTGCCAAGCGTGATATCATCAAGCACCAGCATGACTAAGTTCTATTCAGTCAGTACCTGATCAATGTTTCATCCACCAGTGACCTAAACATCAGCACGAGCTCCCTTGTATGCACTATGAGGAACTGTGCCACATGTAACATCACAAGAACCCTTACAACTGAGGTTCCTGCACCTGCCCTATCAGCTACTGAGACACCCATGATGTTCTAAGCATGTTGAAGACCAAAATCCATTTAACATGCTGTCAGCATTCCCACCACCAGTAACATAAAGACCTGAACAAGCATGGTTCCCCTGCCTGCCTTATCAGGTGCTCAGCCACAACTCATAGCAGCCCTAGGCAATGCTCCAGTTGTGGAGAAATATGTCAGGAAGCCTGCCCAGTGGAAAAGGACCTGGCAGTGCTGGTCAACAGCCACCAGAAAATGAGCCAGCATGTGCCCAGGTGGCCAGAAAGGCCAATGGCAACCAGGCCTGTATCAGAAATAGTGTGAACAGCAACACCAAGGAAATGATTGTCCCCCTGTAGAGGGCACTTGGTGAGGCTGCACCTCAAATCCTGGCTTCTTTTGGGCTCCTCACAACAGGAAAGACATTGTCCTTGTAAGGATTGTGCTGTCTCTGTCTGCCACCTGCTGGTGTCCCTAAATCCCTGCTGTGGGCACTCCTTCCAGCTGCAGCTGAACACTCAAGGAAAGCCTACCTGCATAGTATCATTCCTCCTCTACACAAAGCTGCTGTGTCCCTGCACGAGGGAGCAGCTGCTGGAGGACATGCTGTGCTTCCTCCACTGCTCTAAGCTGGAGCTCAGGAAAGAACAGGATCCCAGTCTCCCAGACACCTTCTGTATCAGCCCTTACCTTGTCATGGTTCCATGGCTTGGCACATTTTGAATCTATTGAGACCCTGCCATCTAACAGGGTGCCCTCCAGGTGATCCCACAAGCTCTGGTTGACAGCCACTTGACATAGAACCTTTCTTATGGAGGTGACACTTGGGTTGCAGCAAGGTGACTCAAGCACCTTCCTGAGCCTCGAGAATGCAGAAGCCAGTGCTTCCAGCAGCGCTTACCCTGGGATCTGATGCCACTGAAGAGGCCATTTGCAAGAAGCCTCGCAAGAGACAATCCTCCACCCTGCTAGGATGTGCAAGAAGTCGGGCACCAATTTAATATATTTCATAAATCAGAGAGCGTTCACACCCTGTTTTTCCAAACTGGTTGGTATGGGAAAGCCGGGAGCCGTCCTGCATCCCAAGCTTGATGCTGGTGTCTGCAGCCGCACAGAGGATGCACAGCCACCTGGGCACAGCGTCTGCCTGGGCTCAACAGGGCCCACCATCTCAGTGACCATCTGGTATAAGGAAATAACTGGAAATTTAAAGTTCCAGTTAAATTTCCTTTTTTTTTAGGAAAAAAATGGAATTGGTGGCTTACCCAGTTTACATTCTTTCCCCCCAGTTTTAGCAGCTGAATATAATTTTGGATACTTAAGAGAACAAAAAAAACAAGGAAAAGAAAAATATATGGACATGCAATCTGTTCCTTCTCAGTTACTTATGGTAGAGATCCATTTTTTTTCTATGAACACATCAATCACCATACCTGGAGGTGTTTATTAAATGATTGGATGTGGCACTTAATGCTATGATTTAACTGATATTGTGTTGTTCGGTCAAAAACTGGACTTTATTATCTTGGTGGTCTTTTCCAACTTGAACGATTCTATGATTCTTTGATTCTAAATGAGGAATTTCCAAACACTAGGAAAAGGTTTTCTCATGGCAAGGAGCATTTTTCAGAAGGAATCATTGTAAGATAATAAAACAATTTAAATCTTTGTGCTTGCAATTACTTCACAGTCTCCTGGCAGTACATCCTAAACAGTGCTTGATATGGGGAGGTACTGCAGGCATTGCTCTATCCTGGAGCAGCCTGTCAGGGAAGGTAAGTGAAGGAGGAGAGCCATGAGGATAAGATTGTAAAGAAAGAGTACATTGTACCATTTCTACAATTCATAGTATACAAAATTATTTCAGGTTGTTTTCAGATGCAAGCCAACATGGGATAGATATAAAAACATGAAGGCCAAACAAATACATTAAATAATCATTCAGGAAAAACTCTTTGGGTTTCACTCCAGTCTCCCTGCACTGGTACATTTGTTTCATTCCTAAGAATTAGGAGGAGCTTTTGGCAGGCACAGTTGTAGTGATGTATCAGGTACAGTTCTTAACTGCAGAACTATTGCCCAATTAAGCTCACAAATAAACTTGGTTTTATATGTGAAACTATTTATTCAACTGTGCATTTCTCTTGACCACTACAAGGCCAAATTTCAGTATTTAGTGGGACTAGGGGCAACACCCCAACCCCATCATATTATATGGAGCAGTGAAGGTGAGGGCTACAGAATCCTGCAGCTATGCTGAAAACTGAACCTTATATATTAAAGAAAGAATGAGCTAATACAGAAGAAGATTCAAAATAAAGCAAGGCCTTGTTCTTGCCCATAGATTACCCCAGATAAATAATTGCATATTATAAATCATGATTGTGTCTAGTATTATAAATAATTGTTATTGCCCATTATAAACATTGGTTATATCTAATCAGAATGAGTTCTACTTCATATTTTTTCATTCTGTTTAAAAATTCAGCACCCTGAACCTAATTATTAGTGTTGATATCTTAAAACTGTGAAATGAACAATAGGAGACAAAAGACAGGTTGGACAGGTGTTCTGGGAGGAAGGTAAGAGAGGACAGTGTTAAGAGTGTCTAACAAGGTGTCAGAAGTCTGTGGAGCATGACACAGTGATGCAGCCAGCGTCTTCTTGCCAGAACACACCAGGACTCTCTGTCAGGCAAGTGAGTGCTTTCCCAGGGTTGTTTTATTATACTTCTTTAAGAATGACTCCTCTGCATTTAGAGAATGGCTCCTCTGTAGTCTGACTTCTAAAACAACTGGCTTGTTAGAACAGGATTTAAAAATAGTAGAGGTTCAAATTATTTAATTTCTTCTAAATAAAAAAGGATTAAATGTAATAGACATGTCTAAGAATTTTTAATTATATTATTTGCGGATAAAATAATCAATGTAACACACAGCAAGGCATAAGAATATATTCCAAACTTTATTTCTTAGTATTCAGCACTCTCTCTCTCTCTCTTTTTTTTCTTTTTTTTTTTTTCCTCCTAGTACTTGGCACCATGCAATCCTACCTGAGGCAGAGTGGTGAGGCAAAGTTCCTGCACAGAGCATATCTTCCTTTGAACATGCCTTTTTCTTCTAAATGAGTGTTGTGCTCTTGTGAGCATTGCTTCAATTTATACCATTTGTCACAAGGAAATGTTATTTCCAATAAGCAATGTTTTTCTTCAACTCTGGGACATTTTGACTTACATTTAAGAAAGCATTTTCAGCTCCTGTAATCAAAATTAAATCAAAAGGCAATGTTTAACTGGAAGATTCAGTCTTCTGTGGTACACTGGATGAATGAAATAAGAACTACTGAACTAAGTAAGCAAAGGCTGTTTCTACTGAAGTGAAGCAATGATTTCTCATGCAGATAATTACTTGTAAGAAACAGAGTTTAGTGTGACTGTCCTGGTTGCTCATTTAGCTCTCGCTGCTCAACTCCTGTCTCATAAAACTGGCTGGTAGTAAGAGATCTACCAGATTTCTTCTGACAAAGCCATAGCACCAAAGGTCAGATCATTTTATAGAAAATGAGATCTGGTCAGAGTAGAGCACAGAATCAGACCTGCCAGCCAAAAGCAATCATCCACAACTGGATACCTCACATATTAAGTGCACAAACAGAAATCCCATGTTTTCTACCTGGAATTTGCCTTATGGATCAGTTTCACCAAAGAGAGGGAAAATTATTGTCATTCCTATTTCACAGCTAAAGAGAACTAATGATTTTGTCTAAATAATTGACTGAATAAAACACTTGGACTTGTAGCCTTCCTGAATAAAAGCAAAAACAAACCTTTGTGACTATTTTAGTTTCTGATCAGTATTTTAAGCTTGGTTTTAAAACCCATTTTCATTCTTTCAAATTTCGTATTTTTACCAACAAACTCGTTACAGAGTGCTCTTCTGTGTTCAATGTGCTTGCAAGCAGGTTTAGTGAGAGTCAAGAAGAGGTGGGAGAACACCTCCAGTGTTAATCAAGCCTTGCTCTCACTATACCAGCACGGGCCTCAAAGTTAATGAGGGTGCTCAGTGCTTTGTTCAATTTCAAATATTGTTGAGGATGAAGTCTCAATGGCACCCTAGTCTTACTTGGCTATCTCTCACCCACTCTAATGTGGTGGAAACTGTAATGATATTTCCCTTTTTCAGCTTTCCTGCCCATTCTGCTACATCAAAAGTCAGCGAATTGCCAGAGGTATGGATCAGGTATTAAAAATTCTGTTTCAAAATTAAAATGTGTGGTAGGTAGTACAGTAGTACAGTAATTGGAACTGCCCTCACAGTTGTACTTCCTTAGACACCATGTTTTGGCTAATAAAAAGGGCCCATTTTTCCACTTTTTTTTTTTTTTAATCATGCTCTTGTCTCTTAACAAGGAAAGACATTAACTGATGAATAAGTTTTGTATAAAGGCACCAGTTGTGTATTATTTAGTTTATAGTAAAATTAAATGAAACATGAAATAATTATTTGGCTTTTTTCTTTTTTTTCTTTTTTTTTTTTGTGGACAGAAAGTTAGATTTTTATAAGAGTTATATTTTGCTTTGAAAATAGGACCTCATTATACATATAAACCTCAAAATTTTCACCTTTGCAGTATTTTTGGTATAAGCTGACAAGTTCACTGAAAAAGAAATAAAATTTTCCAATATATGAAGAAGATACTGCATTAAATCTACATATGCAATTATATACAGAAACAAAAAAATATATTTTAAAAAATACTGCATTCTATTAGGTATGCAAACTTTTGTGATTATTAAGTTTGCAACAAGACAACAGTATCTTCAACTGGAACAACAGTTCCAGAGAGTAGTGATTCCTATATTGCCTATGTTAAAAGCAATCCCCAATATTTCTTACCTTTAATCATAACAACAGTCAACCGAAAATATCTTTTCACTATGCCCAACCCTGCTGTTTTCTTGGTTTGGAAGATCATTGACCTTCTAAATACAATATTTATGGGCAGTCACAGCTCCCACTGATAAAGCATTTTGTTGATAAACATCAGAGCAGCTTGATCACTGTACCCAAAAGGATGGACAAGAGAATCAGAAGGACAAAAAGTACAAAAAACTGTGGCTTAAGGTAAGTAATAATTGGGGGAAAAAACCCAAGACAACACCAAACCCAAGATGAAGAAGTGATGCACAAAAAACAATGGCATGCCACTAACTAACTGATGCCCAGCCTCTTCTCAAGTCTTAAAGTTTTGACAAAATCTCCATCTGCAAACCATTTTTTAAAAATAGTTTTCCAGGTAGAAAAAAAAAAAATTACTGATATTTCATTTATAATGGTGAATATTCTATTACAGAGTATTTTGTTTTCTTATTCTTATCTTACAAACTATTTAAATAGAGATGAATGAAAAGCTTATGTTCTTCTGCAAAACCACAAAATTACAATGAAAACTGGCTCACTCCTTCAATTTCTCTAATACTAATCTGTGAAGAGGTAATTATATATTAAAATTAGAGACAATCTCTAATATGATAAAAATTGTATGAGTCATTTAACAGAAACAGGCTGTGTCGGCATCTTATTCTAAAAATATGTAGCTGACTGTGTCTGAATAGCACAGACTGGTCAGTCTGGACTGGGGCATAATCTGCACCTTTCATAATCTGCAAAATAAATTACTTCATAGAGAGCACTGGAAGTATAGGAAATTATGGGGAAAAGACTTCCCTAGTAAATTTGTTGATTTTTGTCTACTGAGGTCCATGGATTCCCTAGAGCATCAGACACCAGCATCTCTGAAAGAAAAAAGAAATGACCACCACTTTAAATAAATCTCCCACCTATTCTAGTTCAGAAAATCTATAGTGGTGCATATAGAGTATGCTTTTACATGCTTGAAAGAGGTTGTAATACACAAATGCACCAAGTTTTGAAAGTCTTGAAACCAAAAATCACCATTTGCTGTCATAGTGGATGTAGCCAGTTTTCACCTGAGTAAAAACCCTTTAACCATAGTATAGAGGATAACATGGTGAAATGGCTTACTTATCACCTTCTCACTTTTTCAGATTTCATCACAATTTCTTTATGGTAATGAATGCTGTTCTTAGCCTCTCTTACTTGTGTGACTATCCAGGTTCAAATTCATACAGAATGCCCATAACCTTTAGAGAAATCTTCATTCATACTAACAACTCATCCAAATTGCAGTTCTATAAACTGTTCAACCTGGTCAAACTGAAGCCATTGGAACTCACATCTATCACAAGAGTGTCATGGTCCAGTTTTTAAAGTTATTACAAATGCCTCTGCCTGCATTAACATGCAAATGCAACCATATGCTAGCATCAATAGTATAAGTCTTATTTAGTAATAAATATGAGAGAGAACAAGAAAAGAAGAGTAAAAGGAAGAGAGAGAGAAAAATGGAAGAGAGGCTGGGGGAACAGAAAAAGAGTGACAGAGACAGATTAAAGGAAATATCACCACTCCATGGATCTCACTGGCATCCCGATGATCCTCTCCAGGGGGTCTTCTTGGTGGTGAGAGTCCCCCAAAAAGCACAGAATCCAATGGATTAATATATGCTCAGGCCAGATGGGAATGCCCAGGTACCTCCCCTGGAGGGAGGGGGGTGGGGGGTGTGGGAGGGGTGCAGTTTGACACTGCCCTGCAGCAGACTCTGGGTTGGTTACATTACTTTGCCTCATGAGTCATGAGCAGTGTTGTCGTGCAAGGCCTCAGGAATAAGGCTGAGGAGTACTTGCGGGGTGGGGTGGCGGGGAGGCTTTGATGGATTATTACGCACCATCAGCTGCCTCCCATGTGAACGTCCCACTTGTGTGGCCTTCCCAGGGTTTGGGCTTCACAGATGGGCCAGTTTCTGTAAGGGTGTTCAGTGCCTCTGACCAGAGGTTTCAGACACTTGAAACCTCCTCCCCCACTACATTTCAGGGGGAGACTATGTAAACCTGGCATGCATCCCAGCTGGAATAAAACATACCTGCTTTACAATATTAATTGTGAAGTCCTTATTCCACAACACAGGAGGCCACTGAAACCAGTCCCAGCCAAGCAGTCAGACAACTGGCTGTGGGAAGGAGAGGGCTGTGGGGGACTCACTGTGAACTTCAGAGGGGATACAGCTTATCTCTCCTGCCCCTCTCTTACAGGTTTCTGCCACCAAGCCCTGACTGTAGAAGTTTCTGACACTAAAGCAGGTGGGATGACACTAAAGCTGAGTGGGATGTTCTTGCTAGCCATTCAGGTGCAGGGCGAGGCTTCCTCCAGCCATCAGAGGTGCAATTAATAGAAGGCTCTAGAGAGCACAGCTAACAGGAGTGGGCTAACAGGAGCATGGCACGGTTCTAAGGGCACAGCACAACAATTTGCTTGGCAGTTCACACAGGCAGGGCAAGCAGGCAGAAATGCAGGCATCCTCCTGCTAACGGCATTTTTATTTTATTTAGCTTGATTTTGGTTGGTGCTTTTTGTTTGGTCAGTTGGTTTGGTTTTGTTGTTGTTTTTTTCTTCAGCAATGATCTCCAAGTGATCAAAAGCTATAGCTAGTAAAAGTGACCAAGACAAACAGAACACTCCAAGAAGGATGCATCTGTCCAGACCCCATCCTCTACAGTATGTTTGAGCCTATGAGCAGTACCAGGGGATGGTGCAAAAGACACATGCCTGCGGTGTGAACAGGTGAATGATCTCTGTCTGGTAGCTGAGCTTAAGGAGGAAGTAGAAAGATTAAGGAGTATTAGGGACAATGAAAGGGAAATGGACTGGTGGAGTTTCACCCTTCCATCTTCCATCACCCATGAGAGAAGCCCACCATGCGTCAGAGGACTCCCATGCCTCCTACCAACAGGCAGTAGGAGGAGACCTAGTTAATGAAGGGGAGTGGAAATGGGTCCCTCCTCAGGGAGGTAATGAAAATTCCTCCCAATCCCCCATCACCTACCCAGGCCCTGAATCCAGAGGGCCCGGAATCCAGGGTCAGCCAGATGACATTGAAGAAAACGATCTGCCTCAAGAACCTCCAATTTACACTTCATTTGTCAGATAGATCACTGCCTCTAGCATTAGAAAGAAAAGAAGGTTACTCGTAGTAGGTGACTCCCCTTTGAGGGGAACAGAGGGGCCTGTATGTCAGTTGAACCCATCCCGCAGGGAGGTCTGCTGCCTCCCTGGGGCCTGGGTAATGCATCCTACCTGGAGACACCCTGGGCTGATTCAACCCTCTGATTATTACCCACAGCTGATACTCCAGGCTGGCAGTGATAAGATTGAAAAAAAAGAGCACCAGGACAATTAAAAGAGACTTCAGGGTTCTAGGTCAAGGGGTTGATGGGGCAGGAGCACAGGTGGTGCTCTGCTCAGGCCCTTCAGTGACACAGACATATGATGAAAGGAACAGGAGAACCCACGTTATCAGCTAGTGGCTTAAAGGCTAGTGTCATCAGTAGAATTTTGGGTTCTTTGATCATGGGGCAACTTTCAGGGCACCTGGCCTGCTAGAGCCAGATGGCCTCCATCTATCTGTTAGGTCAAGGGGATTCTAGCCCACAAATTGGCAAAACTCATTGAGAGGGCCTTAAACTAGGTTTGTAGGGGGAAGGGGATGCAACTAGGCTCTCCAGAAACAAGCCCAAGGGTGGTAAGCCAGAGTCACAGGTAAAACCAGCAGCCCAGTTGAAGTGCATGTACACTAATGCACACAGCATGGGTAACAAACAAGAGGAGCTGGAAGCCATGGTACAGCATGATGGAGTCGTCATCATAGAAACGTGGTCGGACAACACACGTAACTGGAGTGCTGCAATGGATGGCTACAACCTCTTGCAGCACAGAAGCAGGAGAAGAGAAGAGGTGGTTGGGTGACTATAATATAAGGAGGTTCTTGACGCCACGGAAATTGAAACTAACAACAAAAAATTCAAGTGCCTATTGGTAAGAATCAGGGGGAAGGTTAATGAGGCTAACATCCTGGTGGGAGTCTGTTATAGACCACCCAGCCAGGAAGAAGTGGATAACTTATTCTACAAGCAGCTGGAGGATGTTTCAAAATCACCAGTCCTTGTTCATGTAGGTGACTTTAACCTACCAGACATCTGCTGGGAACTCAACACAGCAGAGAAGAGAGGAGGTTCTTAGAGTATGTGGAGGGTAACTTCTTGTCACAGTTTGTGAGTGAGTCTACCAGGGGAGGTACTACATTAGACCTGCTGTTTGCAAATAGAGATGGGCTGATAGGAGATGTGGTGGTTGAAGGCCATCTAGGGCACAGCGAGATACTGAACACCTTCTTTGCCTCAGTTTTCAACAGAAAGACAGGTTGTCCTCAGGACAACTGTCCTCCTGGGCTGGGAGATGGTGTCAGGAAGCAGAACAGCCTGCCCATTACCCAGGAGGAAGCAGTCAGAGACCTGCTGAACCACTTAGATCCTCATAAATCTATGGGACCATGAGATGGGATCCATCCTAGGATGATGAGGGAGCTGGCAGATGAGTTTGCAAAGCCATTCTCCATCATTTACCATCAGCCCCGGCTCACTTGGGAGGTCCCAGATGAGTGGAAGATGGCCAATGTGCCGCCCATCCACAAGAAGGGCCAGAAGGATTCAGGAAACTACAGGCCAGTGAACCTGACCTCAGTACCTGGCAAGGTTATGGAACACATCATCTTGAGTGCCATCACATGGCACCTACAGGATGGTGAGGGTATCCGACCCAGCCAGCATGGGTTTAGGAGGAGTAGGTCGTGCTTGGCCAACCTGATCTCCTTTTATGACTAGGTGATCCACCTGGTGGATGCAGGAAAGGCTGTGGATGTTGTCTATCTGGACTTCTGCAAAGCTTTTGGCACTGTCTACCACAGCATACTTCTGGAAAAGATGGCAGCCCACAGCTTGGGCAGGTGCACTCTTTGCTGGGTTAAGAACAGGCTGGATGGCCAGGCTCAGAGAGTGGTGGTGAATGGTGCTGCATCTAGTTTGTGGCCAGTCACAGTTGGGGTCCCCCAGGGGTAAGTGCTGGAGCCAGTCCTGTTTAACATCTTCACTGATGATCTGGATGAGGGGATTGAATTTATTGATTCCATCAATAAATTTGCTGGTGACACCAAGCATGTGTCAATCTGTTGGAGGGTAGGAGGGCTCTGCAAAGCAACCTGGACAGGCTGGATAGATGGGCTGAGTCCAATAACATGAAGTTTAACAAGTTCAGCTGCGAAGTCCTGCCACTTTGGCCACAACCAGCCCCTGCAATGCTACAGGCTGGGGGCAGAGAGGCTGGACACTGCCCAGGTAAAAAGGGACCTGGGAGTACTGGTCAACAGCCAAGTGAATATAAGCTAGCAGTGTGCCAGGTGGCCAAAAAGGCCAATGGCATCCTGGTCTGTATCAAGACCAGGGAAGTAATTCTTTGTCTGTACTCAGCACTGGCGAGGCAGTACCTTGAGTACTGTGTCCACTTCTGGGCCCCTCAGTTTAGGAAGGATGTTGAGATGCTCAAACAGGTCCAGAGGAGGGCAACAAGGCTGGTGAAGGTCTTGGAACACAAGCCCTCTGAAGAATGGCTGAGGATGGTAGGGTTGTTTAGCCTGGAAAAAAGGAGACACAGGGGTGACCTTATCACTCTCTACAACTACCTGGGAGGTGGTTATAGTCAGGTGGGGATCTTCTCCTAGGAAACAACTGACAGAACGAGAGGGCACAGTCTTAAGGTGTGCCAAGGGAAATTTAGATTAGACATAAAAAAAAAATTCTTCACTGAAAGAGTGACTGCACACTAGAATCATCTGCCCAGGGAGGTGGTGGAGTCACCGTCCCTGGATGTGTTTAAAGAAAATTTTACATGGCACCCAGTGCCATGTTTTAGTTGATGAGGAGGTGTTAGGTAGTGTAAATTGCTGATCTCTCCTGGGGCAGTTTGGGTCCGATCCAGCCTTGGCCTCTTGCAGTCAGAAGTAAAAGACTTGAAGTGCTCTTCTCCTCTGGGCTAAAAAATCCCACAGCTTTATTGTAGAATTACTCCAGGGGGTCCGCGATGGGGAAGAGAGCGGTGTCCCAGGGGAAAAAGAGGGCGAATGCCTGATAGTGGGAGACTTTTAAACCTGGGGGAATGGGGGAGAGAGGAAGAGGACCACAGCCAATGGTACAAAGGGGCAAGGGGAAAAGTAAACCTGGGACAAACCATTACCACCAGGGCTTTTGGGGGGAAAGGGCATATGGGACAGACCATTGCAAGTTACCAAATACCCAGTGCAAAAACAATTTAGTGCAATACAACAAGGTAGGACTACATGATCTTAAAGGTCTTTTCCAACCTAGTTAATTCCGTCACTTGTCCCAGGCCCATTTGCTGCCTGCCATGGTCAAGTCAAGGAGAACAGTTTCAGAATTACTGCCAGGTTGTTCGACAGAGGGAGTTGTAGAATATGCCACTCAGCTCTCTCAGGAAGCAAGGTGCCATCCAGCAGAGGAAAGACACGGCAAGGAAAAGTAGTCACTGCAAACCACAGCCAAGTCCATTGGCGCTCCACTACTTGCCTCCCTGCTCTTGCCCTGGTGCTGAAAACCACCAGTGGTATCTTAGTGGGCTTCAGAACAGCACCTAGGCCTAAATCCTCCTGGCATCAACATTTCTCAGAGTCTTGGAGGTTCCTGAGCAATGGCTTTTTTCCTCACTTTTGGCAACTCAAATCAGTCTTGTCTGTAGAAAAGAGGAACCTGAGTGAGTTTTGGAGTTTCCTGAAAGGAACTAATCCCTGGGACAGCAAGCAGCATTCCCACAGTGCAGTCAGGGTAAAAATTCCAGCAAACTGAAGACTCCAGGATGAATGGTTTAGTGGGGTTACAGACCATATTTGCCTGTCATAACCAGGTCATGAAGATGGAATGCAAATGGTCCCCTCCTCCTATTTCAGGGTGTTTCTGGGAACCAGAGAAATCCTGCTTGAGCCTGTGAAGCAATGAGCTTGGAAAGGAATGGTTCATTCTGGTTTTTTTTGAGCAGCATCTGTTTTTAAAATCACCTGTTCCTCTGTCCAGCCTGGTATCTCTGACCATTGCAACACAATGGCAAGGACTATTTCAGAATGGCTTTTGCAAGTGTCAACTGTCCTGAGTGGGACTTGCAGTAAAACTCTGTAAAACATCAATACTGTTGGCAGATTGTATTCCTTGTCACCTTGTGTATAAGCTATACATGCTCTTCTGTATTGTCCATTGTTTCTTAGAGATGGAAGTCCTATTTCTTGGGGTTTAGGGACAGTTTGGAATTGGAGGTCTCCTTCTTTCATCTGCTCTGTGCTGGCTTTGGAATAGGGCCCAGTGCCCAGCTTTTGCCAAGCCATGATTCTTCTAGATAAGGAAGAAAGGGCAATTGCATTTCCAGCAAAACCCAAGGAAGAGTGGGATAGCCAAAATATCCTGTACAGATACAGGCTTTCAGCTGTGACAATAGAGTGTTTCAGTTCCTGCCCAACACAGGGCAGAGACTCTTCTGTGACTGCCCCCCTTTCAGGTGCCCATGGATAAATAGGTACAAGGCTCTGCAAGCAGAACAGAACAATGTGGGGATGTCTGCTGGCAATATAGTGCAGAGAAGAGCAAACCAGCCAGGAGGTTCCTGGAGTGTGTGACAGAGAACTTCTGACACCTGCTGAGTGAGTGAAGGATGGTGATGCTGGGCCTGCTGTTTTTGAGCACAGGACGGGTGAATGACAGGAGGATTGGATGCTGTCTTGGGCTCAGCAGTCATAAAATGGTCATTTTTGATTCTCCGAGAAGTAAGGATGGGGATGAGCAGAACTGCTGCCTGGAGCTGTCCTGCTCAGTCTGGAGAGGGAGCCCCCACTTCTGCTTGGTGCATAACCTCCAGGAGCCCAGGGCCTGTCACCTGAAACCTAAGCTGGCACTGAGGGTGGCCAGGTGCCTTGGGCTGGTAAGACACTACTGCAAATAGGAGGCAACAGTGGCAGGTGGTTGTTTTGAAAGACAGCTCTTTTTACTGCTCTCTCATTTGTCCAACCCATACTCAGTCATATGCATAAGGTATGGGAACTGCTGCTACTCCCACTGAAGTCAGCACAGATTTTGGTGGTTGGCTGCCATGAGAGCAGAACTAGTTGTTTACAAAGTGGGTGCCTATAGTGCCCTGAGTCCTGAGGCCAGAGGGGTCCTTCAGCTGCATGAAAAGCTGAGCTGGACAGAAGTGGGTCAATAGAGCAAACAGGTACCATGCAAGTCTCTTCTATCTGGATCCTCTGAGATTTTAGGGGCACAAATGCAGTGACTTTTGGTAACTTTGTGGATATTCATGTGAAGTGATGCTGCGGAATCGGTCTGTAGCACAGTACCAGAGGAATAGCTCCTCAGTTCCTCAGGTACATTGATCCTCGGTATTGTCCTTTTATGAGGGAGAGAAAAATTGGCTTAAAAGTGATGGGAGGGTGAAAGACGCTTCCAAACTTCCTTCCTTCCTTCTGTTCATTACAGGTGGATCTCTGCGGCTCACGGATTTGCCCAGGAAAACTCTCAGACATTTTCACAGGCCACAGATATTTACTGGGGATATCATCCCACAGCAAGAGCAGGTTTCTTGTTTGGTGTGTGCAGCAGGTTTCTTGCTTGTCTTTTCCCTTTCTTTTTTTTTGTGAATCATGAATTTTGGATGCCTAAAGCTTGAGTGTCCCCCTGACAAGTGTAGAGGCTAGGGAGACATTCATTTCATATGTGTTTGCATAGCTTGACACTTGAATAGCTTTTGTGTTGTCAACACCTCAGGGACACATCCTCTAAGTGCCCGTGTCCTGTGCATGGCAGGGGGTGTCCTTGAAGCAGCCATCAGAATGCAGATTCACCCGTAGGTGTGTCTGCCCATTCTCCCCACTTTGCCCATTTTTCCTACAGTCTCAAAAGCCAGACCTTCTCAAAAAAAAGTTTCCTGTCTGTAGGAGAGAGGATGGGTAGGACGGTTGGGATGGACGGAGACAAGAGATCTCTGAAGCCAGGTCTTGGAACTTGTGGTTTATTGCAAAGGGTGTGGGTGAAGGGGACCTGCTTGGTCCTGCCAGCTTGGAGCTGCCAGCTGCAGCTCGCAGCTGGCCCAAAAGAGTAGCTCCAAAGAGGAGCCCGAAACAGAGAGAGAGAGTGTAAGAGAGAGCAAGAGGAAAAGAGAGGATGAAAGGAAGGAATAAGAGCGGACAAAAGAGAGCAAAAGTGTGAAGTTCCCATTACAATACAATAAATCTTCTTCTGTACTGAATATTATAATTTTCACTAACTAATGTAGTACGAGATAGAAATCCTATAGCATCTACATACAGCCTATAAGAATCATTACATTACCATACTGTGTTACATTTTAAACCATAAAAACTGCTCTTTGGACCCCTTCTGCCAAGCTAGTAGGGTCTGCTCTGACCCTTGGACCTGTCTGCAAGCAGAGGGTATTGTTTAATCAAAAGGGGATTACCTTCAGCTGGCCATACCATTGGTTTCCAGTTGTTCAATAACTAAGGCTTGGTATCTCAAAGCCTGCTTTCATTTCAATCTCACTTATAGTTTCCATATTCTCAAAATCTTTTGCCTGGCAATCATATTTATAAGGCTTTTCTGTTTCATCTTCCCCAACACCTGTCCAGCATTGGACTCCTGGTGCCTTTGCAAAAAGAAGATTCCCTTTGGCTTGTGGGAATCTGCAGCATCAGATCCCTCAGCAGATTGCTTTTAAATCTCTGTCCCATCCATGATGGATATGTGCTGGATGGCAGCACATTTTAAAATTATTTGCTGGACTGTAAAATCCAGCCCACAAAAGGTGAATAAATTTCTGAGATCACAATTTCCATTTTTACAGTGGACAGTTGCAAGGAGCCAAAGAGGGATGCACTGTCGGTAGAAAGTGCAGGTTTGTATGGAATTTTTCTGTTATTAAATTCTAGATGTCAAAATAAAGTCCTACTGAAAAGAACAAACTGATGCCAGTGCCACAGGTGAGAGGAGAAGGCAGCAGGTAAATCACATGATTTCAGACCCTGGATAGAGGTAGTCGTTTGTGTGTCTGGAAGCCGGGGAATTTTCAAGGTAGGTGAGTCCTTGAGACAGCGTGGGGCTGCCAAACAGCACAACAGAATTGTGTAACACAATGCAACTCTAAAGTTCTTCTCCTTACTAATTGTGTACCTAAGATGTACACTTGAGCTATGAATAGCTTTTCTTTCTGCAGTAAAAGAACATCAGAGGCTTTTCAGTGCATTCATTAATCCATTTCTCTTCTGGCTTTCATAGTTTAGCAGTGATAGTCCCCAGTTTTGTACTACCACTAAAACCATGCACTTCCTCCCCCCTCCAACTGGAGGCATGAGCACCTGGATGTTTCTGCACATTGGGGAAGGGAATTCTCAGAGGACTCAAAGACACCTGTGGGTCATTGCTGTTTGAATGCAGCTCCTCAGACAAGTCCCTGTATCCTGTGTCTCCTGCAGGAGCTGCTGGCTATCCTGCACCAGCAAAGACCCACAACAGAAGCCACCTTCCAGAAAGCTGACAGCGTGTGAGCTACATGCTATGCAGCAATCTGTGGCAGAGTACAACCCCATCTGATATACACGTCACATCAGCACTCTGAAAGGAGTGAAGTTATAATTCTAGAGGCCTGTATTTCTAGAGTTCTATGTCTACAGATATTTAGGTATTGGTATTTGTAGAGTTATATGCTGTTTTTTTACCTCTTTCCCCACTCTGCTGCCTCTGTCCCCTCTTGTCATGCTGGGGTCTGGGCTGGCAGGCAGGCCGGGCTGAGCAGCAGTTTCAGCCCCAGGTCCCTGCTGCCCACACATGACAGGAGTGGAAGGAACCACCAAAGGCACCAGGCACTGACCCCCTGGGGAGTATCTGAGCTCAAGCCACCAGGGAGCTGCTAAAGGGCCAGTACAGCTAAGGATAATGAGGTTGTCACAGGTGACAGCACCACTGAAGGCATGGTGCTGCTGTGGGTGGTGATGGTGGCACTGAGAGTATAGTATGGCTGCGGGGGTTGAGAGGAAGCAGTGAAACTGAGGGGTCTGGTGGAGCTGATGGTGATGGCAGGGACTGACAAGAAAGAAATGGCATGGACTGAGAGGGGTGGTGGGGCTCTGGGCACTGGGGACACTGAGGGGGATGGCAGTACTGTGGGGGCGGATGGGCTTGGAGGGTCGGAAGGGATTGGGGAACTGCATGTGTGCTGAGACTTTGGCGAGGCTAAGGGCATGGTGGAGATGACTCAGTATTTCCTTTGCTTCCTAAATCTCGGTCTGCTCTGTTTCCAGAAGGACTGTTCTGGACAGGAGAAAGCAACTGAGGGGAATCATGGGGAAATGTGCCAGCTGGGTTCTGTCTATATCTTGTTCTCTCCATATCTATATTCATCTATGTTTCTGTCTATATATACCTATGTTTCTATATGTCGAGTTGTATTTCAAATTATATACCATTATACTTATTTAGTTACAGAATACAGAGATTTAGATAGGTACTTTAGTATTTGCATATTTATGTACAAGCTCACCATGTAAACTGTTATATTTACACAGATGTCAATATATTTATATACCATAAATTTTTACGCTTATATACATATACCTCCGTCTTGAGGTTCAACAAGGAGCATTCAATCCAAGCCAAAGGAGCAGGATAAAAAGCCCCAAGCTGTATTTCCAAGGGGCTTTGTACAGATACAAGTCGGGGGGGGGGGGTGGAATACAAACAGCTAACCAATAGGATATCCTCAGGGGAGGAATGAGCATCTGGGGCCAATTGGGGTAGGGGGGTGGAAGGTCACATGGGCCAATGGGGCTTTGAGGAGTAGGGGAATTTCAGAGGGGTGCTGCAGACCGGGATTGGCCCGAGGTTTAAGTGGCAGCGAAGGTTCAGGAATCAAGGGCTGGGTTGCCTTGACAGGTAGGCAAACAGCTGGAACAAGAGGCAGGGAATGGCATGAGGGACAGCTTTGAGGGAGGGTAAAACCCAAGGATAAACCAACTCAGGGAGAACGTGGGGGTACAACAGAACTAACTACTTAACAAGGAATCAATAAAATAAATTCAAACCACTACAGAGTCTCATATGATTCATTCTGATAGTTTAGTTATTGCTTTGTGGATATTTAGATAGTTCAACTGATGTTTGTCTCTTTGTATATATGCATATGTAGGAATAACTTTGTAACCTGCAATACATTTGATTGTGTGAACTGAAAGTGATTGTATCTTTATATATGGTCAGTACATTTGTACCAATCTGTAGTAAGCTTTTACATGAAACTGATAATTCTATATAAGCACCACGGTTGCAAGCATTGTATAATCAATGAAACTTTTAAACTGAATGGGGTATTGAATTGTGGTATTTGAAGCTATTAGCAGATGTCCACCTTAGGATCCAGGAGGATTTTGGTAATGGGTCATGATAAGGACTGGGGGAAAATACGCAGGCATGCCTGTGAAATACAAAGCTGTGTTTCGTGTCAGGTACAAATAGGCGACGTGTGTATTTGTGAGTACGAAATGTGTGGACACCAACAGTGGGAGAGCTGTGAATTCTAATAATAACTGAGAAAAATAAAGCATGGAAAAAGGCCTTTGAACCTATCCTTTGTTTGCAATTAACCCTGGTTGATTTACGAGCATTGGAATTAAAGCGTTAAGGATGTTGCTTTTTTGCTTGTAGTTAATCCATAAAGAGCTCTGCAATAATAACCGTTTGAAGTGTAATTTTAGAATATTACTTGCATCCTTGAAACTATAGCTTTGGAATATATATAAAGGAAATATGCTTATCTCACACCCTATTGAAGCAGAGAAAAACAGCTTGAGAAAGGAAGATGAACACCCTTCAAGGATTTATGGTTTCGACCAAGGGAAGCTGAACATCACTGTTAATAGATTTATAGTCTCTGCAATTAGAAGACGGACCTACATCTGGGGAGCTGGATTCCACCAGATGGGATTCGTCTTCCTTCTGTCAGAAACTGGACCACCACCATCTGGGGATACTCCTTTAAAAACACATCCTGAGAAAAACTAAATCACAATAGTGTATAGAATTGTGATGTAATAATTTGGAATAAATATTGCTGATGTAAAAAATTGGAAATAGAAACTGCTGAAAAAAAAACCTGATGAGTACCCCTATAAATACCTGTAATTCTCAATTATCGGTGTGCAGTTGGAGGAAAAACTTCCCCCGCTGTACCCAGTGCTGTATGGCTCATACTTTACCATATTAAATAATAAATTGATTGCTGCTTGAATATTGGCCTAGTCAAGCTTCTTATTCATAACATGCCTCACAGATCCCCCAATTCCAAAAAGGCAGGGAAAGAAACTGTAGGGTTTGGATAGGCAGCAGAGCCACACATTCAGGGAAAACTCACTGCAAGGGCCTGCTAAGGAAAGCTACAATTCCAAGTGTAACTTGGAGAAAGGAAAAGAAACCCCCAGTCCAAGAGGACATTTTATTTCTTTCAGGCCACCACTACTTTCTCACACAACAAGCAGATGAACATAAATCAACCCCACATACAGTGTAACAATTCTTCCGGTATATTTACACCTGTTACTACTTTGGAGTCCAAGAGATCCTTTGTGCAAGAGATCCACAATGAGATCCACAATATATTTGTAGATTTGTGTACTCTCTGAGAAATTATTTTTTATATATGGCCCTTAACACTTTTCAGACAGTTTCAGACAAGGAAGATAGAGATTTGCCTCAGCTTCTAAAACCCTTTACAAGCTATCTATCCTCCTACTCCTAGGGAATTTTTACTGCATTAGCTGGGTGTTTGAATACTTAAAAAACCTTTAGGAATATTATACATCATGAGAAAATTTTCTTGATATAGGTAAAAGCACTCAGTTTTAGTTCTGATTTACATAAACCAGCATGATATAGTATAACATAATCTGGTTACAGAAATCAATAGCTATGCTTGTAGAATCAATCAGCATTAGTTAAGGGAACATAATTATATATATCATGCTGTCAATTATCTTGTTTTCTTTGTACTTTTTGCTCTAGTAAAAAAAGTCCATAGCAGTGTAACAATATTCAATCCTAAGAGAAAAGAAATATGCCATACGACCTGTAATGAAGTATCTTCTTAGGTAAGCTATTTATAGAGCTAAGAGGTAAGAACAGGATCATGAACATCTAAGGCAGTAGAACTTTGTATATTATGTAGTTCAGCATGAGAAGATTCTGCCTCTGCTCAGATCTGGCCACAGTTCAGCCAGAACCCAAACAAAGCCTGTGGCCAGGAGTGTTGCTGTGGCATGGATCTTGTAGGACAAACCCCTCTGAGACAGAAGATAGACAGGAAATCAGCTGCACTAATACAGCTACTTGACTTCTGGAACAGAGGGAGAACAGACAGGGTGAGCCTCTATGAGCCTCCAAAAGCAGCATGTACATGTACTCTTGTTGTGACAATGTCACAGTCAAAGACAGGTTCAAGGAATGCAAGTATCTGTAACTACACTATAAAAATTAAATTTTTATATGAAAAATATGAAATTAAGAGGGTTGTCTCTTAGTAGAGGTGAACAGCAGAAATATTTCTCTAAGAGCATTGAAGAAAAAAGAAACCATGGATGATATCAAAGCCCCAGCCAGATTAATGAATACTATGTGACCTACAGAAGAAGCCAAAGGGCTTCTTTCTAGGTTGTGGCAATTTACCTTAGTTTTAATGGTTATTGAAGCCCAGATTTTTGGGGTTGGGGGATTTTGGTTGGTTGGTTGGTTTGGTTTTTTCAGACGTGGTTGATAAAATGAACAGTTTATTTCTTGGATATTTATTTTCCAGAAATTTTCTAATAAAGAGAAATTCCCTTGAATTAGTTTGTCTGATTTGTATTTGTGGTTTTCTTATTTGTGTACAGTATTTTGTACATTGTCCAAGATTTTCCTGAAGAACCATATCACAGAATCACCAGCTCTGGCTCCTTGGTGCAACTAAACACCATTTTCAGTTGTCCTTTCATTTGAGATATAGCAGGGGACCCGTCCTCACCTGGCTACAACCTCCTCTCAGTGAGTTGTAAAGAGCAAGAAAGTCTTCCTCCTTTCCTTCAGGCTGAACACCCCCGGCTCCCTCAGCCCGTTCTCGGAGGACTTGTGATTCAGACCCTTCCCCACAGTCTGTTTCTCTCCTCTGGATTTCCTCCAGCACCGCAATGTCTTTCTGGACATGAGCAGCGCAAAACTAAACAAAGGATTTGAAGTGTGACCTCACCAATCGTGAGTACAGGGGGACAGTCCTGCTGGCCACACTATTGCTGACCGAAGCCAGGGTCAGCAATAACGGAACATATTGGCCTTCTTGGCCTCCTGGGTCCATGCTGGCTGATGTTCAGCTCTTCCCAGCCAGAATGCCCAGGCCCTTTTCCCCATGCAGCCTTCCAGACACTGCCCCAGCCAGTAGCACTCCAGGCATTGTAACCCAATGGCAGGACCCAGCACCTGGCCTCACTGAACCTCGACCAATTGGCCTCAGCCAGTCTAGTCTTAGCAGTATGAAATATGTTTGCTAGAAAGGAGAAACAGATTGAAAAAACAAAGAGCCTGAAAGCAGTATTTTTACTCACGTGAGATGTACTGTAGTTCCTCTTGCTAGTTTCTTAATGACATGTTTAAAGGGAAATTTACCTTTGGATACTCAAAAAATATCCTGACATGATGGCATTTACCTTCTCCTCCAGATTCTTTTCCTAATTCTCACCTCAGTGATGTCCCCTGCTCTGTCTCGGTGTTCTGTCACCCACCCTTGTCCCTGTGCTGCCATCTGCTCTGTTCCACTGGTACCCTCTGCCCTGTTCCCAGCAGTGCACTCAGCATTTGCCCTCTCCGGCCGTGTCCCCTGTCTGCGCCTAAGGTTTTCCCCGTCCCATCCCTGAGGCGTCCCTGCCCTATCCCGCCGGTGCCCCCTTTCTTATCCCAGCGGTGTTCCTAACCTATTCCGGCAGGCCGCCCTCTCCTCTTCCCGGCGGTGTTCCCCACCCTATCCCGGGGTGTTTCCTTTCCTATCCCGGCGCTGTTCCATGCCCTGTCCCGACAATGCCCCCTGGCGGTCTCTCGCGATCCGTCCCGCCCCAGGGGGTGCGGCTCGTTGTGCGGGAGCACTCGACCGTTAGTGACGCGGCCGCGGGGCCCGCAGTGGGCGGGTCGTTGCCGCCAGGGGGCGTCGGGCCGGGGCCGGCCGTGACGGACAGCTAAGGTAGCCAGTAGGAGGGAGCGCAGCGGGAGGGGCGCGGGGTACGCAGAGCGGGCGCAGGCGCAGAGCGGGTGCAGGCGCCGCCGCCGCTTCCCCCCGCTGCCCCGCATCGGGGGTCTCTTTGTGCGCGTTGCGTCACGCCCCGCTGCCGTAGCTGGAGGAGGAGGAGGCGGAGCGGGGAAGCGCCGTGCAAAACGTCGTCCGCCCGCCCGCGCCTCCGCCGCCTCATGCCGTGGCGCCGTCCTTCCGCCAGCTCGGGAACCTGCATGGCCGGGGCATGGGGAGTGCTGTGCCCTCCCGCGCCCCCAGGGCTGAGGCACCGCTCGCCGCTCTGCGGCGGCTGCTCGCCGCACTGGGGCTGCTGCTGCTGGGCGCAGGTACCGGGAGTGTGGGGCTGGGAGGGACAGGAGCGCAGCCGTGTGCGCGCAGACGCGAGGAGCTGCCGGGTCCTTTCCCTTCCGGTAGAGCCTTTCATGAAGGAGGGATTCGCGAGCTGGGCCTGTGTAGTCCAGAGGAGAGAAGACTGAGAGGGGATCAGTTAGTGCTTATAAATATCTCCATCCGAGACGACGGTGCCAGATTTCTTCATTGGTACCGAGCGACAGGAAGAGGAACAATGGCTATAAACTGAAACACAAAAAGCTTCACCTCAATATTAGGAAGAACTTCTTTGCATCAAGGGTAGCAGATCCCTGGAACAGGCTGGGAGGGAGGTCATGGAGTTTCCCTCCCTCGAGACATTCAAACCCTACCTGAGACACGTTCCTGTATCACCTGGTCCAAGTAATCCTGCCTTGGCAGGGGAGTTGGACTAGATGATCCCCAGAGGTCCCTTCCAGCCCTAAAAATTCTGTCATTCTGTGGTTTATTGGACTGTTTGATAACAGACTTGCTCAGCTAGCCTGATGTGTTTGTGATTTAAATAATATAATGAATACAACTAAAGGGAAATAAAAGTTTTGATGCTTTGAAAGTCTGGCTCTAAACCCAGTATTCCCACTGTCGTTTTGCTTGGTGTGGGTCTTTTTTGTGTATCTGAAAACACAGAAGTTGATTCTTGTTAGGGTTTTTTTTCCCGTATTTTGCAGAGGTATGTATGGCTTGCACAAAGAAATTTTTAGCTTACCTACACGAGTCATGGTCATACTTAGCTGTAGGTGGGGGATTCCTCATACGACTTTGTGTTGTCTTGGGATTTTGACAGATTTGTGTTAGCTACGCATCACTGGCAAAACATAGTGCTCTTATAAATTCATGGTTTGGATATTTAGAATAAGTCACGTGAATACTGACTCAGGAAGGTCAGCTAAGGGGCAGGCAAAGAAATTGCTGATATCCTCTTATCACTGGGTGCATTGCCGAAAACAGCTATTTAAAAATGAAAAATACTGTTATTCAGCCTATTTTCCACTTCTCATGGCTCAGGAGTTTCTCATACATTTTGTTCTCCCTTTTTTTTTAACTTTTCTATGTGTCTTTGTGGTATTCAAAACCTGCTTTATGACAGTGAAAAAATTCAGTTAAATGTTCCCACAGATGAATTTTAGTAGATAGTTTTGCAGGCTTGAACAGCTGTTGCATGAAGTTGTGCACCTATTCTTTATGAAGGTCCATTTTCTCTTTGGATGGCAGGAAATGTGATCTCTCCTAGATTGGGGCCCTCCTAGTTTTAACCTGTGTGAAAAGTGGGGTTCTGTTGCCCTTAGTGTGTCTTATTCATTTAATTTTTGCCCCTAGTAAGTTCTTTGGTAAAAGTTACCTTCAGAAAGCTGTTGTTAACTGCCATGAGAATTTGGAAGGATTTCAGATCTTACGTGTGGGAACTGTGAAGGAGAAAACTGTAAAACTTTGGTTTGCTTGCAAGGATGTTAACTGCTTTTTTGGAAATTAGGTAATGGAAATTAGGGTAATCAGATAAAATCTGTCTGATTTGTTCATGTAAACTGAACTATGTAGCAGTTGTATACATCTGATAATTACTTCAGGCTTTTGTGGGCAGAGAGTTTCTCTCCCCCCAGTCTTATTACTGAATTATGCTCTGAAAGGTACAGGTACTGCAATGTATAGGTGTGTTAGCTGAAAACTCTCACTTCAGACAACTGGGTTTTTTCACGCTTTAGTCCCCAAAAAATGAGCAGTGAAGCTTTAGCTATGGCAGTGCCAGGGAAATAAACTGCTTGTCCGCTTACGTACCCATTCTCCCCCACCCTGGTTTCTAAAAGAGAACTTCGTTTTTGCTTTATTCAGTCTAGTTTTTGTCTAAACATTTTTAGACATTTGACGTCTAACATCTAAACAATGTCTAAACAACATTGCTTTGTTGCCTTTACCACATTCTTCGGAGGGGCAGAATTCTATATAAAAATTCATTAATTGTGTAAAGCACTTAAAGACTAAATGGGGACTTTTCTTATTGTCTAAGTGACCAATTTAAACACAGAACTGCATCATCATCTTGGTATCTAGAAAGAAATGTCTGGCTTGTACTTGATAGGACTTAGTGCTCTTTTTTCGTCTAGACAATGTGAAGTAATGGATTAAGACATCATGAGTCTTGTCATCTGATATAGTCTCCGTTGTTATCTTTCAACCTTTTTTTTTTCTAAAATGCAATGTTTCCTAATGGGTGAGCACTTTTAAGTTTCTTTTAAGTAGTTTTCTACGGTACTTGTGGGAGTGGAAAGGGGTATTACCACCGAGGAGGTTTGCTTTATGTTTTTCATTTCGTGCTTAGGTGACTGTGAGCTGCACACATCTTGTGGAATCCAGAAGTGCACCACTGATTTTGTATCCTTTACCTCACATCTAAACGCAGCTCTTGAGGACTTTGATTTGGAATTCTGCAAGGCCCTGCGGGCATACTCTGTGTGTACGTATCGCAATTCTAAAGTATGCCGTGGAAACCTAGTCTACCATTCTGCAGTGCTTGGGATTGGTGATCTCATGACCCAGAGAAACTGTACCAAAAATGGACCCACATCCTCCACCAACTCTGAGATGACCCATGATCTTTGCAATTACAGTGGTCACACAGAAGTGAGAGAACATCAAGGGGGAGAGAAGACAACTCCTCCGACTTACCTGTTTTGTGGTTTGTTTGGGGATCCTCATCTGAGGACTTTCAAGGATCACTTCCAGACATGCAAAGTGGAAGGCGCTTGGCCCCTCATAGACAATAAATACTTATCAGTGCAAGTGACCAATGTGCCTGTGGTGCCAGGATCCAGTGCTACTGCTACAAACAAGGTACAGATTATTTTTGTGCACTGTGCATGCATGCAGAAGTAAAAGGCCAAGACATTAAGTAAGTCATTTAGCTCTTAACAGTGAAGTGTATTAGCTTCAGAATCTTCTATGCAGTAGTATAAAAAAGTAAAACTCTTAGTATTTTCTTTAGTGAGCAAACAAAACAGGTTCTTTTCTTCCCTCTGCTCCTGCTTAAGACAAGAAAACTTGTGCGTATCACCACACAAGCATGTAATGATACTGATGCAACACTTTAAACAGTTATTGATTATTGTACATCTGTGACTGCCTCTGCACTAACTAGAAGTTTAAAAAAATCATACAATGCTTTGGGTTGGAAGGGAATTTAAAGATGGAAAGAATATATGTGTCTGCTTTTTATTAATTTTCTAAACTTCTCAGCCAAAACAAAACTGGTTACCAAAACCTGATGATTCAGAGCCAAAACAAGAGGACTGAGAGGAGGTAGCAAGCTAAATGTTTGTGACAAGGACTTAGTACCTCAGCTTTACTAAACAAGCAGTGGCCTTAAAATTGTGCCAAGAATATTAAACCCTTGTTGAGACGGGTGAGACTTAGGATTGCACGCCTCTCAGATACTTTGAGGGGTCTTGAGCAGGAATACATCCGCTAGTATTTAATAACTGATGCTATTTCTTTAACTTAAGAAAAGTCCTTGTTTCTTCCTGCTGGATATGGGTAGCAAGTGTGTCCATCAATTACTTAATCGTGCATTTGAAGCTGATATTGTCATATATCTCTTTTGGAGGGAAAGGGCTTTAAAAATTGTGGTAGTGTAGCTCTTGTATTGTCAAGCTACCTCAGGCTATGTGTACAGAGCCTCAAGACATTTACACTAGAGAATTTTCACTGTGTTGTTAAACCTGGAAGTAGGTTTTCTTAATTACTGGACTCAGAAGCAGGAGTTGTCTGTCACAGTAGGGTAGAGCCTATACATCTTCTGCAGAGTTGGCTGGGCAGTAGTATTAATATAGAAAAATCAGTTTTACTGTTAAGTTTGTGCTGGGTTCTGAAGTATTGAAGTAATGGCAATGCTTGGATGAATGAACAGAGATTGGACCAAAGTTCAGAATTACACTTTCTTAACTTACACCAGTTTCAAAAACAGTCTTCATTGTGAATGAGTTCTGAAGGTGTGTAAAATAAGGAATGAGACTAATAATGAGTGTGCTTTGCAAAAGAGACTTAGATCTCCTGCACTCTCCTCCAGTGGCTTTTTCTAAAGTGGAAGAAAAAGCTGCATTTCATAATCTGCAGTAAGCTTTTATGCTCAGTTTTGCTAAACTCTCGCTGAATTTTCTTCATTTCCTTGTTCCTGATAGTAGTAGAGGAAAAAGTTGAGATTCTTGTGTACAAATTGTGTGGATGGCTAGGGTGTGGTTGTAGTAGATATGTGATCGTAAGTTTAGCCGCATTCTGAAAATTATTGATTATGGTAGCACATTATGCTGGTATATGTCTTTGCAAAGAGATAAAGAGGAGAACACCAGGAGTAAATGTATGCACATACTGAGGGAAAGTATGATTTCAAAAAGTGTGCCTTCTGTCTTTATTTATTCTCGCTAAGAGGGGTTTTTTTCTTTGATTTGGGTATTTTTTTATTCTCTTCCAGTAATCCCCTGTCATTTGCGCAAGTGCAGCTAAGTGTGCAGAAGCAATCAAATAAAACAAGATCTATTATTTACGATACTAGGGATATTTCTAATGCTGATATAAGTCACATGTTGCATGATGCTGCGCCTCTGATCTCGGGAGAGGGGTAGACGCTGGCTGCCAGCTAGCTCCAACCCCCTTCCTCGGCACGCACCTCCAAGGGCCGCTCCCCACCTTGAGCCACAGGCTAGGGCCGAGGGTAGCAGTTTGGCCACTGCTAGGAACCCCTTCTCGTGACCTGGCCGACCAGGCGACCGAAGGAGTACTCGTCGAGTGGGAGTAGTTAAGGAGAAAAAGAGGGACTCTCTGGCTGCAGTTTCCAAGTTGCTTTTATTCCTTCCCGGAGAGGAGACCGCAGATGATAACAAAGAAGCAAACCGGCAAGCAGGCGGCACAGAGGAGCAAGAAGTACGCAGAGACATTAATTTATAAAGGGGGGCTGACTCTGGGGAGGAGTCAGCCTAACAACCAATGGTTAACAAACCTCTGGGGAGGGGCATAAGGAGGGACTAAATTACCATATAACCAATGGAATAGGAGAGGGGAGGAGAGCAGATGTAACCGACTATTAAGAGGAGGAAAATGACATAACTGATGTGGAATAATCTAGACAAAGGGGCGAGGATTACCAAGATTGACAGGCTGTAGGGGCAGGATTACAGGGATTGCCATCAAAGTGTCTGGAAAAAGAGGCAGGAGCAAGGGTGATTGATAGAGAGGGTTGGTACAATATAGGGTGAAACCAACTAGGGAATAATGTAGGGGTACATGGAACAGTGTCAGGATCTCTAGCTCGTCAGAGAGATCTCGAGAAAAGTTCGAAAGTCTCTCTAGTTTGGCGCTTGAAGGAGGAGTCAGGGCTCTTCATTTCTCGGTCTCAAGGTTGTTTATTTTATCTTATCTGTAAAATTTTCTCTCTGCTTGACAGAGGTCTGTCTAGCACGGCAGTTACAGTGTTCTCCCCCCTCCCACGAGGCGGTGTCGTCTTTTATATTACAAACTACGTATATCGTATTTACCTTCACTTTCCAATACTCATCACCTTTGCTAGACAGTGCACCCCTACAATAAACTAATTTCTATGTGCTGACATCACTGCAGAAGATGGAGAACAAGAAGAAGAAAGAAGAAGGACTAGACACGCTTTGTTCTCTCTATCTTGTCTCTATTACTTTAATACTAAAATTTTCAAAACTTACATTTTCACTTTGTGCACACCTTATAAAAATATTTTTTAAACTCATGTGACCTTCTCACTCTCATACAAAGCTGACAGGTCACTTGCAGGATCAAAGTCTAACTACTAAGTGTTCTGGGCATCAGGCCAAGATCTCTGAGCTCTTCGGGGGGGTCTCGGCTCTCGATGTGATCTCTGGAGACTCCCCACATCCGAAGTGATGTGCGGAGTTCTCACAGAACAGGAGATTACAAACCTGTTGAAGCACAGAACTAAAAACAATAAAGCTGAAAACCACACCACAACAGTTGCCTAGTCCTTGATATTTTTTTTCCTTTTTTTTGACAGATAACAGAATTTACCACAGCTGTTGTAGGCAAGGAAGGTTGTTTGAATGTACAAGTGACTTAGAAGATAAGCTTTAATATCTGTAATGCATGCTCTTGACTCTGTTATTTCTAGTAGGAGCAGACTACTATAATGAAATAGAAAAGGCCTGTTAAGCTACACTACCACTGCTTCATTCACTCCAGTAATATTTTCCTCTGCAAGTATTCTATTTTAACTGTGGTTGACTATCTGCTGTTGGATGTACTTAAATTATTTTGGCCACCGGATAGCTTAAAGGACTTCTAAAGAGCTACACTTCAGTGACACTTATCTACATAGAGTTATTCCTAGCTGAGAGCATCCAATAGGTCATCTACCTTCATCATATGAAAAGTTTTCAGACTATTCCTTTTTGTTAGTTTGGCCGTTTTTTCATTGCATGTATTTGAAATAGATGTTTAATTGGAAATAAAAACAAAGGTATATGCTGAGCTTAAATTGTACAGAAGCCCAAGCAAACACTAACCTAATTAGTCCTGTCTAAAGAGGTCTAATGAAAGGAAGTACAACAAGAGTAGAAGATTTAGTTTTTCCTGAATGTGTTTTTCAGGGAAGTGGTTTAAGAAGCCATAGAAACAGAATTGTTAATCTTCAGCCCATTGTCCTTTTGAAAGGTGCAAACTTTCCCTTGCCCTTGTAGGGAACGAGTACTTTTTACTTTTATCCTAGCTTTCTGCTGTACCAGTCTTTGAGGGAGTTGATAATGAAGGCAACTTCATATGTGAAGTTTTCTTCTCTCTCCAAAACCTAAGAGACTGTGGGAACCCCAGCAGCCTGAGGACTATCCAGTAAGTTCATAAAGGACAAGAGAATGCCAGGAGGACACTTCAAGTAAGAATGTGAGGAATAAACGCATGTTGTTTCTCCCCTACCCCTCAACTTGCATCTGGCATAAAAGTATGAAAAGCAGGAAAAATTTCCCTTGAATCCCTTAATTGGAAGAGCACATCTTGTGAGAGTTGTGTGCTTACAAAAATGCTCTTGACAATTTGTTTGTAGATGTTTTGCACATTTGTGTTACTTATAGTAACATATGTCTTTAAGTTTAAGCTCTTCTTTCTTTTTTTTTTTTTCTGACAGACTTCCTGCATGTGTTTTGAGTAGGTCACTGGCATTATTCATGTTTGATTTCTGCAGCTGTAGATAAAGAGCTTCCCTGTCTTGGAGGGAGTTTTGAATTCCCTGAGAATAAGTGTCTATTGCAGGGAGCAGGTAGGAAGGGTATTGTATAGTGCATTAAATAGCACATTGAGGTTTTTAAATTTTTATTTATTGTGTGCTTTATTTGGAGGAGTACAAAGTCTTTACAGCCTTTTGCACCTGTGACGGGTGTTCTGGATATCACTAAAGTAATTGTCCCTGAATAGGAACTGAGGCAGGGATGCTTAGGCTTGCCAATGGAAAGCTTTCCTTCTTGTTTGGAGGTGTCTTCTTGTTTGCATTAATTGGAAATGAGGGTTTTCCTGTCCAGATGTTTTATAATAGATAGCTTGAGGGTGAGAGTGTAAATTCAAGGATGCAGAGAAGGAAAAAAACTACAGAGCTTTTCACTGTAGTGATTTATTGGGTATAAACCTCAGAACCTGGGAATTGGTGTTATCAGCAGGGAAAAGGAATTTTGGGGATAAATGTTCTTTTACCCAGAGTAAATATCTCTTTTGTAGCATGGTTTCATTTTTGCAGGAAGTTACTGCAGAGTAAGCACAGTGTAATAGAAAAATAATTAAAAGGTAATTGGAAGATAAATGGTCTAAATGTTTTAAAAAGTAGAATGATCAGGTAACTTGTCATGTCATTATTCTTTTCATCTTCATGGACATTTTGCTTAAGGCAGAGATTAATTTGTCTTATTATGTAGAAGTAGCTTTATACTACAGTTTCATTGGAGGCTGCAATAGAATCATTTAGGTTGGAAAAGACCTTTAAGATCATTGAGTCCAGTTGCAAACTGTCAATTCCACCACTAAATGTGATCTGTAAATGCCCTGTCTACATGCCTTTTAAAACGTTTTTGGGGATAATGACTCAAGAGGCTGAGAAGCCTCCTCCAGTGCTTGACAACTCTTGCAGTGAAGAAATTTTCTCTAATATTCAATCTAAATCTTCACAGCACAGCTTAGGGCCATTTCTTCTCATCCTGTCACTTGCTCTTTGAAAGGAGAGACTTACTCTCACCTGGCTACAGCCTCTTTTCAGAGACTTGTAGAGAGCAGTGAGGTCTCCCTTGAGCTTCCTTTTCTCCAGGCTGAACACCCCTAGTGCCCTCAACCTCTGTTCATCAAGGCTTGTGCTTCAGATCCTTCCCAGCTCTTTTTCCCTCCTCTGGACTTGCTCCAGCACCTCAATGTCTTTCTGGTTGTGAGAGGTGCAAAAACTCAACACAGGTTTTGAGGTGTCACCTCAGCAGTGCTGAGTACCAGGTACAGTCCTGCCCTGGTCCATATGGCTGCACTTTGGCACCCCAGGGAGGATGTCCTTGGTCTTCTTGGCCCCCTAGGCCCACTCTTCACTCGTTCAGCCAGCTGAACAACCAGCATCCCTAGGTCCTTTTCCACTAGGCACTTTTTCACTCACTCCTCCCCAAGCTTGGCAGTGTTATAATAAAGGTTGAAGTTAATGATGTTAGAGGTCTTTTTCTACCCAAACAATTGTAGAATTCTGTGAAATGCATAATAAAATAACAACACAGTGATACCTTCATCATTGTAATTTAATTGTGGCACTAGGGGAGATATCACTGTTGCCACTAGAAATGTAGGGATGGAACTACCATCAGACTAAGAACAATTTATTGCTCATCAGTCTCAGAGGCCGTGAGATTTCAGAGGAGCAGGCAGTCGGCTGTAGCACAAAGTAGTCACATTTCTTCATTACAAGGCAATATATAACTTTCTAAACCAATAGACAGTTGCCACAGGATTTATTTTACTTTTCTAACCTATCACCTCTACTTACTTCTGCTGCACTGTGGATACTTTTATCCAATGGTCTTCTAACTCACAGGCACACATATATGCTTCTATTATTACTTCTAAACTCTCAGCTTATTCCATACAACCACACCCCTACCTTATAAACCCTTCACCATCTTACCAGTACGGTTTCTCACTTATTTAAGGCGTATTCTCACCTACAACTGTAGAAATACAAGTTTATGATTTTTCTGCTTAGTATCTGTGTATTGTATTTTTTCATCAATCTAAGCTGCTAAGGCTGCGGATCAAACCCTTCCATGTCTGATTCCCACAGGAAGGTAAGTACAAGAATTCAAGAGTTGAAAGTGTTGTTTTTGTTTAAGGCATGCAAGCCTTAAACCTTCTACAAACACATTAGGGTCTTCTCTAGAAATGGTAGTTTTACAGCTCAGTAACACCATCTTTGAAAGGTTTTGTATGTGCAGTGGAATTTAAGAAAGCTTTTTGAGCAGTGTACTCATCAGTACTGGCATCAGTACGAGTGGGAGGATGAAGTCCAAAATGAAATGTATAAATTTTATGTTTGGTTTAGTAATCTTACTATAGCTGATGTTTGTTTATTGTATCCTCAGATAAGCCTCTGGAAACTTTTACTTTCATCTTTCAGGGTGCCTCACTGCAGAAGACCTCTGTATGTGCCCAAAGAACAAGGCTGATACACTGATAGTTTCAAAGATCTTTCTTCATGTGAAGATTTTGGCGTTTGGATTTTTCCGTCCTCAGTTTAGAAAGGGCAGCTAATCTAGTCTGTAAACAGTACTGCATAAGCAGCTTTGTGAAGGTGTTCTTGGGAACCAGACAGAATATGAAAAGTACTGTAGGTACATAAATATATATAACATGAGTTTGTTAGAAAATAACCATTTTCACTTTTAAATGCTCTGTGATACCTTGGGAATTTAAAGAGAGAAAGCTCTGCAATGACATTTTGCTTCATCTCCCTTTGCAACAGGTTCTGAAGTATCTATCAGTACCAGGGCTTGATACTGAGATAGGAATGTGTGATAAGGCAAAGCCCATGCAGCACTCTGGTTTTCCTGATCTGGCCTGTGGATTAGATGGATGCCACCCAACAGACAATATTAAAAATCAGTGTCTTGAGCTGCAATGTTTAAATACAATTATGTCCTTGGAAAATCTTAATGGTCTCTGTTGAGTCTCTGTTTAGAGAGTCCTTGCAATGGACATGGAGGCCTTTATTCAATTAATAGTGTTTCAGCTCTCATTCAGCATCCATTGTTATTGCTAATCTTAAATTAGGATGAAGGCTTCTTGTTCCTTCTCTGTGTTCTGAAATTGTGTGCATTTCATTCTTGTAAATGAGGGAGGTCTGGAGAGAGCAATTTGATAGCTGCTTCCTGATAAATTTTGCCAGGTGCCTTGCTTAAATATTTAATCAAGCAGCCAGTTCAGTGTCTCATTAAAACAATGAGACTTCTTTTTGGCTCCAGGCTTCTTCAAGTGCTAAGAAGACTTAGAGCTTTACTTCTGTAGGTGTGTAAATTATTCTTTCCTGGCAGAACAACGCAAATGTGCTCAAGGAAATAGCAATGCTTCTTTGTCTGAGCAGGCTGAGATAGAAGTCTGTTTCATTCAAACTGTGTTACACAAAATAAAAGGCCTTTTACTGCATTATGGCCTGGATTATATGCAGAAATATTAATCATTTGAGAGACCTCAAGTTTCTCTTCTGTAGGTTGCTGAGCTTACTTTACTAAGAACAAAGCTGTGAGATCATCTTTACAGCAACAGGGGCACTTGTGTGTTTTCTGTATTTTGGGCATAAGCATTCCAGCTCAGCTGTGGTTCACAATCATCATTTTGCCAAATTACTTGACTACAGATGGTCTCAAGGTATATAGCTGACACATCTTATACTAATTAATGCAATGAAGAACCATTGGAAAAATCCAATCAGCACTAGTGAGAATATATGAAGTCAAAATAGTAAGTAGTTCCCATGTTGTGAGACAAACACTGACAAAGCATCAACCACCTGAGATGAACCAAATATTGAAAATAAATGTAATATTGCTTAGGATATGTCTGCATACTCCAAAGAAGAAATTGTTGCAATGGAAGGAGAGAGGTGGGAAGACTTGTGTCTTATACAAGTGGTGTAGAGAGGTGACGCTAATGAGGGCAGAGGTTTCATTCAAATTGTTTGTAACTGGCTCTTGATGTAACCTCTTGCTCTTACTTTAAAACAGAGAGGCAGAAATAAAAGTTGTGCAGAAGTGTGATGGTTAATTGAAATTAAAATGTGAGGTTGCTGTGGAACAGATTTTAAGTTTAGCCTTAGTTTAAAAATCCCTTCTGATATGTTTTGAAGTAATGTGAGTCTCATGGCAGACTACTTAAATAATAGACTGTAAATCATTTGATATAATCAATCAATGATGAAAATAATTATTAAAATATCTATTCTTGGTGCAAAATGTCTTTTGAGCTTTTCAAGAAGCCATTCCCCTCTAGTCATTCTTCCTCTAAAGGCAGTAGCATATCTGTTTGTAATACTTGGATGTGAATTCTATTTCTAATTTTTGTTTTAGGAAAGCTGCTAGACACTCCAAACTTGGTCTGCCATATAGCCTAGTTATTCCCTTCAAGTAAGACTGGAGGACCTGCTTTTTCTTTTGTTGTGACCTGTAGGAGTGACGGGGGGGTCAGCATAGTCGGGACAGACGGAGACGAGAGATCTCTGAAGTCAGGTCATGGAACTTGCAGTTTACTGCAAAGGGCGTGGGTGCAGGGCCCTGCTGGGAGCTGCCAGCCGCAGCTCGGAGCAGGCCTGAAAGAAGAGAGGGGTAGAGAGGATGAGAGGGTAAGAGCGTAAAAGCATAAGAGAGTAAAAGAGGTAAGAGCTAAGAGGCAAGAGTAAGAGTATGGAAAGAAAGAAAGAGAGAAAGAAAGAGAAAAAGAGAAAGAAAGAAAGAAAGAAAGAAAAAGAAGAAAGAAGAAAGAAAGAAAGAAAGAAAGAAAGAAAGAAAGAAAGAAAGAAAAGAAAGAAAGAAAGAAAGAAAGAAAGAAAGAAGAAAGAAAGAAAGAAAGAAAGAAAAAGAAAGAAAGAAAAAGAGCTAAGACAGCGAAGTTCCCGTTACAGTACAATAAATCATCTTCTGTGTTGAATATTCTGATTCTCACTAACCAATCTAGTAGAAGATACAAATCCTATAGCATTTCCATACAGCCTATAAGAATCACTACATTACCATACTGTGCTACATTTTAAATCCTAAAAACTACTCTTTGGACCCCTTCTGCCAAGCTGGCAGGGTCTGCTCGGACCCTTGGACCTGTCTGCTTGCAGAGGGTCTTGTTTCATTAAAAGAGGATTACCTTCAGCCAGCCACATCATTGTTTTCCAGTTGTTCAGTAACTAAGGGACCTCAAAGCTTGCTTTCATTTCAATCTTGCTTATAGTTTCCATATTCTCAAAATCTTTTGCCAGGCAATCATAAGGCTTTCCTGTTTCATCCTCCCCAACAGTGACCTACTCCAATAAATAGAAAAGTTTAAAAGGCTAGTTCTAATCTTAAAAAAAAAAAAATTGCTTTATGCTAATGATTTTGATGTTGAAAGTCACTCACTCTTCAAAGGCACATCTTTGGGTGTCTTTCAGTCTTGCATTGTTTCTCTTGTGGGCACATTTTCTAGCACAGTGGACTCAAATGTCAAATCTCCCAGTTCCTAGGACTAATGTATCCAGGATCCCTAAGCTGTTATTTGACTAGTTGTTGTTCTTGGTCCTGATTATACCTTTCCCTGATTTTGCATGGTCTCATTCTGGTTTTGCCATAGTTGCCAGCATTGTGGGAATTACTCAGTCCTTATGCTTCTCTGTTAAGAAAGTGTGAGGCAGGAGGTAGTTGTTATGCCTTATTAAGTATAAAGTGTTTTCCTTTCCTGAGCTCGAGGCTGTTGCCACATGCTAATAGTCTTACTTCCAGACCAACAAAAAAACAAATTTAACATTTGCCATCCAGTAAAATACTGCTTTAAGCACGTGTACAGGCTGCTTTCCTTAGGCGAGAGTTGTGGACAACTGTCAGATTTTAAGGTAGTGGGCATGACATATTCAGTTACAAAATGGAAAAGGGATTGAGATGATGATTTTTTTCCACCAACTTTTCCCTTTTTTCCCCCCTCCCCCGCAGATAACTATTATCTTCAAATCATACCAAGACTGTACAGATCAGAAAGTATATCAAGCAATGACTGATGACTTGCCTGCAGCTTTTGTTGATGGTACAACAAGTGGAGGAGATGAGAACACCAGGAGCTTTTACATTGTGGAGAAAGTCAGTGGCAAATATATTGAGATGCATGCAAGGTACATCGGAACCACAGTGTATATCCGCCAGCTTGGGCACTACCTGACCCTGGCCATTCGCATGCCGCAGGAGTTGGTCATGGCCTTTGAGGAGAGCCAGGATCTGCAGCTGTGTCTGAATGGCTGCCCTTCCAGTGAACGTATTGATCAGAGTGGCTACTTGCCATTGCCTGTGATGGGAAAGCTGCTTCCTTGGGGTGCTGCATCTCATCCCCAATCAGGATACACACTGGAAACAGCCACCACCAAATGCCATGAGAAGATGCTTGTGAAGGACATTTATTTTTACTCATGTGTATTTGATCTGCTCACCACTGGCGATGACAACTTCACAGCTGCTGCTCACAGTGCCCTGCAGGATGTGGAGGCACTGCACCCCAGCAAAGAGCACTGGCATATCTTTCCCAGGAGTGGAGATGATGGTGTGGGCAGGGATAGCAAATTCTTTGTCAGTCTTGGACTTCTATGTTTGATCCTTGTTCCATATTTGTATGATTTTGTTTTTAGACTCTAACAAAATTTTGAAATAGATATGGTCTTAATATATTGAGTAAAGAGGAATATATATGTATATACCATGTATATGAAGGAATGTTTTGTCTTGCAGCATCAGTCAGATAGGATGTTCACTGTTTTCTTGTATGTTTGATTCGGTATTCTATATATCTGTTTGTTTTACAGTTGTTGAAAAGTTTTATAGTATCCCTGCATTGAGACCTGATAAAAAGCACTTTATTTTTCACACATTAAATATATAAGTGTGTACCTCAGTAAGTATGTGTTACACAGTGCTCTCTTTTCTCTAAGTACTACTTGGTTTAACACATTTTTTTTTAACTGTTTTCCCGAGAGACCTTTAGTTAATGTCAGACATGTATCTTTTGAAGCTAGTGAATGGTCACTGGAGGGAGCTTAAACTTAGAGGGAACACCTTTTTTTTTTTTTTTTTTCCTCTCCACAGGACCTCCAGTTGTCTGTATTCTAGAAGGCTACAGATTTATGGTTTTTTCATGCTTGGAAACCCCACCTTGTATCAATCTTTGCAAAATGTTGTAGATGTGATTTATTAGTATACCAGTAAGTATTTGTGCGTGTGTAGTAGAGTGGCTGTGCAGTGTGTAAATATTTTAAATTATTATAATAGAAGAACAGTTGTCATGTCCCGTCCCTGCCCCCGCTGAGGAATGCCAGTAAGGTGGTATAAGTGACCCCTGGTGGGGTGCACAGAAATTGGATATACAGACCATGTACTGGGCAGGTAATCTATAAACAAATTCTCAGTTTGTCTCCTAGCCAAACAGGATGGATAGGATATTGGATAGCTATGTGCCGAATACAGTTGTTATACTTCTTGCAGATGCTTGTTTCCCTCTGCTATATAAGATATATAAATTTATGACCAGCAGCTGCAAAACAGGCCAGTTTATTGAAAAAGATGAGTTTATTGAAAGAGAGGAGGAAACTAAGATGAGGAACCATTCCCTCAAGATCAACAACTCCCAGTTTTACCGTTCCTTTGTAGTGTTTGCAGAGATACTTACAACAATTTTAACACAGGGATCTGTGTTACTTCTGCATCCCTCCTGAGAGACATTATAAAAATCCTCTTTTCAAGTTATTGGAGAACTCTCAGACCAGAAGAACCCCAGAACAGAAAATTATTTTCTGTAAAACTAAAGAAGAGGTGGGGAAATTTGAATAAATTATACAGAAAAGTCAACAAGATTACAGAACTTAGTGTAACAAGATGATCTGTTAAATATATATGGAGTATTTCAGCTGCAAGGCTAATCACACAGTGTAAAGGTAAATTGAAAGTGCCAAAACTTAAAAGAAGTTATGTCAGATACATACAAAGAAATACAGACCTAATATACCTAATCACAACTGTGAACGTTGCTTCACTAAGTTTGTATTACAGCTGGAAGTTGTGTGTGAGAAGTAATCTTATCTGGAAGATGAACGAGTCAAACAAGTTGTGGAAATTGCCAGAGAAGGCAAAAGGAGCTTTAAATATGTATATGTTTACTGAACACAGAAGGCAGCTGTCATATCTGTAGGAGCTTACTCACAGGTGTCAGTCTAACACCACAAGCTCTGGAGAAGGCTATGTAATGTGATCATCCATTGGTATTTTAATGCAACAACCAGTCAGCCATTACTGATGCTATCTGTTTGCTGGGCATGGTCTTAAGCTACCTTTGGATATTATCACTCAAAAGGGTTTTTGAGTATCTTCTAGAACTCTCCTAATCATATGCTAACAGAGCTTCTAACAACATGTGATGATAGTTCTCTGTAGTTGTGGAGTCTGACAACTTCTTTAGTAAGCATGTTGCAGAACTGGCAGAGACTGTATGCCTAATCCTTTATTTTGTGTGTACAGAAGGCTCCTAAACAAGGGTATTATAAAAAGAAATAGTAGGCTCAATTGCCTGTCAAACAAAATTTTTTTTTTCTTCCTGGAAAACCTGTCTGGAAGAAAAATGTGCATAGAGCATCTGTTAAGTGGAATACAACCGGAGAGTATAACATTTTGTTCTTACGGGTCAAGTTACAGACCTTCAGTATTGCCTTTCCTTTCAGACTACTGCTGTACTGCAAGAAAATAGGATACCAACTATTTACATTCTCCTACTTTAGTATTATGACTACTGTGCCTTTGTTTTATGAGTTTTGAGGCTGTGCCAGTGTCTGTTTACTTATATATACTCCAAAGTGAAGCAAGCAATTCTGCAAGCTTTGTACTGCCTAATGACTTTCTTTACTGGACATGTTTTGAAAAAAAGCGTAGGAGTGTTATGGCTTTCTTCTCTTCTGAGAAGAGACACAGAGCAGAGTTTAAAATCTTGCATTCATTTTCTTCATGTAGGTACCGCTGTTGTCTTTTACACTGAAATTTTCATGCTCTGGTTATTTAATGCCCATCTATGTCTTGACTGATATAAATTCTTTCGTGTCTTTCCCTGTTCCAGCTATACACTATCCAAATGGGACTAGTAACAATTCCCTTTTTTTAGCAGGTATTCTGTGTTTTTTACAAAGTAAGTATTCTCTGTATTGTGCTGCTTCTTCTCTTCAATTGTATTCAAAACAAACAGGGATTGTGGGGATCAGTGTTGTCCATTAGATTTTATAGTTCTCATTAATTACCTTGTTATGGAGAGCAGCATAGCTACAGATCAATTACAAGTATGCAGGTAAATTTGTGATGCTGATGTAAAACAACTGCATCTGATCTGATTCAAAATTCTTTATGTTTGTAACTGAACTTTGTTGACATTAAAAGCTGCTATTACTAAATTAACTGTGAACAGTAAGATCGATTACAGTCTTTGTGGAGGGATATATGTAAGAACTCATTAACTGGATATAAAAAAGGTATGTCATACGAGGTGTGCCAATACCTCATTTATAGGAATTATTTTACACTTATTTTACAGTTACATTATTACATTATTTTACAATTATTTTAAAGCTTAATGTACACATCTGTCTACACTGTAACAATAGAAGAGTATTTATTTATGTACACAAAATATGTACATGTCATTGATTTAGTATGTGCTGAGGGCTGGATCTACAGAAGTTCTGTATATCAGTTAGTGTGTGAAGTATCTAAATCCAAAACTGAGACACACAGTAAAGCCTTTTCATCTTGAACCCAGGTGTTTCTCTGGGATCGCTAATTTTTTTCTTTAGTTCAGTGAGCCCCCTTTTTGGCAGGTTTGACTTGCTCACTCATGTTTGACAGGTGATGGTGGAGTTGTTTAGAGGATAGTGGTGATGAGCATTCTGCTGGAGTTTGGGAGAGGCAAGTTGAAATTCCTCTTCTGCCTTGGTCCTTCACATCTTGTGAGTAATAGCTGGGAGCTATTATTGAATAAACGTAATTTTGTGGTATTACAGGGGGATAGCTTTATCCAGACTTAGGTCCAGAGGTCCTAGGTGCCTCAAAAGAGATGGAGGCATACTTCAGCACTTGAGAGGTATTTCACTTAAATTCAGCAAACTAAACCTGTAAGCTACTTCTGTGGTTGGTGGAGTGAATGGCAACATTTTAGATGGATCAAATTATCTTCTGGAAATGCCTATTGCTATTGTCCAGGAGAGGAGGAAACAGCTATTTTAAGTAGCTGAAGTCAGGTGAAACTAGTCCAGTCTTGATGGGTACATTTTAAATTCCAGCCTAGGTTCACACCCACGGACAACCTAAGTTCACTAGAGACAACCCACCCGATCCAGCACTTCCTGCACAGCTCCTTGTCTTCCAGACCTGGCTGATGGAGACACCTTGGCCTGGAAAAGTCTCACACCAGACTTAGGTCTTGCCTGTAGTCTGAAACCTTCAATGTTTGATTATCTTGAAAGTAGAATTGAAGAAGGCAACAAGGCCACCCCATGCTTGTTGTACTGGCCTGTTCTCCCAAAGCACTCTGTGGGTCAGGGGAAGGGTGGAAAAGATAAATGAAGAAGCTGAAGTCAGAGGGTAAGGAGAGTGGACCACGTGGGTAAGATCTTAGTGGTGTTTAAATCCCAAACTGTTTACATTTTCTAATGAATTATGTACAGTATATAACAAGTCTGCAGAGGAACAAGGGCTGCATTTTCTAATTAGAGAATTTTATCTTTTAGGCTCTTCTTGGATGTGTCCTTGCTGCCATTACCATACAAGTGTTTTACAGAAAACAAAACAGTTTCAACAGCTGAGGCTGGCAAAACCCTTACATACCCTGCAGCCATATTATTAATTATTTGACTAGAAAGTAAGAGGTGTTTGTTTGAATCCCCACTCCAAACTGTGTGAAGGAGATGAGTAAACTAAGGTTTCTTGCCTGCTTGGGTGACGCAATAGTTATCCTACTAGGCTTACCATTTTTATCTGACCATGATAAAAGAGCAAGTTGCTGCCCTTTCTCAGGAAAAATGCTCTGCTTGGAAGTGTATGAGACCTGCATTCAAAGAGTATGTTGGATTGAAACTACTCCCACTTTCTATAGGTGGGGTATGTCACAGGAGTAACTTTCTCTAACACTGTCTGTAGAGACATCTCAGCAGTGGCGAACCCTTGTGGGCAGGTCAAGTTAAAAAATCATGTACATCACCATCTGTCATGCCATCTCTAATCCCTTACTTCTGACCTTTGTAGTGCCAGTGGTTTGGCATGACCTGGCTTCATCTAGTTCCTCTTCCTTCAGGTGCTGCCAGTCATCACTCACTAGCTTGCCTAAAACACCATGAACAAATTCTCTGCAAAAATAAGTAAACTGATACTCAGCCATAATAGAGAACTGTTACCAGAACAGGCTTTTTTAGGGGGGGGGAAATGACAATGCTTTAGCAATTATAAATCCTGTAAAAAGGCCCTAATAATTCAATTGTGCCTTGCACAGTAGTGTTTTGGGATTCTTTGGAATGCTACCATTTCAGAGTGATTTTTTATGGTTTTTTTTTAATGTGTATGTAACAAAGTCAAACTCTCACCTTCTTGCCTGACAAACCTCTCCTGTAAAAAAGCAGGTTGGGTTAACATTCAGGCAACGCAGTCAGATCCACAACACACACTCGCCACAGCTGGCTCAGCGAGAGAGACAGAAGGCTCTTTTGAGGGTATGTTCCAGCAGAGGTTTATTACACGGATGCTAAAAGAAGCCCAAGCAAAAGAGGAAGAGCATGTGGCCTGGACGGCTTAAGAAGGGGAGGGGATTGGGGGCGGAGCTAAGGGCAGGGCAAAGGGGATTGGTCTCCAGGAGAGAGGGAGCAGCCCCCAGGGGCACCCAACCAATGTGGAAACAGGGAGGTTGTGAAATATAGGGATCAGTGAGACAGAGGGCCGTGGGGGAGTGTT
>CM032382.1:28667360-29005866 GCA_019023105.1 Diglossa brunneiventris
TTCCCAGGACAGACACTGGACCCTAAGCCCCTGCTGGTAATTCTGCCGCCGCTGGTGGATGAACGCCAAAAAATCCTGAGGCCCCTGAGCAGAATTCTGGCCTGCCAGTGATTGTTCACAGCTGTGTCTACAGTGACTGCTTCTAGCAGGGCCTACCAAAGGGCCTTCACACCCTATATGCTTGCACCTGCTTGGCGACAATAGGCAGGAATTTCCCCACCTCTTGCCAAATGAACTTACTGGGGCAACTGGTAGCCCCCCCATGGAAATCCTTCATCTGCTCCACTACCACCGTCAGGGATGGAGATTGAAGCGCCCTACCAAGGACTGAGACCCCGTAATTCTGATGCAGGGCTGCTGGCTGACTGAAGTAGGATGCCTGCAAAGTATTGCCTACAGATTATGTTCACTGGACCTAGACTGCTTTCCCATAGAAAGCAGTCCTGAAACAATGTGTGCCACTCACTGCTGATACTGACTTATCCTGCTGAGAATATGGACTGTCTGTACCCGTCTTCAATACCTTTCTCCCCCTCAGCAATTTCAATAGACTTCTTCTTCTTGATTGGATCTGTTCCCCTCAGCCATTTCAAGATCTGTTTCCGCCCCTCAGCAATGGACTAGAAGAGAACTTTGAGTTAACCAGGACTTTGAGATCTTCCCGACGTGACTAGGCAAACTCTATCGGCTGGACTATGAGGACTTAGTTTTCTCCGTGGTTGGTAGCTCCCTCTCTCTTTCTCCCCCTCTTTTCTATTCTTTTCCTCTCCTTAATTCCTTTCACGCATTTACTCTGCTCATTCTATCAAGGTGTATTTGTTTGGATTGATACTGCAATCCCCCTTTCCGTGTTGTCTGCTGCACTCCGAGATCAGTTGAACCAACCATCACTCCCCCGCTGCTATTGTCGGATGGTGACAATACCTTCTTTCAAGCTGAAATTGGTTCTAGTCCACATAAACCACTGGTAGGTAAAAGTAGACTCTCAAAGATAACATTCGAATGTATTTCCCTTCTCTTCCCATTCAAGCAAGTCAGAAAGCAGATCTTCAGATAACATGCCATGCACATTGAAAAGATTCTGTCCTTATTTGAAGCAACTGAGAAACTCAGACAATGAAATACAGTTCAGACAGATGGAAGGGTCCCATATGATGTCACATCTATACTTTCAACGTTTGAATGCAGCAAGATTTCGTGAAGTACAATCCTATCAAATGAAGGTGAATTTGCAGAAGCAATTGAACTGGTCTGTTTTATAAACACAATGTTTTCTAATGAAACTGAGGATTCAGGAAGGCAACCTTGGAATTCAAAGGATTTAGAACATACAAATACCAAGACTGGCAGTTCATTAGCTTAACAGTCTCTTGAAAATAAGATCTACTTTTAACTTCTTCTCTTAGTAGGTCTGAAGACATAGGAATGAATAATGTCATCAATAAAGAAATAAAAAAAACTATATATATATATAAACAAACCAAAACAAAACCAAAACAGCTTTCTCAAAAAGCTTGGAGAAACCCGAGAATGATGATTTTTAGGTGTTAAGTAGTCCTTTAAAGTTGTCTCTGGAAAAAAATAAAAACCACTAATTGTTCCAAACCTGTAAGGAGCATGTAAGGGGCAGAGCCTGTAATAAACTACTATGCTGGGTTCATCTGTTGAAAGCATTCCAGAATGGTTGAACCTATGAATCACATCATGTGGGATTAAAAAAAAAAAAAAAAAAAAAGAAAAGAAAAAAGAAGAAACAAAACATAAGGAAAAAATTTTGACCATATTTCCCCATTCCAAGATGGTAGAACAGCTTTATTTCATTTTGTTCCTAAGACTGATTTCTAGCTTAGACGTGTTTTACAATCAAGAGTGAGAGTGTTCACACTGACCATCCAATTTGGATAGATCTCTTTTACTTTGCACAGCAGCAGATATGGTTTGCACTCCACAATTCAGTCCCCAAAGTGAATGGGTGTGGCAGATTTAACCCAACTTCCCAGTCCACCAGATGATCTTGAAAAATGCTTTGCTGTATCTCATTACCTGGACATGCCTCTCTAGCTCCCATTTTGAGCTCCTTGATCTGTTATCTACAGGATGAGATCCAATCTACTTAGCAAGGATATAGCCTTTCAAAACCACATCTTTTATCTTCTGTATTCATACAAGTACATTTCTACTGCAGGGAACCGTTTGGAAGATCCTAGTTCTTTTGTTTCTCAGATATGTTGTTGCATCAAATAGCTCTTCTTTGAATTTTTTCCCTGCTAAAGTACAGGCTCTGTGCTTAAATGATTGTGACGCTACTCATGATCATCTATTCTTCAGTCATCCAGAGTATGCAGCAAAGTTTTCTTCTGAGGAGCATTCATTTGATGAGAAATGCTGAAGTCTGACTTAGTTGCAAAGGTCACTGATTGACAGGTTGCAAATTGTTAAGTCTAGTAAGAGCAGGAAAGTGTGCTGTTGCTGTGTCTGTAAATGTGGTGTCAGCTGCTGTTGGGATAAAAAGCATGAGCATAAGCAAAGGTAATCTGCATGGATAGAAGAGAAGCAAAGAAGACATTTGTTGTTGATTTCTGCACTAAGGAACAAGAAGAAGTATGAAGCGCTAATTTCTGGCTAAGACAGTATCATCCTTGGGCCAGTTCTCTTCATCATCTTTTGAACAAGCTGGACACAGCACTTGAAGAATATTAAGCAACTTTGACCAAAGACACTAAATTGGGAGGAGCTGTGAACTAACTCCCTTGAGGGCACAGAGACCTTGCAGAGAGATCTTGCCAAATAGGAGAGATGGGCAATTATTTGCTGGCCGGGAGTCTATACAAATCACAAAAGGGGCGGGACTGCTGGGGGACGACGTCTCAAGCTGTTGTGTTTTCCAGCATCAGTCTCATTACATGGTGATGACAATGGAAGCTGCCAGCAACTCACATCCCCAGCAGCAGACAAAGAACTGAAGAAGTTCTTAAGTTACACTTCCTTTCAAAGTTTTTGAGCAATCACACAGAGCAAAAGCATATTGATGTAGTTCTATCCATTCACTAGAAGCACATGGAGCTGTGGTTAAAACATGCTTTCTTCTTTCGAAGACAAGACCTGCTTGTAACTTAAGACACAAGCACAGAGCTCCATGATGAAGCTTAGAACTTCCCACATCTGGCTAGATGTACTTTGCTGTAGCTTTAGGGAGTTTCTTCTAGACAAGCCGTGAATACACAGACCATTGTTTCTATTTGTCCTTACTTTCTACTTCTGATCTAATTTTTTCTGCTGACAAACCTTATGACTACTGTTTAGCTCCAATCACAGTTCTGCTGTCTCTGAGGCCTGCCTTTTGCAGCTTTCCCAAAGCCCTCTGTTTTTTGAGGATTCCCACAGGCAATCACCACCCACATGGAGTTTGAGCAAGGGCAAGTGCTGGATTCAGCACCTGCCACAGGGCAGTCCTGGTGTGTTATAGACTAGGGAGCAAGAGGCCGGAGAGAAGCACTGCAGAAAGGGACCCAGGCTCCTGGCCAGTGGCAAGCTGAATGTGCAGGCGCAGTGGCCTGGCAGCCAGGAGGGCCAAGCCTGTCTGGGGTTGCGTCAGGCACAGCGTCGCCAGCTGGGCAAGGTGGGGATTGTCTACTCTGCTCTGCTCTGCCTCTCTCTGCTCTGCTCTGCTCTGCTCTGCTCTGCTCGGGTCAGCCTCACCTTGGTATTAGAAAGTCCTGAAATGAAGTCTACAAGGACAGGACTCAAAGAAATGGCATGCAGCTGAGTCAGGGGAGGTTTAGGTCGGGTATCAGGAAAAAGTTTTGAACCAGAGGAAGGCTGGGCACTGGAAGAGTCTCTCCAGGGAGTGGTCACAGCATCACGCCTGTCTGAGTTTTGGACATTGCTCTCAGGCATATGGCGTGATTCTCGAGGATGGTCCCATGCAGGGCGGAGTTGTTGACTTGATGATCCTGATGGGCCCCTTCCAATTCACTGATTCGACGACTCGATGGTTCTAATCCTAGCCGCTGAAGGTATATTGCTTGGTCTCATCAGATTTTGATCTGCTCTTGTTGGTCAGACTTTGTCACTAGTGGCTAATGACATTTATCACAGAAGACAAAGTGCCCTTTTCTCAATTTTTCTGAAGAAATTGGAACATGCACCCTAGAATCCTAAGAAGCCTTTTCCTTGAAACAACACTGTCTCCTGCCCAGTAGTCTTTCCAGATCTTAAGGAGAAAGCAGGCAAAATGAGGGGACGTATTACAATGAAGCGTTGGCAATTTTCCAGTTCTTTAGCAGTATATTGTACTTCCACCTGTTCTTTTCTATCAAATCATGGTTTGTATAGCATCTAATTTTCTAGCAAGAACTTTCTTCAACTGAGCCCTCATCCTCTGTGAAAATATCTTGTCAAAAGCACAAAACATATGAATAGGCAGTGACAAGTGAGGGAAAAACAGTATGAGAAGCAGCTTCCGTGATACTAAAGTGAGCCAAGAAGGAGGAGGAGGTTGCTTCCAGCTGACAGAGCAGAGCTCCCCACAGTCCCTGGAGGACATCACCTTTGAAGCAGGCTGTCTTCCAGCAGTCCCTGGAGAACCGTGGAGGAACACATACCTACACTGCAGCTTGTGGAGAGCTCCCTGCCACAGCAGGTGAATGCGCCTTGAAGGAAGCTGCAGCTTGTGGAGGAAGGCCAGAAAACCATCCTGGACCTCTTCTTTAGTGGTAAGAGTATGTGGCAAACGTTTAACCGCTGCTAACTCGGATCTATTCTCTTTCCACATTTCTTGTCTTAGGTAAGTAAGAAGACAATGCAAGAATTAGAAGCCTAAATTCTTTCGCTTGAGGCTCCCACTCCCTTCAATTTCGTTTGCTATGAGTAAAAGTCATGATAAAGTTCTTAAAGCTCGATGTTCAGGCTTTTCAGAAAATAACGGAGTGCAAATAACTCTCGTCGCTGTCATTTTTTTTCATAGAACGAAAAAGTGAAATTACCATTTTCGAAGGACTTATGGAAATCAGTTGGTAGAGGTGGTGAGACTGAAAGTAGAATTAATCTGAAAAGAGAATATCATGGAGCAACGTCAGCGTGTACAAGTTTTTGACCAGGAACTCTAGACTTTTAAACAGACTTAGCACACAAAGAGTCCTCTCTGGGAATATTTTGGTATGTATAGTATATTTTATCTTTAAATAGTTCTATCTGTTTTACAGTTATGACTTAGGCTTTAAATTTGATTTGAAAAGAAATATTTGTGATTCAGATCATTTCCATTGCTGAAGCATTTCAGTTGTTGGCAGCTTTTGCTGTCTCCTGAGGGAGGGAAAACATTCTTTGTACCAATACCGAAACAAGCTAGATGGAAAAAATTCTTTTTCTGATTCTTTTCTGTCTTTTCTAAAAAGGCAACAGCAGCAAGACCACTGCTATGAGTCTGAGTGGCCTTACCACTCCTGGATGACGGACTTGTAGTGGCTAGTATTTTATTTGCACACATTTCTGATGCCGGTTGTTAACTGTTGTGCAGAAAGATCTGTCAACTGTTTTCACAGGAGACACTCCTGAATTGCTTCACTTGTCTCTGAACCAGAGAAACTAAGCTGGCACTCCATTTCTGAGATCTTGCTCTACTAGCCCCCAAAGCCATTTCCTTCAAATGCATTTTACTTTCAACCAAAGCACTTCATTACTTCATGATGTAATCTCTTGTTCTTAACTTTCGGGGGATTGTTTTAGACCGACAAGAACATCTTCCAGTAAGCAGGTAGAACATCTGTCTTAAGTAGTTTCCATCACTTGGCTTTGGTTCATGCATCATAACATCTGCAAAGAATGTCATTTACAATCAATGGATGGCTGGGGTAACGGGCCACAGGTTTAGGAATCTTTCTCCAATTAATTTGCTTTAAATGTAACTCTTATCATTTCAAGTGTGTCTTTGTTAAAACAATCAACTAGTTCTTACCTGTACCACAATGAAGAACAATCAACAGTGGCTGAGCATCCTCCAACAATTGCAGAAGAAGAATGGTCTGAGCCCCCAGTGCAGCACATGGAGTCTGTCACCAAGCCAGAGTCCTGCAGGCATTTTCTCAGCCTGCAGAAGAGCAGGCTCTGTGCAATGGTTAGAGCAGCTCTCCAGTAGCTGAAGACAGCCTACCAGAAGGAGGCAGATGAGCTACACAAGGGCACAGAGTGATAGGAAAGTGTGGATGGGCTTTTTAAAACCTGAAGAGTAAATGTTTCCTTTGGCTATTGGGAAGAAATTCTTTGCCAGGAGGGTTGTCCTGCAACATGTTGTGGGTGACCCATTCCTGGAAGTGTTCAAGGCCGCTTGAATGGGTCTTTGAGCTTAAGGCGGTCTAGTGGAAGGTGTCCCTGCCAATGATATGGGGGGGGTGGGGGGGGGGGGGGGGTGAAATTAGGTGAATGTAAGGTCCCTTCCAAACCCAAACCATCCTATTATTCTATGGTAATATTCATTCTGTGCAGTAGCAGTAAGTAGTGAAGATAGAAATAACAGACTATTCATCTGAGAAACTGCTATCCAATGAGTTTAACTGTTTGGGTCTCACATATATGTTCCATTTAGCAATAATATACCTAGCATCTAGTCCTCGATCTTTATCATATACGGAAATATTTTATCATTTTTGAATGTTTCTGACATTTGGGAATTTTCTTTCTTTCTTTCTCTTTCTTTTCTTTCTTTCTTCTTTTCTTTCTTTCTTTCTTTCTTTCTTTTCTTCTTTCTTTCTTTTCTTTCTTTCTTTTCTTTCCTTCTCTTATTCTTTCTTTCTCTCTTTTCTTCTTTCTTCTTTCTTTCTTTTTTTTCTTCTTTCTTCCTTTCTTTCTCTCTTTCTCTTCCTTTCATTTCTCTCTTTTCTCTTCCCTCTTCCCCCACTTCCTTCCTTCACTTCCTTCCTTCCACAATGTCCTTCCTTCTGCCAGATACTTCTGCCACTTCCCTCCTCCCTCCCTCCCTCCACTTTGATGGTAATTAGCAAACTGTCAAGTAGTTACAGGGAATTACTCTTCTTTAAATATCATTTGGAAGCTTAGAAATGAAGACATAAGAAAATTGTCTCAAAACAGTGCATTTTAAAGCGATTTTAAGGTGAGAATTAGCTATTGAAAAGTGAAAAATACAAAGATAATTAAAAAAAGGATATGATGGAAGGGATTGTTTTAAGGGATGTTCTTTGTATTTCTGCGATACAAATGAGAATCTCAATCTTTACACCTTCTAAAAACACATCTTGAAAGTTACTACTTTCAATAACAAAAAAATTTCCAAAACAAGGACTTTTATTTATGTAGATGAAAATATCATCTTCCAAATAGTCATCATCAAGTCCAAAAGGTTACCCTGCTTTGACACAGTAAGCTTGATGGAGATTTCTATTCTCACACAAACACAGAAGAATTTTTCAAATGACTAGAAAATCTTTAAAAGCAAATTAACCTTTGAGAAAAAAGATCCAAAAAAGAGCAGGAAATTATATACGTCCACACTTGTTACATGTTGGTTACTAAATATTGGCTCTGGTTTGTGGACGAGTACACTTCTCATTCACACACTCAGATACCCCTCTTCCTCCAGCACACAGATGTGTGATATTGGGTCTCAAAGAATGGACTATTTTCTCTTAGATAAGTTTTGGTCCTCAAAGTCAAAGCGCATTCTTCCTGGATTGTTGAGAGTTTTTTTGCAGATTGAGGAGTTTTTGTTAGACAATGGCCATATTCAGCCGATGCACAATCCAGCCTGCTTGTATTAATGGACAATGGTCACGTACACAAGCAAAATAATAATATTCATATTCAGAAATGGGCTCAGTATATCCTTGAAAGAGATACAAGAAGAAGAATCATCAGAACTCAGCAAGTTTGTCAGCAAGCTTGGGAAAGTACGAAAAAGTGAGTCATGGGTGGGCCAGACAACTACAGCAAGACGCGTGAAAAATTAGGGGATCCAATCAGCATTCTAATTTAGACGTGTGAACAGCTAGGATTAACCAATCATGTATTACCTAGAGACTCGTGAACAGTAAAGATTTATTATAAATATAGTCTTTTTAGGGATAATAAATTTGGCTTCACTGATCATGTTGGTCGTGGTGTGATGTCCCTGAACCTCCGCACCCTGCATTTCTGGTGGAGAATGCGGGCAAACCCAATGTCGTAGCACTAAAGGGACTCAAGGTCGGCAATTTGGCTGCTGTGCAGAGGATCGGAGGCCAACCCTTGAGGAGCGGAGAAGCCGTTTGAAAGTATCTTCACTGCCCCAGTGAGAGGAAAAGGTTACTGGAGCTCCAGCTGTAGACGACTTAAATCTCGCCCTGATCAAGGTGAGCGGCCAGGGAGGAGATGGGGTCTGAACACGAAAGGGAAGGTGTTCAGAAACTCCTCCAACATATCCTCTCTAAGAGAGAACAGAAGTATGATGCTTCCGATTTGAAGGGACTATTGCACTGGGCTTGGGACCATAATCTCATAGCAGGAGCACAGGTTGCTTTTGAAATTTTGACATGGGAAGCTGTGAGTCGGACGTTGTGGGACAGTATTGCATCTGGTGGGAGTGAGGCAAAAGAGGCATCTAAACATGCTGCTTTGTGGAAAACTTGTAGAGGTGTTGCAAGCTTTAAAGGCAGAGAGGAAAGCTGCTGCTGTGGCTTGTGCTGCTATTGCCTCTGAGTCAGACCAGCCTCAGGCATGTCCAGCAACTTCGGTTCAGCAACTGTTTTCTACCACCTTAGATATTCCCTCGCGTAGCCCACAACCCCTCAGCTCAGAATCAAGCGTTATACCAACTGCTCCTCCAGCCCAGAGCGAGAATGAGGAAGCTGCTGCCTCTTCGGGGGGGTTAGCCTGCAGACCAAAGGACAAGCGTAATCAGAGCGAAAAAACTTCTTCGGGGGTATTGGTCTGTAGAGCAAAGGACAGTTGTACTCAGAGTGAAGAAATTGTTGATAACAGTAATTCAGAAATTACATGCTGTATGTGAAAAGGATAAGGAAGGTGATGTTATTATGAATAATACTTCTATTGAAGAGGATTTAAAGTCTTTAGTGGATAGTTTGCAAAAATTGGTAATTCAACAAAAAGATTCAGTTGTTCCCAAAAAGGACTATTCTTTTGAGAGAGCAGACTTACCAATGATAGAAGGTTCAGACAGACAATCTGGAAGGCAGTTACCACCCTCTCAGTCTGTCCCTGAGCTAGCACTCGAGCAGGTTAAACAAAACCCTAAAATGCTGTAAAATGTAATTACTTGGAATGTGACCCTGAAATAGAAGCAGCTCAGAAACGAAGTGGAGGGAGTTATTACAGAAGCTATTGTAGAAGGGACTTTTCTTTTAATGATGTAGAGGCTTTTCCTGTAGTAACTAATGCTGCTGGTCGAGTTTGGGAACCTTTTGATTGGAAGATTTTAGAAAGGTTAAGAGCTGCAATTTCACAATTTGGTTTAAAATCCCAACTTGCACAGTCACTTTTGCAGCATATTTTTACATCTAACACATTTATTCCAGCTGCTGTGTATACCCTAGTAAGACTTATAATGCCACCCCATCAGCAAGTGATGTTCCATAAAAGCTGGGAGGAAAAGTGTACTCAGGAAGCAGCAAGACCTAGGTGATCCTCTGTATGGTTTAACAGCACAACAGTTACTTGGCAAAGGGCCCTGGGCTACTGCCACTGCCCAGGCTAGGAGCATTGATGAAGTTTTACAGATGAGCCAACAGCTAGCATATAATGGTATCCTTGCACTTCCAGATGGGTTACGTACTAAGTCTTTTACACAGATTCGCCAAGGGATGAATGAGGACTTTGATAAATTTGTAGACAGATTGCATGAAGCTATTTATGATCATCCTGATTTGGATGCAGAGACAAAGGTAAAATTGTTTAATATGTTTGTTTTTTGACAATGCTAATGATAAAAATCAGCAATTTTGGGAACATTAAGGAAGGGAGCTGATGTTACAGAAATGCTGGAACTTATCGCTAGAACTACACAGAGAGAGAGAGCAGCCTATGTAGCTGCTGCAGTACAGGATGCAGTAAACCATTGCTTTCTAAACTGCAAAAGAGAGCTGAAGGAAGAACATTAAGTGCTTTGGATGTGGTAAAATCGGACATGTTAGGAGTCAATGTCATTCTGCAACTATGAAAAAATTTTGTTCTATTTGCAAAAAGGATAACCACAATACTAAAGAATGTCGGTTCCAGGAACGTGTCTCGGAGGCCCTTTCTCCGGGCGTCATGAAAGAAGTACGGAGAGCTGCCTGGATAGCTCAGCCTCCCACGGAGGGGGAGGTGGACTTTACTCACTCAGATCGTCAACTGCTGGAAGTGCCGGAGTGGACATGGAAACCGCAATAGACGTGACCATCACGGACTCTGCTGTACACCTGATAGATACTAATGTAAAGGACCCTTGGGGATGAGCTTAGTTCTTTTCTGTTAGGGAGATCATCTGCCAGTAAAAAGGGATTGGATGTAATTCCTGGGGTTATTGTGCAGATTATCAAGGGTTGTTAAAATTATGGTTCGAACATTTTTTCCTCCTGTATCTATTCCCAAGGTTCACGAATTGCTCAGCTTGTTCCTTTTAAGTCTTGTGTCCCCTGTACAGGCTACAAGGAACGGGGAACAGGAAGCTTTGGTTCCACAGGTAAACCAGAAGTATATTGGGCCATGGACATCACGAGAGGTAACCAGACAAACAGGTACCCTCACCATTGTATGGTGATTCTATTACTAAGAAACTTATAATGTGACTGGAGCAGATGTAACCATCATTTTCAAACCAATATGCCAACATTGGGCATTGGTCAATCCTACCTTAGGCATTGCAGGTGTCAGAGGGACCAGGCAACTCTAATGAGCAGGGAAGTAATTACTTTTACTTTCCCAGATGAAGTGAGTGTATCTACAAGGCCTTATGTCATGCAAACTCCTGGTACCTTACTAGGTTTTCTTGGTAGGGATCTGTTAAGTCAGTTAAAAGCTACCATTGTTACACAGCCTTTTTAGCAGCAGCCACTGAGGGGCACCCTTATCCTCAAAATTACCTGGACCACTGACACACCTGTTTGGATTGAGCAGTGGCCTCTGTCAAGGAAAGTTGCCCATAATCCAACAATTAGTACAAGAAACAACTTGAGGAAGGACACATAAAACCATCCACTAGCCCTTGAACACTCCAATTTTTGCCATCCAAAAAAGAGTGGGAAATGAGGTTGCTACTGACTTATGAGCTTTAATGCAGTAATGCTATATGGGTGCCTTGCAACCTGGTCTTCCATCTCCCTATGATACCTGAGTCATGGAATCTATTGGTTTTATTGATCTCAAAGATTGTTTTTTCACTATTTCCTTGCATCCGCAGCACAAATAATTTTGCCTTTTCTGTTCCATCTGTCAATAAGTCAGAACCTTACAAAAGGTATGAACGGGTTTGTTTGCCACAAGGAATGAGAAATTCCCCTACAATGTGCCAAATTTATGTCGCTTGGGCATTAGAACCTGTTCGGAAGCAATTCCCTGAGTACATAATCTATCACTACATGGATGATATATTGGCAGCTGGAGAACAATTAAATTGTGCAACTGTTCTAAAAACCATGACAGTTTTGCTAGAAAAAAGGGGCTTGAGAATTGCTCCTGATAAGGTGCAATCTTCTGCTCCTTGGAAACCTCTTGGGTGGCAGATTGATCAGTCTGTAGTAAAACCACAGAAACTCACCATTACCACTGAGATTAAAACTGTACATGATGTCCAAAAATTAGTGGGGGATATTCAATGGATTAGAAACATTTGTGGGATAACTAAAGAGGAACTTGAACCGTTAATACAGTTACTAGGTACCTCATCTCGGGCAGATGAACGTTGGACCCTGGATAAAAAACAACAGCAGGCCTTGGATCACATTGCCAGAAAGGTTGCTACATCGCATGCACATCGTCTGATCGAGGATGTTCCAGTTCAGCTGATGATCATCAATAAAAGCAAGGAGGATGACAATTATGCAAAGCATCCTTTCGCCTTGATCTGTCAATGGGTAAAACTTGGGCTAATCCTTTAGTTATTTTAGAATGGGTGTTTTTACCTGTAAAACAATCTAGAACTATTACCACTAGGCTGGAACTTTTTGTTCATTTGATTATGAAGGGCAGAGGGAGAATATTGGAAATCTGGGGACATGAACCATATGCAATTGTAGTACCATTGGCTAACTGGTATCTTGAATGGGGAATTAGACATTCTGTTTCTTTTCAGATAGCTTTGGCTGGATATGAGGGTAAAGTTCACAACACTTACCCACGGCACCGGGTGTTGTCTTTATCTGAGCATCAGCGTCTGGTGCACAGACCCTGGAGATCTGACTGTCCGGTGTCTGGACAGACAGTATTTACAGATGCAGGTAAAAGGTCAAAAATCTGCCTGTACTTGGCAGCAAGACAAAGTGTGGAAAAGCATGTCATCTTTGGAGAGGTAAAAGATACGTTGCAGACATTAGAATTGAAAGCTGTAATTTGGGCTTTTGAAAATTGGAATAATGAGGCCATTAACATTGTTTCTGATTCGCTTTATGTAGTTGGCTGTGTCCACGCCTAGAAGAGCAGTACTTAAGGAGGTGAGTAATGAGCATTTGTATTCCCTTTTAAGCCGATTGCTTAAAACCTAAATCAACGACGGCAGGAATATTTATTACTCATGTTCGTAGTCATCAGTTCTCCCTGGTCTGTCTGAAGGTAACGCTCGAGCTGATCGGTTAGTAGCCACTGTCTGGCCAATGCCACACTCTGATAAATTTCAGCAAGCTAAAACTTCTCATGCATTTCTTCATCAATCTGCAAAAATGTTGTTTAAACAATTTGGTATTCCTTCTTACTGATGCTTCTAGTATTGTGCGATCTTGTCCTGATTGTCACGAGATGGCATTGGTTTAGGCACTGGTGTTAACCCTAGGGGTACTCAACCCTTGCAATTATGGCAAATGGATGTAACTCATGTAGCAGAATTTGGTCAGAAAAAGTTTGTACGTTTGCATTGATACCTATTCTTGTGTTATATGGGCTACTCCCTTAACAGGTGAAACAGCACGTCATGTAGAGAAACATTTGTACAGTTGCTTTGCTATATTAGGTATTCCCTTAGCAATCAAGACTGATAATGGTCCTACTTACTGTTCCTTAAGATTCAAACATTTCTGTAATTTATGGGGTATTCGACATGTGTCGCCTTCTGTTTGGAAGGCAAGGCGACCTGGTTTCAACGAGCAGCACGGCAACCCAAACTCTCCAGGGTCACTCAGGCCAGTAACACGCGCAGACACCAATGTGGTGGACGGTTAAAGGCGTTTACTATCTCTTCTCGAGGGGTTATATAGACAAGGGTTTCTCTACGTCTCTACATCAGGAAAGGGGGTCGTGCTATGCTTTTTAGGGTTAGTACGGAGTGGAAAGTTACTGGCATCTCTATGTTAGAGGGGGCTACTCACTTGGCTACGTTCCTGGGGTGATCATTATCTTATCTCTGGAGAACAGGGGGGGAGAGGGGTTTCTCTATCTTTCCGTACCAGCCCGATATCTTGTGAAACGCCTGTCCCTGCCTGCCACAGACATGACACTGGGATTCCTCACAATCCTACTGGTCAGGCAATTATTGAGCGTGCCCATCAGACGTTCAAGGGCATGCTGCAAAAACAAAAAGGGGGAACTACAGGGTTTTCCCCTGAGGAAAAAACAGCTAAAGCCATTTTTGTGCTTAATTACCTTAGAACAACAGGAGATAGGGAAGATCCACCTATTCTTGTGCATCATGCCCTCACACGTAATCCAAGTGAGGAATTGCCTGACGGTATTCAGGTCATGTTCAAAAGTCCAGAAACAGGGGTGTGGGAAGGACCAGCTACAGTAAAATTAATAGGAAGAGGTTATATGTGTTTACTTACAGATAAAGGCATTCGTTGGATTCCAGCCAGGTGGGTGAAGCCCTATCTGAAACCATCGTCATCAACCCATGTTGTGTCCAGAGGCGGAGAATTGGCGAAAGCACCGATTCCAGACAGCCCTGAATCCGATTCTTCAGCTCCTGACACCTGAACAACAGTCTGAATATCTGCCAAGTTTGCTGGAATATGCTGAGGGAGTACTAGTAACTCCACATAGGTTTAATACACACAGGCTAGATATAGGCGAACTTCTTTTACCTTCACTTTCATCGCAAGTTGTAAATCAGATAGAAAATGCTTGTTATCTGCATGGTTGTGTATGTAAGCCATGGGTTAAGGTTCATTGTATAAAGTGTATTCAAAAACTTGGCGACAAGTTCGTCAAGAACATAATTTAGCAGTAGTTCAAGGGAAAAGCAAAAATTTAAGCCTATTAACCTGATATGATATGCATAACTGCTTTCACATACTTAACACTATTACCCCCCAAGAGTAGCATTAGCTAAATTTTTAGGGCGTAACTCAGGAGGATATCAGAGTTTTCTCCAGGATGTATCTTTGATAGAAGTATATGAGCAAAGATTGTTACTGTGGGTGCAGTTTAACCTTGCTTTAATTGTTATAGCAAACCGAATTATATCAGAAAGCAGGATATTAGCTACTGAATGTGGAGTAGGAATAGCAATACCACAAATACATCACTTTAGAGATTTTGAGTGGGAACAAGCTAAAGCAATTTGGGCAAAGCACAGGCGTGATCGAAGACAACGGCAGCAATGGCAGCAGTCTGGCAAATATTAACAATGTTGCTTAGTGTAGTGATTAAGGAAGCACAGGAAGCATACAATATAGAGCAACGAGCTAACATGTGGGTTACATGGGCTAACAGAACAGGGCAAGAATCTTTCTGCTTATCACTAGCTACACCTTCAGATCCATTTCGCACCTGCTTAATTGGAATTCTCTTAGATTCAATGGCAGAATTCGGAAATTGGACCAGAGCCCAAATTTACGGCAATTTAAGTAAGGCCTGGTCAAATTGGTGTACTAATCAAAATGGGATCACAGAAAATTGGTGTGAAAAACAAAAAATCTCTAGAAATCCTTTAGGAGCTCAGGTATTTACAATCACTCAAGGTTTAAATACTACAGGTCAGGAACCACAGGAACTAGATATTTTGGGATCAGTGCCAGGAAATTATTTTCTGTTCTTTGAGTACTACAAAGGTAAAGAGCTGATTAGGGAAAGGTCAGGAAAACCCAGAGATGATAGTGCTTGGATATCTCCTATTTCTTCGTGGTATTACAATACCATGGCATACTGTGCCAATTGGACATGGTCTGTATCCCTAAAGCAAAAATCAGCAAGCATGTTACCTCCTGGAATTTTTCTCATTTGTGGAGATAGAGCCTGGCCTGCAATTCCTCAGAAAGCATTAGGAGGACTGTGTTATTTTGGGAAATTGACACTGTTTGCCCCTAGTATTCAGCAGATGCTTGATATCAGGCACAAATTCCATCGTCCAAAATGCAGTGTGCATCTATTAGGCTCAGATTGTAAGGACAATGTAGAATTGTGGAATAGGCCCTCAGTTATACTGGCATCACTTTTTACACCAGGAGTAGCTTCATCACAGGCCCTTACACAATTAAAACGATTGGCTTGTTGGACAGGAAAACAAATTAACATTACATCTGAAGTACTGAATGAGCTTACCACTGATGTAGGTAGCATACGCCATACTGTGTTACAGGATAGGGCTGCCACAGACTTTTTGTTGTTACCACAAGGACATGGATGTGAGGATTTTGAAGGGATGTGCTGCATAAATCTCTCTGACCACTCTGAATCTATTCACAAGAAACTGTCAATGCTTAAGGAGAATATGAAAAAGCTCGCAGTTGTTGAAAATTCTTTTGATGGTTGGCTAAAATCCTGGGGAATAACAGGCTGGCTCAAGGACTTAGTACGCTTTGGCATTATGATACTTTGTATTCTTTTTTCAATACTGCTTATAGTGCCTTGCTTACTACGCTGTGTGCAGACAATAATTGACCGTGCTTTTAAATCAGTCTGGCTTGTGCAAAAACAAAACTGGGGAATTGTTGAGAGTTTTTTGCAGATTGAGGAGTTTTTGTTAGACAATGGCCATATTCAGCCAATGCACAATCCAGCCTGCTTGTATTAATGGACAATGGTCACGTACACATGCAAAAGAATAATGGACATATTCAGAAATGGGCTCGGTATATCCTTGAAAGAGATACAAGAAGAAGAATCATGAGAACTCAGCAAGTTTGTCAGCAATCTTGGGAAAGTAAGAAAAAAGTGAGTCATGGGTTGGCCAGACAACTACAGCAAGACGCGTGAAATATTAGGGGATCCAATCAGCATTCTAATTTAGACGTGTGAACAGCTAGGATTAACCAATCATGTATTAGCTAGAGACGCATGAACAGTAAAGATTCATTATAAGTATAGTCTTTTTAGGGATAATAAATTTGGCTTCACTGGATCATGTTGGTCGTGGTGTGATGTCCCTGAACCTCCGCACCCTGCACCGGATCTATTACCTGGATATTTTTCCTGGAAGGTAATGTGCTTGTGTCTGTTCAAAATGGGAGGAGGGGACAGGAAGCACGGCGATTTGAAAACAACGCAGCTTAACTAAGAAAGAGGGGTGCTTCTTGAATGTGCAGCAAATGAAAGATCGGGGGCATAATCGGAGAAAGTTTGAGGACCTGGTAGAGTTTCTCTTTGCGACAGCTTTTAAACTTCTAAAGGACAGTATGGTATAAATGTCCTGCCTCTTAAATTCACATTAACATTAGAATAGAAGGAGTTTTGGACAACTTTGTTTTGCTTCTCGCTAAACACTACAGACCTCCGTGCAACTGCTAAAAAAAGATCAGGGATGTTTTCTCCTTGCGAGACTTAGTGAAAAAGCTTTTTGCTAAGATGTAGGCGACAAGAGATGCTAAAGACGAAGATACGGAGCTCTCCAAAGCAAAGACTCGGCCCCGGGCGTCTTTCGGTAGAAGCCACGCTCCGGAACCTACCACGACCGGCACAATGCTCTGCGACGGGCACAATGCTCTGCATGCGAAGAAGCCGCTTCTTCGCCCCGGGAGCCGGAGAGAGGGGCAGCTTCCAAACACCGAAGAATGAAGCAGCACAACACTGGGATTGTGTGCACAGCTTGCAAACTCAGAGAAAACAGTACCTTCCCACTCTCCACTCTCCTGCCTTTTCCAGTCACATTAACATTTGAATAGGAGGCGTTTTATGCAACTCTCCTTTGCTTCTTGCAAAACACTCTGCAGACCCCTGTGCAACTTCTAGAACATGATCAGAGATGTTTTCTGTCCTGGCACAGTTTCTCCTTGCGAGACTTAGTGAAAAAGCTTTTTGCTAAGATGTAGTCAACTAGAGATGCTAAAGACGAAGATACCGAGCTCTCCGAAGCAAAGTCATGGCCCCGGGTGTCTTTCGGCAGAAGCCGCGCTCCAGAGCATACCGCAACCGGCACAATGCTCTGCGACTGGGCCATGCTCTGCAACTGGGCAAATGCTCTGCGACCGGCACAATGCTCTGCTCGCGAAGAAGTTGCTTCTTCTCTCTCAGGAGCCGGAGAGAGCGGCGGCTTCCGAATGTCGAAGAACGAAGCAGCACAACACTGGGAATGTGTGCGCAGCTTGCAAACTCATAGAAAACAGTACCTTTCCAAGCCTCTGCCTTTTCCAAACACATTAAAATTCGGAAAGGAGGCATTTTGGACAACTTTCTTTTGATTCTTGCAAACACTTGGCAAACCCCCTGCAACGTCTAGGACATGATCAGAGATGTTTTCTGTCCTGGCAGTTTCTCCTTGCGAGTCATAGTGGAAAGATGAATCTGTATCATAGGAGTGGATTGAATGTTTCTATTGATATTTTGCTTAAAGCAGAAAATTAATTCTTTTGACAGCCAACTCATGATTGTAACCTCACTTTCAACTACGGCTTTCAAACAGTTGAAACATATCTGTTTATAAAATGATACGGTACAGTACTCAATAGCAAATCAGGTCATAAACATTCAAAGGAAAAAAAGATCAAAGAACAGATTCATTCACATCTGCAAGCCCTCAAAAGTGTACAGGTCAAATGTCCCCAGAAAACTAGGCTTGTGGCGCAAATTCTCAATGTTGGCACCAGCAGAAGCAGCTGCTATCTTCATAAGACACAATCTTGCTTACATCACCCTTCAGAGCAATCTTCTGTACCCTTGCCCAGTACACCTTCTGCTCTATTCCTTGGACTTCACATTGGCATTTCTACAGAGTCCTGTCCTGCAAACTGACTCAAAGTTCAGGTAATAGATTTCCAAGATTTAGAAATGTTAAGTTTATTTATTTCATATTTCATTCCGTCTAAGCAAACTATAAACTTTCTGAAGTGAAATATGTTGAGTATGTCACATGTATTTTGCATGTTCGTTCTTCTTCACATTAAAACTTCTCACAGACCCCTGTGACGACTTGCTGCAAAAATATATAGCTGCAAAGAGTGGTTGTGGGAAGTTAGAAGTGCCAGAATGTTGCGGCATGTGCTGTTGGGTTCACTTTCTAGTTCACTGTTGGGTGTTCTGTGTGTTCTAATATTAATCTAGGTTTGTTCAGTTCAATGTACTTAAAATGGCGCTGGCCCGGAGTTCCCCCCCGCAGTTCTTCTCCAGTCTGCCCCCGTCTGTCATTTGGTTGCTTAGTTACTCCAGCCCTTTTGTTGATAATATTATGTCACTGCTCAGTCCCCTCCTTAGTTTCTATGCCAACCCACCTGCCAGTCACCCTCTGTCCGCTTCCCAAGTGCTGGAATCTTCCACCCTGGGCAGAGGGAGATTGGACAGAAATTTGTAATTCCTCCCCTGCTCTACCTTAGATTGGTATTTTGGTTTTTTTTGTCATGCCAAGTTGTTATGTTATTGGCTTAGGGGCGGGGTGTACCTCCCCATAGCCACCTTTTAAAAGTTGTCACAGTCCCCACCCTCGGGGCAGATCCCCGCAGCTCCCCTCTGAACCTGTACCCCTCCACCCTTCAATAAACCCCCTGCTGCTGAGACCTGCCTTGCCTCTTTGCCATCCTTCCTGAGACTCGACTCTTCGGAGCCAAGTATTGCACGATTCTTTGGGCATAGGCTGAGGCAGCCTTCCCCGTTAGCCAGGAAGGGCTCAGTCTAGGCAGCTGTAAGCGCGTCTTGCGCCGGACAGCTACACAGCTGTCAGAAGAAGCTGCTGGCGTGCTGTGGCACTAGCTGGGCAATTCGTTTGGCACACCAACACTAGAAAACCATATAAACAACCTAACAATAGAGCCTTGAATTTCTGAATATAATTGCACCATGTAAAGTCAAAATATAATATTTAAACGATTTTCATATAATGATGAGTGTGGGCTAGAGAGAATCCAGATAGAGTTGTTTTGTTTTTTTTTTTTAACAGATCCAGGAGCAATACCCAACAGCAATGCCCCAAGGGCAGAGGTGGGGGTGGGGAAGAGGAGGCAGGGCTTCAAAGCACCTCCAGATGGGTCCTCTGCTGTACTTGGCAATTGAATCCCTCTGTAATTGCTGCAGTGACATTTGGGAACTGTATTGCATGGGATAGGGTCCTGCAGGTCTTTGAATGCTGTGATCCTTGACTGTCAAATTCTGCAACCAGGAGAATATGCTTGGGCAAATATTGGCTACTGGAGAGGTTTCTGCAAATTCAGGTGCTGCTTCTGTAAACATCAGGTGTAACTTCACTGTGCCTGGGCCTGCACTGTGAAATGAGATCCCAGATAAATTTTGCAGTATAGATGTAAAATCTGATGTATAATCTGATTGATGTTTAATATTTTGATCTGGGCTTAAGATCAAAGAGGGCAAGGTGCTAGAGAAGCTTTACAGGACTGTACCTAATGGAAAGATATTGGCTTGGATATGCAAGAGAAAATGTAGCTATTACCTGTTGAGGAATAGTACGTGACCAAAGTCACACAGACTTGGTCCAGGTGTTTGAAGCTTGGAAAATAACGAGCTCAGCTAACGAGCTTGATTGTAACAAGGCCGTCGTGTCCTTGGGTAGAGATATGGGGATATAAACAGCCTGAGAAAAGGAAAGTTTAATTTCTAAGGAATGTAAACACAGGGTGGACCTGACTTGTACAAAATAACCAATAGATGGCTTAAATTACAGAATGTGCATTAGCTTATTAATTACTGTATAAAAGTCTGATGTTGTAATCAATAAATCAAAGTTTACTGATCACTCATATTGAGAGCATAAGTCTTTCCCGCACTGGACAAATGGCCTGAAACAACAATTACCCTTATCCAAGTGCTAACAATAAAGAGGGAGACACAGAAGTATCATGCCAATTGTCAAACTTCCATGGGGCTTTTAAGGTGTGATCTGAACATCCTTCCCTAGCAGCTGAGTTGGAAACAGCCTTTGTTTTCTTGAAAGAGCCAGCAGGTGTGATATCATTCTCAGGAGACAGCAGTGCTCTGACCACATGTAGCACGAGGCTGTCACCAGGGTAAGGCACGAGCAGGCAAAGTCAAGCTTTGGCAGCTGTACAAAAGTAGCTGCCCTCCTTACAGACTCGTATCTCAGCTCAGCAGCTCTTACTGCTTCAGAGAGGCTGTAGGAGCCACTTGGCCCCAAAAGGAGAGCCAGCAGAATTGGGGAGTTCTGATGCAAGTTGAAGAATGACTGCTGTGTTTCAGCTGGAGCTTGGCCAGCTCTGTGTGACTCCAGCAATGGCAAACTTAAGGACAATGAATCAGCTTTGCATCTTGTTGGGTTTGTGTGTTGCATTTCCCCCTTCATCACAGTGACCATGTTTAAAAGTTTTGCCTGCTTTCATGGTAGGCCCTTTCCCTCCCTTCTCTTTCTACCTGCTCACATGTTCTTTTGTCCTCCATTTTCTCAAGGCCAAGACCCAGCAGCAGAAGCAAAGAGAATTCTGAAGATGCAGGTCGGTACAGGGCGTGTCTGTCCTAAAATGACCATTGTAGTCTTGACTCAGAGATGATATTTGGAAAGCTTGGTTAAAACCAATTCTTTTCAACATTTCTTTAAATTAGTTTCAATTATTTGGTGGGCTCAGTAGACTCTCTGAGAGCCCAGTCCTTGGGACTGTTCTCTCATGGCACAGTGAAAATTCCTCCAGTGTGAAGTGTTGAGTGGTACCTGGGGGTCCCTGAAATGCAGTGCTGGAAGAGGATACCTTCCTCTCCATCCTGCTCATTCTTTTTTATCTCCCTGCAGCCTTTTTAGTGTCACAATTATTAGGGAAAAAGGCATTTAGCATGAAATGAGAGATGTTCCCACTCCTTCCTCCTGCTTTTGAAGCAGAAAAACTTAGGGCAGTTTCTGAGCTGAACCCTTTGAGATGTGAAGGAGATTGATGGACATTGCCTGGTTTTGTATTGGCAGAAATAGGGAAACCTCCTCTGAGAGAATGTCCTTATAACAGATGCAGCCTATGCAGGGTGTGAGTTTGTCATCCTGTGACAGCACAAGCCCAAAGCAACCTATGGCAGGTTCACAATGACAAATCTCTTCCCTGGCTGTCTCAGCCTGTGTCAGTGCTGCAGGCTGAGGCTGGGGCAGGAGATGCCTTCTGCCTTGTCCCTGTCCCCTGCCTTGCCTGATCCCTTACAAGTGGAATTGTGCCAGACAAAATGCAGTCTCTGGTGCATCTGGGTCAGCCAATGCTTTCAAGTTGAAAGCCTCAATGACACTGTTCTTGTTCCTTTGGCATCTCTGGGTGTGTAATGATAGGAGAGATGAGACTTGGAGAAATAATTCTGCTGATGGAGAACAAGTGATCAGATCCCCTGGTCCCTTTGGGGCTCAGGGTTAGTTCTGCCAAATCCTGGGTATGGCCCCTTGGAATGACTCCTTACTTGTTGATGTGCAGCTGGAATGCTTAATGCAGCTAGGGAATAGTACTGCTCACTAAGTAAGGTGACATTTTTGCTGGATCAGTTCTGGACTAGAAATTACCTATCTCATTAAACCTTACCTGTCTCACTTCTATTACTGACCCCAGCATTCTACAGGGTGAAGGAATCCAGGTTTCAGACACTCATCCTGCTTGGCTGCCATATGATTTTATTCTCTGTGCAGCCATCTAAAGAAGTAGTTCTCTTAATTCTAGCTGCTCTGTTGGAGAGTATTTCAAAATGACTTACCCTCTGCTATTTCCATTAGGAATATTTTGAATTGACAGTATTAGCCAAGATCAGAAATATTTTGAGGCAGGTCATGTTTATGTTGGGTTTGTGTGTCTCTGCTGAAAAGACAGCAGGAAATAAACCCCTGGAACAAGTAAGTAGAGCAAAAGTGGAACTTTAGGATGAGCACTTTGTTCCCTACAAAGACAGGCTCGCAGAATACTGGGCACATCTAATGGAGAAAGCAAAGCTTCTTCTGCATCTAAAATGTGGTGCCATTGTTTGGTTCCCAGCACTTCTTTTGTTGTAAAGAGTAATATAAAAATCCCAAAAATGCAAAACCAACCTGGAATTGAGTGGGACCTACAGAAACAAAGGCCTTGAAAATTACTTTTGAAAACAATTACTTCCTTGCCAGTGTCAGATTCTAGAGAGCACTGTGAATTTCCAACTGTTTGGAAGGAAAGGGATCCTGTAGTAGTGGGGAGGCAACAGGCACCACATGAACTAGTAGAGCCCTTCTCTCTTGGCTTGCCGGCTCCATATTGTTCAGAGAAATCAAACAGACACTCATTTCATGAAAAATTAAAAACCAAGCAATCTTTTCAGTAACTAAAATACGCTTTGAATTCCTCACCCATTAGATGGGTTGATGGTAAAGGCATGAGTTCAATTAACTCACTTCTTCTCTTGTACCTGAACGTCAGCTTCTTCTGAGCCTACAGCAAAAACCCAGAGGAAGAAGGGAAAGAGCTCTTGGTGCAAGATAGGAGCTGGGATGCCTCTGTTCCCAAGGAAACTGGCTGACCTGTTGGGCTTGGAGCCTCCTGTGCCGGAGCCCAGCCTTGGGAATGGAGGTCTGGGCTCCTGGGCCGCTCAGGGGGCCTTGGCCCAGGAGCCCCGACAGAGGCTGCAGAGCAGCGCTGGCCCCAGGGGCATTGCCAGGGAGGACAAGGACAGAGGTGAAGGGGGAGCTGGGCTGCTTGCTGCCAGGAGGCAGGGTCTTGTGGCAGCCCAGAGAGGCTGTGCACATTGACAGGGAATAGCTGTGCCCTGCATGTGCCCCCTGCAATGAGCTGTGATGCTGCCAGTGCCCCTGGAGCTGTAGGGCTGCTGAGCTGTGGGGCAGGGAGAGGAGCAGGGGGTGCATGTGCAGCTGAGCCATTCCTGGAGAGCACAGGGCTCTGGGCTCCCTGCTGTCCCAGGGCAGCCCAGGGGCCAGGCTGTTCCTGTGGTAGCTCTGAGGAAGTGGCTCAGGCTTTTGCCCTGGCCTGCCTCAAGTGTCTGCCAGCAGAAGCATGTTTCCCTGTGCAGCTGTTTAGAAGTTTGCGGGAAATGTGCTCCATGAAATATGGAGCTTCAGATGCTTTAGTATTGGAATAATATCCCAATATTACCAGGAGGAACGTGCCTGGGCTCGTCTGACCCTTGCTGCTTGACCAAAGGCCGCAGCTGTGGTGTTTCACCTCAGAGACACCTTCGGCTAGCTGTATGTTGCAGCTGGCACTTGGAACAAGTCCAGACATGCAGGAACTCAGGCTTTACCTCTGTGGAAAGGCTTTAGGCGAGGTGAAGAGGAAAAGGAGATGGATTCTGCCGGAGGGTTAATCCAGACTTTTATTCCAGGGTCACAGGTCTCTGAATCTTGGTAACAGCTCCAACAGAATGCCGACCGCATGGTCTCAGTGTCCTTTTAAGCCCGGGGGGAGGGGGAGGGAAGGGGTAGGGATCCCACCAACCAGGTTGAAGGGAGGAAGGCTCAGGGGACAATGACACCTAGACAGGCCAATGACCCCAGGGCTGAGGGGCATCTTTTGAACTTCGCCAATCAGACAATGGCCTTGCCGGCCTACTGAGATTGATGGACTGCTCTCAGCAGGAGGCAGGGAGAGGGAAAGGGAGAAGGTATTGCCACACCTGGGAGGACTGGGATAGGTGAAGCAGGATATTGCAACACACTGCAACACTTTAGATTGCATCGCTGCCTCTGTTACATTTTGTGTGTCCATTTTGCTGGCCTGACTGACAGCAGTGGTCCCAAGGAGGTTACCTTGGGATCTGTAGTTTCCCTGCCAACATCCCAAATGCTTTTCCCTTCCAAGGCCCTCCTTTCACAGACCCTCTATCTAAGTCTCCTTTTTTATTATTATGCTGACCATTCTGCAGGGGCAAAAAATCCTGATTTACGACATTGCTTTTTTTCTACTGCATTGCCACTTAATTTATCCTCCATGAAGCTGTTGTATAGAATTGCAACTAGAAAATCAACCTTTAGTCAGCCTGGCCTGAAAGTGGCTCAAGCTCATACAGTTTAGAATGAAAATCCTTGGGGAAAATGAAATATCTAGTGTCAAGAACACAGTTCATATTTGGGTAATACTCCCGCTCTCCTGCAATGCTGATTTTCTTTGAATGTCCTCTAAAATATTCCAACAAAGAGAAGACAATATTGATCTAAATGCATACAGGTATTAGAACCTGGGGCTTCTTTCAGGAACAGGAAAGATGATGTTTACTAAAATCAGCATGAATAAGGGCAGATAAGAATCTCTGTCAAGATCCATCTCCATCTCTGCCCTTCTCTATCAGACACAGAGGCTCTCCAGCATGCAGGGGCTGAGGCCTTCATCATGCAGCAGGTTTCAGTCTCCTGGCTAACAGAGTCATGTCATGTCTGATGCCAGTAGCCCATCCCTTGGGAGAGGGTCTAGGCACTGTGCCTTGCTGCTCTCAATCCCAATCTCTGTGTCTTGAGAGCTCTGCACTCTGGAACCTGTCTTGCCTGTTGCCCAGCATTGTGTTTTTGGGGGCTTGAAGTCTGCCAGAGATTTACAGGAACTTTTGCTTCCATTCCCAGGCCTCCCACTGAGCCAGGCCAAGGAGACAGATCATCCCACCAGTCCTGGTCTTGCAAGGGACAAAGAGCTGAGGGGTGGCTTTGGAAAGGTAAGGGATAAGGACAGGGATGAGCAGACTTCCTTTCCTGTGGCTGTTTAGTGTTTGGCCCAAAATGTCGCAGAAAATCATCATCTTCCACTCTTGGGGGATGGGGATTCCCTTGGGAATATATTGGACAGCTACAGAACCATTGCTTGGCTATTTCCAGTGGTGCCAAGGTCCCTGGTTTAGAGATTATTGGAATAGTATCCCATAATTACCAGATGGAACGTGCCTGGGCTCGTCTGACCCTTGCTGCTTGACCAAAGGCCGCAGCTGTGGTGTTTCACCTCAGAGACACCCCTGGCTAGCTGTATGTTGCAGCTGGCACTTGGAACAAGTCCAGACATGCAGGAACTCAGGCTTTACCTCTGATGGAATGGGTTTAGGCGAGGTGAAAAGGAAAAGGAGACAGATTCTGCCGGAGGGTTAATCCAGACTTTTATTCCAGGGTCACAGGTCTCTGAATCTTGGTAACAGCTCCAACAGAATGCCGACCGCATGGTCTCAGTGTCCTTTTAAGCCCGGGGGGAGGGGGAGGGAAGGGGTAGGGATCCCACCAACCAGGTAGAAGGGGGGAAGGCTCAGGGGACAATGACACCTAGACAGGCCAATGACCCCAGGGCTGAGGGGCATCTTTTGAACTTCGCCAATCAGACAATGGCCTTGCTGGCCTACTGAGATTGACGGACAGCACTTAGCAGGAGGCAAGGAGAGAGGAAGGGAGAAGGTATTGCCACACCTGGGAAAGGACTGGGATAGCCAAAACAGGAAATTGCATCACACTACAACATCTCCCCCTAGTTTTGTTTAAAAAGAAGAGGACTGGGTTTGTGGTACAGAGTGCTTGCCAAACCATGGTTATTAAATCAGTTCCTCCCTTACAGGAGGGCCAGTGTTCTCCACTGAGGCTTCCATGTCATCCATTGGAGCACTAAGGGCTTCCAAATGGTAAACTTCAGGAGGGGAAGATGGGCTTGAAATCAACTAGAGAACCATGCGTTTGATTAGTCCAAAAACAATGCTAACAGCTACAATAACAATAACTAAAATAAGCAATACTAAAAACACAGTTTTCAGAATAGATCCCAACCAGCCCGAGAGTCCCCAGCCTTTGAACAGTCCACTCAGCCAGTCATCAGTTTCTCTACTGATGTCCAAGAGCTTTTGCCAAGGTAGTCCATACGTGCTTTGGGCTGAGGGGCTATCCAGCAGATCGCTGGTGAGATGATCGCAAGTAGGATGAGGAGCAGGCTTGGTCTCATGGTGTCTCGAGACTACACACGAACAGAGGGATCTAAACTGGTTCAAGGAACTTAAGACAAACATATATTACAAACCATTCCAGATAGGAGGCTTAAATGGAATTTCCTCCAGAGAACATGTGTGGCGTTTCCTTCTCCAGGCAGCATTAGCAACCTGGGGCGCTTCTGTAGATTTCTCTGAGACCTTGGGAACATAAGGCCTTACCCATTTGGAAGGAACCCACTTTAAACCAGAGGAGGTGGACACACAGGTGTATCCACGTCCCCAAGTAACCAGTTTGTAAGGTCCCACCATCTTCCAAGTCTCAGGGTCCTTTACTAAGACCAGAGGCTTTTCTTTCATCAACATATGACTGCTCCCCTCAAAGTGGCGTAGGATGGGCAGGTTCAGGCTGTCAAAGGAACAATTCAGAAAAGTGATTGTGAATAGCGCCCTGGACAACCGGATGTGGGGATGTTCCACCTTCAGAACCTGATGTTGCTGGTCCAGGACTCTTTTGATATCACCGTGAGTCCTTTCTACTATGGCTTGACCTGTAGGGGAGTAGGGGATGCCAGTTTTGTGCTCTACTCCCCATTGCTGCAGGAAGCTCCCGACCTCCTTGGATTTGTAGGCAGGCCCATTATCAGTTTTCAACTCCTTGGGGATGCCCATGAAAGAAAAAGCCTGTAAGAGGTGCTTTATGGCATCGATAGATGATTCTCCTGTGTGGGCAGAACCATAGACGGCTCCAGAAAAGGTATCTACACTAACATGAACGTATTTTTGCCGTCCAAATGACTGTATGTGTGTTACATCTGTTTGCCACAGTTCACAAGTGTTCAACCCCCATGGGTTTGCTCCCGCACTCACTGTAGGGAGTGCATGTTGTTGGCAATTTGGGCATGTGGCCACAATCGCTTTGGCCTGTTCTCGAGTGATATGAAACTGACCAACCAGGCCAGGTGCATTTTGATGGAAAAGCTGGTGGCTGATTTTTGCCTGTTCAAAAACATTTGGGGGAGTAGCCACCACTGCAGGTGCAGCAAGAGCATCTGCCCTTCTGTTGCCTTCAGCAATAAACCCTGGCAAGTCAGTGTGTGACCTGATGTGCATCACATAAAAGGGTTGCTCTCCGTGGGTGACTAACTTTACAAGTTTTGAGAGCAATTTGAAAAGTGTGATGTTAGACACTTCTTGCAGTATTGCTTGATCAGCCTTGGATACTACTCCTGCCAAATATGCAGAATCTGTAATCAGATTGAATGGTTCTGAGAACCTTTCAAAAGCCCTAACAACTGCAGCCAGTTCAGCAACCTGAGGTGAACCTTCCACCTCAGCAATGTCCGTCTCCCACTGCTGGGTTTGAGGATCCTTCCAAGTCATAACGGACTTGTGGGACCTCCCGGACGCATCTGTAAAGACGGTCAGAGCCTTTTTTAAAGGTCTCCTACTTTGAGCACTTCTCAATCTCAGAGTAAATTGAACATCTTGTTCGAACATCTTGTGGGCAGGCCGTTGGACAGAAATTTGTCCTGAGTAGGAATCCAGAGCAAACTGCAACACTTCATTTTCTCGAAACAATTTTTCCAATATTTGCATAGTATTTTGGCCCAATTTTAACTCAATTGGAATGTGAATGCACTCAAAGTCACATCCTGCTAGCTCCCTGATCCGGATCCTTGCTTTCCGGATCAGTTCTGCTACCAGCTCTTGAGGCTTTGTCATTCTCTTGGACCTTTTGTGACTGAGGAAAACCCATTCTATGATCAACAGAGGGTCCCTCTGGTCCTGGCCCTTTTTAGGTGTATCCTTTGCCTTAGGTGTTTGTTTTTCCTCCCACTGGAAAATGATTCCATGAAGGTGTGGCAACTTACCTAAGATGATAAATTTGAATGGCAGGTCAGGTCGACATCGGTTGGCCTGTCTTGTGGACATTGCCATCTGAACCTTTTCTAGAGCCTTCTGTGCCTCAGGGGTAATAGACCTAGGAGCACCCAGGTCCTCTCCCCCTTTCGGTAAACTGGAAAGAGGGGCAAGGTCCTCGTTAGTCAGACCGAGCCATGGCCTTACCCAATTTAAAGACCCACACGACTTGTGGACATCTGCAAGGGTCTTGATCTTTGGATTGATTTCTAGTTTTTAAGGAACAATGGTCCTATTTCCAATTTCTAAGCCCAAATATTTCCAAGGTGGCATCTTTTGAATTTTCTTTTCCTGGAGCTCAAACCCTGCAACAATCAATGCACAGATCGTTAGGTCAAGCGCATGTGGGAGTAAATCATCACTGGGGGCACAAACAAGGATATCATCCATATAATGATAGATAATGGCCTTTTCTGCGGCTGTACGCACTGGGGAAAGCAGGCAAGAGACATACAACTGGCAGATCGCTGGCGAGACCTTCAGTCCCTGAGGAAGAACTGTCCAATGGTACCTTTTCATAGGGGCCTCCATGTTGATGGTGGGGACCGAGAATGCGAAGCGTGTGCATCGTCAGGGTGTAGGGGACTTTGGAAAAACAATCTTTTATATCAATAACAGCCAATTTCCAGTCCTGGGGAAGCATTGTTGGGGATGGCATACCAGGCGGGGGAGAGCCCATATCTTCAATGACATTAATAATTTGTCGGAGGTCGTGGAGGAGCCGCTGTCTCTTTTTGTCAGCCTTCTGGATGACAAACACTGGAGAGTTCCACGGGGACGTGGTCTCCACAATGTGACCTTTTTTCAGTTGCTCTTCCACTAGCTCCTCGAGCGCCTTTATTTTTTGTTTACTGAGCGGCCACTGTTTCACCTCAACTGGTTTGTCTGTTTTCCACTTCAGTTTTTGGGTGTAGCGCTGTTGTTCAATGGCCGCTGTGCAAAAATGCTGTGGAGAGTCTGTAATATCAATTGTGACACCCCACTGGGCCATTAAATCTCTCCCTAACAATGGTTCTGAGTAATCTAACACAAATGGATGGATATTTGCCAATTGTCCGTTTGGTCCTTCGATTTCGATGATGCTTTTGGATTGTCTTGCCAATTGCAGACCTCCAACACCTCAAATGTGACCGGCAACGCTTTGCAAAGGCCAATGTGCTGGCCAGTCTTGTACTGGGATCACTGTGCAGTCTGCACCCATGTCTACAAGCATCTCAATGCGTTTGGACTCCCTACCCCCACTGACATTACACCATATTTTGGGTTTGTCTTTCCCAATAACTTGGACCCGGGTGACTGTGGGCTCTTGTTTTTCAGTGCTTTCAGGCAAAAACGGCACAGGGATAGCTTGTGCAACAATTTGTCCCTTGGGAAGAAACAGGGGTGGGTGGAAACAGTGCAGCTCAAGAATGAATTGCTCAGGATCTGATGCTGTCATTCCTGGAGCAATTTCGATCTCATGTGGTGTGTGTTTGGTGTCCCCAATGATGATGTACCTACAACGAATTCGGTGCCAAGTACCCTTCTGTTCTGGGTTGACAGAGACAAAATGCCAGTCAGTGTCTTACAGGTGGAGTGATTCTGTCAGCTGCAACCTGTAAGACTCATTGACAGAAGATGTGGTTAACATAGGTTCACCTAAATCATAACAAAGGTTATTTTGTTTCACTTTCAACAATGGACCAGCAGATGTGGTCTTTGAAGCATCTGCTTCACTTACAGAAATAGTAATATTACCGCACGTTTTGTCTATTTTTCTTCCCTTATTCCCCTGGCCTGCTCTTTTTGTGTCTGCACGCCTGGCAGGCCGGCACTCCCCATTCAGTTTTCTTTGTTGTTGTTGACCCCCCAGGAGTGCTTGTAGTTCTCCCCCCTGCCATTTCTAAATTCATCAAATTGCCTTTTTAGGGGGCACTGGCTACTCCAGTGCCCAAGGTTGTTGCAAAGCAGGCATGGCTTTGTGGGGTCAACCATTGCTGGTCTTCGCTGCTACCCAAGGTGCTGCTGTGCTGAGGGAAGGGGTGCAGGGCTGGCAATGGCGACGCGCTGAGGGAGTCTTGGCAGCAGCCTTGGTCTGGTGTCTTCAGCAACACTGATCAGAGGCACTTCCCTGTTGCAAACTAGAAGCATATCTTTTAGTGTAGGAGGTGGTTCTAGAGGAAGGCTCAAAATTGCCACTCGACACTGTTCATTTGCATTTATAAATGCCATTTCTTCTAAAACCTCTTCCCTTGCATTCTCTTTTTTAACTTGTATTTCAATGGCTCTAGTTAACCTTTCTACAAATTTCAGAAAAGGCTCTGATGGTAGCTGCCTGATCTTACTATAGGGCTCAAATGGGCCCTCAGGTTGAAGGGAAAAGAAGGCCTTTTCAGCTGCTTCTTTGACTTTCTCGAGGGTTTGTACAGGCATTACAGTAGCTGGGATTGAGGGTAGAGACCATTGGCCCTCGCCAGAGAGATGCTCAATGGTAATTGGCATGCCATTGGTATCTTTCGCTGTGTTTAGATCAGCATGCAAGCCTGGGAGAGCTTCTTTTAGCAGTTGTTTCCATGCTAATTCCCATAATTTGAATTCTGTAGAGGTCATGAGGCACGAAAAAAGCTGTTTTAAATCATGTGGGACTACTACAGTCCTACTCCGTTCAGAATTTAAAAGGCCACGGAAGTGTGGGCTGTGTGGGCCATACTCCTTATGGGATTTGCAGACCTCTTTAATCAATTGTTGTCCAAAAGAGCTCCAATTAGCAGTTGGGGCTGCTCCCCCTTGTGCTGCAGGCTGATACGTAACAGGAGTGAATGACAAAGACCCTCTATTGGGTCTGAGGTTCCCTGCCCTGTATCCTTTGAATCGGAAGCATTGGGATAACAGATACAGCAGTGGGGACATGCAGTGGGCGTGCCCCCACCGTGGGAACCTGGGGAGGGGGTGGGGATACCGTGGGAACAGGGGGCGGGGACAGGGGGCTGGCAGGGGGCGGGGATACCGTGGGAACAGGGGGCAGGGACAGGGGTTAGGCAGGGAGCAGAGACGCCTGGTGACATCATGTCAGCAGACGCCCCGTGGGAGGAGTAGAGGGGCGGAGCTGAGGGTACAGCAGGTAAGGGGTGGGGAGGGAAGGTGACACGAGGAACAGGAGGGGAGGGGGTTGGGGAAGGAATTTTGGGATGCTTTGGAAGAAGAAGACCAGGTATGGGAAGGTACCACGTGGCATCGTGCATCTTGTTGACTCCCTAGGGACTGGGGGCCATTCTGGGGATCACTGCTCTCTGAAAAGCTAACACATGCTCTGGGTTTCAGAGCAGGGAACACAGGGTTTTGGGAAAGGTTCCACGTGGTCTGGCCAGGACGTTGTGGTGGGGGAACTCGGGCATTTTAAAGAACTCAGGGAGTCAGCTTCCCAGGGCATGAGGAGAGTGTACTCTCTTTAAAATACCAAGTTTTGGCATACAGGGTTTAGAGCCGGGGGAAGGAGAGACAGGGAGAGCAGAGGTACATTCCTTATTATTTGGCTTTTTCTCCAATTCCCTTTGAGCAAGGCTGTTCGAACTTGTAAACTCCAGAACACAAATTTAGCTGAAGATGTGTTCCCAGACTGTCCCAAGGTTATCAATTCATTCCCTACTTTATCCCAAAATTGAATATTTTGGGACAAGGGGCTCAGTGGGTCCTTGGGGACACAGCAGAGTCCATGCGGAGACAAGGAGCTTGGTGGGTCTTTGGTGACACATGGGAACATCTGAGGGACCCTCAGCCTGGATGTGGGAGGGTCCTCCTGGGAGTTACTGAGGAGATGGGAAGGTGCTACTCAGGGTGTCCATTGGCGGGGACATGAGGGGGCCAGTGTCCAAGGGACAAAACAGTGTTGGCCATGGGGACATGGTGGTGGCCACCGAGGGACAGCCACTCAGGGACCGCCACCCAGGGGAGAGAGCGGTGGCCATCCAGGGGACAGAGTTGTGTCCATAAAGAGGACATGGTGATGGTCATCAAGGGAAAACCGTGGTGTCCACCCAGGAAGCATAGTGGTGGCCATCCACAGGACATGGTGGTGACCACCCAGGGGACATAATGGTGCCCACCCAGGGGACCCAAAGATGTCCCACCACACCAAGCCACCTGTCCCTGCCATCATCTCTCAGTGCCCACCCATGAGGGTGACCCCACCCCACTCACCTGGGGTCCCCTCTTACTCCTTCCCACCCCATTTGTACAGTGACAACCCCCATTTGTGTGGTGACCAGCCCCCTTTGTGTAGTAACAACTCCTGTTTAGGAGGTGATAACCCCCACTTGTGTGGTGACAACCCTGTTTAGGGGGTGACATCCCCTGCCCATACCCACATAGCACTCATTTAACTCCTGTGACACCCGACAAGTCAAGACCTCCACCTGCTGTGTCCTCACATCCCTAAGGAGCTGCCAGGTGTGTGACAACACCCACAGCATCCCCAAAACCTCCTTTTGTCTCCTCCTTCTCTAGCTGTCCTGGCCACACCAGCAGTCCAAAGTCCCAGTGCCATAACTGCTGGGGGGTGGGTGGTCTCCCCATTTCCAAGCCATTGCTGGTCCTGTAGTAGCCCTGGAGCAGCTTGGCCAGCCAGATGGGGTCCCGGGCCAGTCGCGCCCCCAGGACCACCCCACAGCCTTGGGGCCAGGGGACAGGAGGCCCTGCAAGGTGTAATTTGAGTTCTCCACTTCGTCCTATGCTGGGTTCTAGCATGGTCCCATTGTTGTCACCAGGAAAGATGTCCCCTTTGCCCCCCAGACTGACCTCAGCCCCATCTGGACGCTGGCAAAGAGGGGACCGAGGGCCACCATGGAGCTGTTGGGGGCCAGCATGGCCCCATAGTCCAGGGTTGCAGGGTCACAGCGCAGGAGCTCAGTCAGAAGCTGCCACTGCCCAGGAAGGAGACCCAGAAGGGGGTCCAGGGGTGCTCACCCAGCCCTGCGTGGCATTCTAAGACACTACAGACCCTCAGCCCCTGCCCCAGTGCCGTGGCGGTGGTAGGGAAGCCACCCTGGGCTGGGGACTCGAGGGTGTCCACGATGTCAGTCACAGAGAACACATGGCATGCGGGACACCCTCGGACACATGCGGGTGGGCAGGGAGCGGGGGCATGTGGGGGAAAGGGTGGGGATGGGGTTGAGATGGGGAAGGCACCCAAAAATGCATCAAAAGCAGCGGGAGGGCAGCCAAAATTAAGGGAAAGGACCAAAATCTGAACAATGCATCTAAAACTGGAAAGGACCCTAAACAGAGGAGAAAGACCCAAAAGAAGGGGAAAGGACTCAAAATGGGGTTAAAGGACCCTAGAGAGGGGGAAAGGACCTGAAAGAGGGGGAAAGGACCCAAACCAAGGAGAAAATACACAAAACCAGAGGTCAAAGTGTTGTTGGTGCTGTGGGGTGTCATGGGGTGTCCCTATCTGTGCCGGGACAGGTGCAGACGCTCAGTGCAAGGAACAGCCATGGGAACATCCTATGGGACACGGGGACACCCTGCGGGACACATGAATATCCTGAAGGACATGGCCCCGGGACCTTGGGGACTTTGGTCCCGCCTGGGGCGGGGGGCAGGGGACACACAGAGAGGGACAGGGACACACGGAAAGGAACAGGGTCACATGGGGGAGATGGGGATGGGGACACTCCGAGGGACAGGGACACACGACAGTGGACAGGGACATGTGCAGAGGGCTAGGGACACACGGGTGGGGGACAGTGATACACAGAGTGAATGGGGGACAGGGACACACACAGGGAGAAGGGAACACGATGCCACCAGGATGTACTTGTGGGGACGCTGCCACCAGGACATGTCAGCACAAGAAGTCACCAGGACGTGTCAGAAGACGCTGCCACCAGAATGTGTATTAGGACAAAAGGCAGATCCGGTGACACCCAGTGCCACGCCACGTGACCCTGTGGGTGACACCTCCCACACCCGACCCTTGCCCTGTCCCCTGCCTGTCCCCAGGAGCGGTTCCATGGCAGTGGCCACGGCACTAGGTTCCCTGGGCGTGGTGGCCCTGGGCACCTTCATGATGGCCCCGCTGCTGCGGTGGCTCTGGGATGCGCTGGTGGCTGTCACCCGATTCCGGGCCACTTGTCGCCAGCTGAACAAGTTCCCCATCCTGCCCTGGCGCAATTGGTTGCTGGGACACACCGGCATGGTGAGGGGACAGGGGGTGGCCCCTGTGGGGACAGGGGTGGAGGCACCTACAAAGGAACAATTGGGTGGTGGCACCTGTGAGGGGACCGAAGGAATGGGGTGGTGGCACTTGGGGGGATGGTGAGGATGGAGTGGTGGCACTGGCAAAGGGACAGTGGGGACAGGGTGTTGGCACGTCCAAGGGGACAGTGGGGACAGACACACATGTCCCCAAGGCTGGCAGTGTCCTGAGGACACACATGTCCCTGAGCCTATCTGTGCCCCCAGTGGCACACATGTCCTGTTGTCCCCAGGGCCAGAGAACAGAGGAAGGCCTACAGCAGGTGGACACCTTGGTGGCCCAGTACCATCATGGCTGCCTCTGGTGGGAACTTCCCTGGCTGCCTGTGCTGCGCCTCTTCCACCCCAGCATCCTCCGGCCACTCCTCAGTGCCTCAGGTAGGACATGGGACATCAGACGGGTCCCTAGGGCCACCCATGGGTGTCACTGCACCTGGCACAGACACCTGGCAGTGCCCAGGCAGTGGCCACCAACCCAAGCCCACAGGTCCCCAGAGGTGTCACCATTGGCAGGCCAAATGCCACCCCATAGTGGCCACCAACCTGTCCTTGAGGTTCTCCAAGGCCACCCAAAGGTGTCACCATGTCCAGCCTCTGGTTGTCCCCCAACCCTCATCCTTTGATGGCCATGGGTGCTGGGAGAGGGTCCCCACCTGAGGGTTAATGGGTGCAGACAGGGTGGTGCCACCCCCAGTGTCCCCACGCAGGGAACCTGATGGCACCCCAGTGAATCCCTGCCCACCCAATCCTTGTATCCTGCAGCTTTTGTGGCCCCCAAGGACAAAATTTTCTACGGCTTCCTCAAGCCCTGGCTGGGTGAGTGGGGGGGGTTAGGATGGGGACAGCACCCTGGGGTGCCCCGTGACTGGAGTTGGGTGTCACAGGGGTGGGGACAGCACCCCTGGGTGGCCCCCCAGGATGGATCCAGGTGTGTCACATGGGACAGGGGCGGTGGAGGACAGGGACATCGTCCTTGCGTGTCCCCAGATGGATCTGTGTGTGTCACAGGGGACAGGGGTGGTGGGGGACAGGGACAACCCCCTGGGTGCCCTCGGCAGACCTCGGTGTCCCCTCCCCAGGGGAAGGGCTGCTGCTGAGCGATGGGCAGCGCTGGGCACAGCACCGGCGACTCCTGACGCCCGCCTTCCACGGGGATGTACTCCGAAATTACCTGGGAATCTTCAACCAGAGCACCCGCGTGCTGCTCGTGAGAGATCCCAGATGGGCACAAGTCTCCACCTGCACTCCAAATCCTGAGTGCTGCACCCCAAATTCTGACCTGCATCCCAAACCCTGAGTCCCGCACCCAAAATTCTGTCCTGCACCCACTGCTGCATCCTCAGTGCTACTGTGCAGGATGTCTAAGCCCAGCTAACCCTCAGAAAGGCACCTCAGCAGCCTAGGTGTGACAGCCACGTGGCCGCTCAGCCCTGGCTCCTGGCAGGAGGCAGGCGGGGCCTATGGCTGCCTAAGGCGCTCTCCCTCACGGCGTGGTGGGGAATGCAGCACCTTGGTAGATGGGTAAGACGATGTGGCAGCGAAGCACAGGCACGACAAAAGGCAAAGGAGGCAGACAGTTCTCTGCAGCAGGGACGGGTTTATTGAAGAGGGTAGGAAGGCTGCACGGAACTGCCTGGAAAAAACCCGCTGGGGGCGGGGGGAACAAAGGTTTTAAGGGGCCCAAGAGGGGAGGAACAACCCACCTCCAGGCCAGTCACAAAAAAGAACATAATGATTGACACAGTAAGGTGACAAATGGGGGACATGTTGGGGAGGGACAACAACTTCTGCTCCAATCACCTCCTGTCCAGGTTGGAAGTTTCTAGGGTATGGGAGGGGGCAGGGGGTGACAGATAAGGAGGTTGCTGGGGAAACATAGGAGGGGTTTGATGACAGACATAAAAATTGATACAAAAGGGCGGGAGTTCCCTAGGCAACCGGGGAGGGGATAGAGGATTGACAGGGACACTGGCGGGAAAGGGAGCCTAAGCCGGTACCATTACATAAAAGATGGGGGAAACAGAACATACCAACTGGAATATGAACATTACAATCTTAATAATAAATTATAACCTGAACAGTAAAACGAACTATGAACCGAAAAGTGGTCACACCGCAAGACCTCAGTCCTGTCCTGTACCTCGAGTCGCATTCTATACCCAAATTCTGTACTGTCCCATACCCCAAGCCCAAAGCTGCCCCCAAACCCCAACCCCAACCCTCGTTCATCACCACATCCCTGTTCTACACCTGGTCCCCAACTATTCCCCCTCTCCCACCCCTGTCCCACCCCCCAATTTATCCCCTGTCCCTGATGCTCTCCCTGTTCCCTCCCCAACCCAGTCCTTCCCCGCAGGCCAAGTGGGGGGGCAGCAGCAGTGGCAGCTGGTGGGGGGCTGGTGGAGTTGGAGGTGCTGCAGCCCCTGAGCCTCCTCACCCTGGACACGCTCCAGAAGTGCATCTTCGGCCACGAGAGCCACTGCCAGGAGTGAGTGTCTCCTGTCCCCACTGACCATCCTGGTGGCCCTGGTGACCCCACCATTGTCCATGCTGGCCATCCTGGTGGCTGTGCTGGCCCCGCCATGGTCCCCACTGGCCATCATGGTCCCATCACTGTCCCTGTTGGCCATTCTGGTGGCCCCAATGGTCATCCACGCTGGTGGCCAGTGTTCCCCCATTGTCCCTGGTACAGGTGGCCCAGCGAGTACATCCAGGCCATCCTGGAGCTGAGCTCATTGGTGGTCCGGCACCAGTTCCAGCCACTTCTCCACCCGTGGTGCCTCTACAGCCTCTCTCCTCTGATGGCTTCGCCCGCGCCTGTGCCACTGTTCACGCCTTCACTGCTGATGTGGTGCAGCGCCAGCGCCAGGCACTCGCCTGCCTGGGCCACCAGGCCTGGCTGGACGGCCACCAGGGATGCAGCATGGACTTCATCGACCTCCTGCTGCTCACCAAGGTGGGGCTGGGGTGGTGGCCATGGGGACATGGAAGTGGTCAAGAGAGTGGTTGTGGCCATGGGGAGATGATAGTGACCATTAGGGGTTGGTGGTCAAGGGGATGGTGGTGGCCATGGAAGGGTTGGCCACACAGGCCAGTATGATGCTGGTGGCCATGCGGGGCTTGGGCATAGACTGGTGGCCACAGGGGAACAGTGGTGGCCACAGGCAGCATTGACCATGGAGCTGGTGGCCAGTGCGATGGTGGTGCCATAGGGTGGTGGCCATGGGGCAAGAGTGGTGGCCATGGATGGGATTTGGCCCCAGGTGGCCCACGGACTGGTGGCCCCAGTGGCCCATGGCTCATCTTGCCCCTGCAGGACGAGAATGGCCACACCCTGTTGGACGAGGACATCGCGGCTGAGGCTGACACCTTCATGTTTGAGGGTGAGAACAAGCTCCCAGGTGCCACTGGGGAGGAGCCACTCCAGTGTCCCCTCAGTCACCCAATGTCCCCACAGGCCATGACACCACGGCCAGTGGCCTGGCATGGCTCTTCTACAACCTGGCCGGCCATCCTGTGCACCAGGAGCAATGCCGCCACGAGGTCCAGGAGCTCCTGGCTGGCCAGGACACTGCAGACATTGAATGGTGAGATGTCCCCAGGGCCTCCCCGGTCATGTGGCTTGGGGACACGGTGCCACCCCCGCTTGTCCCCAGGGAGGACCTGTCCCAGCTGCCCTTCATCACCATGTGCATCAAGGAGAGCCTGTGGCTGCACCCTCCTGTCACTGCTGTGTCCCAGCGCTGCACCGAGGACATCCCTCTGCGTGATGGCTGTGTCATCCCCAAGGGTATGGCATGGCCAGGGTGTCCCCAGTGCCACCATCCACCCTCATCTGCTGTCCCTAAAGTGGCTATTCCTGTCCCACCAGGGGTCATCTGCCTGATGAGCATCTCCGGGACCCACCACAACCCAGACCTTTGGCCCGAGCCTGAGGTAGGGCCACCCTATGAGGTGTCCCTGTCACCATGGTGGTGACAGCTGTGTTCCCTCGGTGTGACTGTGTCGGTGTCACCGCAGGTGTTCAATCCTCTGAGGTTCAGTCTGGAGAACAGCAAGGGATGGTCCCCGTTGTCCTTCATCCCCTTCTCTGCTGGGCCCAGGTATGTGGTGGAGTGGGGACAGGAGTGTCCCCAAGTGCCACCCCTGTTCCTGGCTGGGTTCACAGTGGGGTGACAGTGACAGTGGGGATGTGGTGGCAGGAACTGCATCGGGCAGAGCTTTGCCATGGCTGAGATGAAGGTGGCAGTGGCATTGACACTGTCCCGGTTCGTGCTGCGGAGGGACAACGTGAGGCCACCCCTGCGCCGCAAGCCCGAGCTGATCCTGCGTGCCCAGGACGGGCTCTGGCTGCTGCCGGAGCCACTGGTGGGAGTGGCCTGAGGGACACAGGTCACCAGGACATGGGGACATCCTGCAAGGCAGGTGTCACAGCCAGGGGAGGAGCAGGGAATAAATGGTAGCATGAAAGGGACAGAATTGTGGTGGTGGTGGTGGGGATGTGTTGTCCTTGGCCATGGGACACCCCATGGCATGGACATGTCAACCCATGGACTTGTCCCCTAGGCCACTTGTCACCATCCATGGCCATGTCCCCCATGTCCTCATCCATGGCCATATAGCCCCATGTCACCATCTATATCTGTGACACCCCCCCATGCCCAATATCGCCATCCACAGCCATGTCCACACCCATGTCCTTGTCCCCATCCCCACCATGTCCCCCAATGTCACTATCCATGTCTTAGTTGAATGTCTGTATTTTACCCCAATGTTTGGGTGAAGGGCTGAAGAAAAATGAAGGAAAATCAAAGCCAAAATAAAAGGATTTACATGTCCATGCTGCTGAGTATCCATGTGCCTGGGCGGGTAGAAAGGACCTTTTGAAGAGGAGTTTCCACTCCATTGTCTCCAAAATCTTGGCCTTTTTCTCCAGTCCATCACCATTTGGCTGTGGAAGATGCCTGTGGGCCAGAGAGAATTACAACCATGGAATGATTCAGGTTGGAAAAGACCTCCAACACAATCTAGTATTCCTTGATGCCACCCGAAGAAATGATTGGATGCAAAAGGTGAGACTTTTTTGGGGTCGAAAGTAAAAAACTGTGCTGTCCCCTATGAAATTCCGACATCTGTTTGCATCCCAATGGATTTTTTTCTGGCTGCATCCAAGTGCCCAAGGGGAGGCAGGAAGATGTGAAAACGACCAGCCAGGTGTCTTCCCAACATGGATCACCAGGACGATGGATGACCAAGTCTCTGCCCAATGAGGGTCACTGTGGACCATCCAATGGGGGTCCTCCAATAGGGGATGGAGTTGAAGCAGCACTCAAAGCTCTTCCTGCACACAGGGCACTTGTACGGCATCCCTTACTGCTGCCTCCCTTGGTGTTGGGTCATGGTAGAGTTCTGGGAGAAGCTCTTCGCACACTTGGGACACTGTTAGGGCCTCTCCCCAGTGTGGATCCGCTGGTGGGTGACAAGGGTGGAGTTTTTCTTAAAGCCCTTGATGCAGTCAGGGCAGCAGAAAGGCCTCTATGCTGTGTGAATCTGCTGATGCTTGAGGAGACGGTATCGGCTCTGAAACCTCTCCCCACACTCAGAACACTCATAGGGCCTCTCCTCAGTGTGGGTCCTCTGGTGGGCAATCAGGTTGGAGTTCTGGCTGAAGCACTTCCCACATTCTGAGCACGTGTAGGGGCATTCCCCAGTGTGCATTGTCTGGTGGATGATCAGGTCAGAACTGTCACGGAAGCCCTTGCCACATTCCCCACACACATAGGGTCGTATCCCAGTGTGGATCATCTGGTGGCGGTTCAGATGGCAGCTCTTCCTGAAGCCTTTCCCACATTCTCCACATTTATAGGGCCGTTCATCAGTGTGGATCCTCTGGTGGTGGATCAAACTGGAACTCAGGCTGAAGCTCTTTCCACATTTCCCACACTCGTAGGGCCGTTCCCCGGTGTGGATCCGCTGGTGGGTGATCAGGTGGGAGCTGACGTTGAAGCTCTGTCCACACTCCCCACACTCATAGGGTCGTTCCCCAGTGTGAATCCTCTGGTGGACCATCAGGTCAGAGGTGTCTCTGAAGCTCTTCCCACATTTCCCACATTCATAGGGCCTTTCCCCAGTGTGGATCTTCTGGTGGCGGTACAGGTGGGAGCTGATCCTGAAGCTCTTCCCACATTCCCCACACTCATAGGGCCGTTCCCCGGTGTGCATCCTCCTGTGGAGGACCAGGCGTGAGCTCGTGAGAAAACTCTTCCCACATTCCAGGCACTGGTGGGGCTTCTTGCCATCGTCAAGCTGCTCATTGACCACCACCTCAGAGCTCTGGCCAGATCTCTGGCTGCCTTCCTGGCACAGGCTTGGTCTTTCCTCCTTGGAGCATCCTGGGCTGGATTTGGAGTCCCTCCTCCTACAGGATCTCCGGGGCTTTTCCTCCCCATTGGATTCCTGCACCGTGGAGCTGCTCAAAATGGCCTCTGCCACAAGGTTCTGCCACAGGGATTTGTCCTCCCTGGTCTCCATCCTCAGCTCCTTGTCTGGGGGAGGAAGGACAAGGAGAGGATGGAATTTGCTTCCATGCTACAGGGAAGGGGAAGGAGATCCCCCCAGTGCATCCCTGGCTGGACAGCATCAGCTGTGGGGCTGTCCTGCAGCTGGGGGCCATGCTGGGCTGGGAGATGGAGCAGGAGAGAAGGGGAAAGGGGCACTGACTTCCTCCTCACCTGCCTGGGTGTCCCGAGGCATCTTCCTCTTCCTTGCAGACTTCTCCTCTATCCAGATAAGGTTTGGAAATGGGAAATCCTGATTTGGGGGAAAAACAAGATGTGAGTGCATTGCCTTCGAAGGTCCCACTGGCCAAGTCCATCTCTAGAAGTCACTGGGTGTCTGGTGGCCAGAAATACCTCCAAAAAGCAAGGAGTCCAAAAATCTCTCCCAGGAGTTCCCTGTTTCCAGCGTTCTCACTTTGGGGTTATGGGGGTCCCTCTTCTCAGAGCTGCTGGGGGGCCCATGGGTCCTGGGCATTCCCCCTCTCCTAGGTGCTGCTTACACAGGCTGAGGGTCTTTTGGGGGTCCCAGGGATAAATTATGATGCTCGTATCCCCATTTGTCTGAAATAAATTTTGCACCTTTAACAATGGTTCTGACAGCAGAGAGGGAGGAAGAAGAAGCATGGAGTTTGTTTTCAGAACCTCTCTCACTCCTCCACATTCCTGCTCTTCTGTTGTCTGCAGATGGACAGACGGCAGGACAGAGCTCTCCTTTGCTTTTAGTTAGTTTTAGCTAGCAGAGGAAGAGAAGTTCCCTAGACTGTGGTTTTTGGTTTTTCCTTTTCTTTGGACCTGTCTAAACCTGCTCTGGACTGAACACCCAGAAGAGCACCAGGTGCTCACACCTGTGCCTCACTGGGGCTGGGCTGCAGCATTTCCAGCACCAGAGAGACTGATAAGAGACTGAGCGAGCCAAGCTACAACCCGTGGAGGGACTCTGAGTTTGTCATCTCTTTTGGAGCAGCAAGAGGTTTTATTGTTTAATATTGTTCATTTCTGGGGCTGGTGAGTGCTTTGCCTGTTAAAGAAAGTTTTTTCCACTTCTCTCCAAGGAAATCTTTTTCCAGAACTAGATGAGGGAGGGGCCGCTTGAATTTGCTCTTCTAGAGGAAACACCTTTAGAGGTTTTTCTCCCAAAATTGCCCTAAACCAGGACATTGGCGTTGGCTTTGAAGGTCCCACTGGCCAAGTCCATTTCTAGAAGTCTCTGGGTGTCTGGTGGCCAGAAAAACTTCCAAAAATCAAGGAGACAAAAAAACCTCTCCCAGGCGTTCCCTATTTCCAGTGTTCTTATTTTGGGGTTTGGGGGTCCCTCTTCTCAGAGCTGCTGGGGGCCCGTGGGTCCTGGGCATCCCCCCTCTCCCAGGTCCTGCTCAGGCATGCTGAGGGGGTTTTGGGGGTCCCAGCACTCATCCTCCCCTCATTCGAACGCGACTCCCAGGCGTTCCAAGGTCCCCTTTCTCCAGCATCCCTCCACTCCAGGCACTCAGCGCTTCCCCTGCTCCCCAACAATACTTTCAGCCTCGGGGAGCCCGGGCCCCACTCATCTCCCGGCTCCACCACCCCTCCCGCCTGCCGGAGCTCCCCCGGCTCTGCTATCGCCCCTCTCCCCACGCCGGGGCTCCCACCTTTCATCCCCCGGCTCTCCCGGGAATCCCCAAAACCCGCGCCCCGCTCCGCCGGCACCGGGCGATCGCCACGTGGGCCCCGCAAAATCCCCCCACGGCCATTTACGGCTCAGCTTTGCACTCCTGCGAGATCCAAAAATATCCCCTCATCAAATATATTAAAAATACCTCTCTCAGCGACACCGAAATATATTAGGGACTCGACTCCGGAATCGGCAGCAAAACCACAGCAAAAATCCCCTTCTCCCCGCCAAAAAAACCCTCCCGGAGCTGCCGCGATGGACTCGGGGCGAGCTTCCCTCGGCGCTCACCTGCGGCATGCGGGGCAATACGATGCTGCCGGGGCCAGCCGAGCTGCGGGCTCGCCGTGGAACCCCGCAACGCTCCTTCCCCCGCCGCCGCTGCTGCTCCTCGGGCTGCTCCCCTTCGTGCTCCTCCTGTTCCTGCTCCTCCCCTTCTCCCTCCCCTTCCTCCCGCTCCTCCTCCGCTCCCACCCCGGGTCCCCTTTTTGCACCCCCTCTGCTTCACGGCCGCGGCAGCGCCGGCTCTGGGGCAGGGGAAGAAATCCCCAGGAGCCCTCAGCGATGGGCAGGGGGCTCGGGGGCCCCCAGTGCAGATCCGTCCGTCCCGTCCCCTTCCCGCCTGAGCCAAAATTCCGCTCCCGGTTCTCGCAGGAGTGCAAAGCTGAGCCGTAAATGGCCGTGGGGGGATTTTGCGGGGCCCACGTGGCGATCGCCCGGTGCCGGCGGAGCGGGGCGCGGGTTTTGGAGATCCCCAGGAGAGCCGGGGGATGAAAGGTGGGAGCCCCGGCGTGGGGAGAGGGGCGATAGCAGAGCCGGGGGAGCTCCGGCAGGCTGGAGGGGTGGTGGGGCCGGGAGATGAGTGGGGCCCGGGCTCCCCGACCCTGAAAGTATTGTTGGGGAGCAGGGGAAGCGCTGAGTGCCTGGAGTGGAGGGATGCTGGAGAAAGGGGACCTTGGAACACCTGGGAGCCGCGTTCGAATTGGTATAAAACTTCAACAGTCAATCCGAATTTTATTTCTATATCCTTTTATTTTAAAGCAAGCAAGCAGCGCTGGCTGGCCGGGGAGTCACCGCTCCACTCACAGCACACACCACTTACAAGTTCGGTAAAATATATACTGTTTTTAAGCCCACAAAGCATTTTCTAATGTGCTTGGTTAGTCCAAATCAGCAAATAACAATAAGCTAGGATCAGGAATTTCAAAATCTTTCCAAGCAGTCGATGATTCCTATCCTTCTTGTGCTCGTCTGGAGGGAGGCCTTACACTGGTGTCTGCTACATGATTTTGTCATGTAGCATCAAACTTTTTATTATACATAAGCATTTAATTGCTTTGACCCCAACTTCCTCTATTTTATTCTAAGTATCAGTCGTCTTGCTACCTCATCTCTTTTACTCTACTACACTTCTTTGATTTTGATGCTTTATTTGGCTATTTGGGCAGAAAGTTTCAAAACTTTTCTATGTGTCTGTTTTGGACACAGCAGATAGAAGCATTTGCTGATTCCATTGCCAATTCACACAAATCACAAAAACATTTTTCACAATCCCTCCCCTTTATGTTATTGATTCATGTCTTTGCTTCAAATTGAGCTAATACTTTTTGGGTTGCAGTTTTTTGGTTCTGCTTTGCCTTGACTATCATAAGGGAGTGAGTTTCTTCTCCCGTGGTTGTTATTTTTGGGTTTATGGGTGTTGCTGAAATCTGCATTCCCTGGATCACTGAGTATATTAGTCTAATAAAGCATGGAATCATACATGGCATAAACAATAGACCTAATGCAGAACAAAGCAACATGAACCCTCGTTTTTCCACCAGGCTCCTTCAAACAAATTATTCCACCAATTGTCAGTTAATATGGAATTCTGTTTTTGCACTGGAGCATGTGCAAATTGTTTAATTTCGCCTGCCAAATTTGTAACAGGTTCTCCATTATCATCAGTCTCTAAACAGCACTCAGATGTACTAAATTTTCCACAAAACCCCCTTCTTCAGCTAATAAATAATCTAGGACTAGCCTATTCTGATATACTGCTGCTCTGGCGTGGCTTAGTTGTCTAGCTACAAGGTTCAATGCCTCTGATGTTTGATTAGAAGTAATTTCTACAATGGCCTGTAATCTAATGATTTGGTTAAGCATATAAATAGGGGTTCTATAACCCCAGCTGCCGTCATGAGCCCAGGAGGCAGGATTGTAGTAATCTGTGATCTGTTGGGAAGTCCATTCTTCATTTTTCTGGGTCTGTTTTCCTCCTATTTCAGTTTGTTTTCTTCTGCGCAGAGTTTCATAAAGAGGTCATTCTAAATATTCACCTTTGCTCTTTGGTAGCAAAAAGAATGCAGGTTGTATAATTCCAATTGTACTGGTACCTCTCCATCTCTTTGATATTCATTATATGTCCTTTTACCAGCGATCCAAAATAATCCATTTGAAGCTTTCCAATTTTCAGCTATCTGCCCCAGATTTTCCCAATATCCGCAAAGGTCTTTTACTTCTTCAAAAGGATGAGCATGTGTTACACTTTTCCAGCAAACAGTTCCCTTGGTACAATTGATAGACCAGTAACCTGTTGGTGGTTTTAGCCACCAGGTTGTAAGAGTGGAGTTGGTGGTATATATTATCTTGCAGTGGGTTGTGACAATGGTCGCAGGGGTTTTCAGGTGAAAGGAGAGATGAGAATGTTGACTCCATGTTCAGAAGGCTTGATTTATTCTTTTATGATATATGTTACATTAAGACTATACTAAAGAGAAATAGAAGGAAAGGTTTCCTCAGAAGGCTAGCTAAGAATAGAAAAGAATTAGTAACAAAGATCTGTGGCTCGGACAGAGAGTCCAAGCTATCTGGTCTGTGGTTGCCCATTAACTGTAAACATTCAAGATGGCCCAATCAAAAATCCACCTGATGCATTCCACAGCAGCAGATAACCATTGTTTACATTTTGTTGCTGAGGCCTCAGCTTCTCAGAAGGGAAAAAATCCCAAGAAAGGATTTTTAGTGAAAAGATGTCTGCGACAGTGGGTGTGTCCTATGTATGTAGTAAAATTGTTTCCTTTCCTAGAAATACAAATTTGGCCTACCACTTCATGACTCAATGTTTACCCCTCAGGTTGAATTTCGTTAAATCTTTGTGTCCTGTTCCATAATATCAACTGATCAGGTCCAACTCCTTCTCCCCTCCATGGCCATTGCTTGGTCATTTGGAGTCCCCACAAACCCAACAGTTAGTCACATTTAATTCCTTAACTACTTTTTGCATCAGATCAATAAACAAATTTTTTTCCTAACATGGGGAGGTCCCAATCACTGAGTCTTTTCTTAATTTTTTTATACAGTATTAATAATGCCTCTTGTAGGCCTTATTAATATCGTGAGCCCAGTCCCCAGGGGGACAGGGAGCCTGAGATGCCAGGCGTAGCTCAGGCCGATGCCGCAGGCTAAACCCCCATTAGCGAGCTGATAGGAAAAGTGATTGCAAGCTCTTTTGTGATTTCAGCCCTCCTCACTAGGTAAGTTTGCCCGGGCGGAGGCTTCAGCAGACGGAGAGAGAAGAAGGAGAGGCCGGGTTTTCCACAGAGATGGCTTTATTCAGGAGAGGTGCGAAAGGGTCCCGGGTCGGCTCTTCTTCCACCGAATGGGCCAAAATATGCTCCTTTTATAGGATTGGAAAGGATCCAAATTTGACCAATGGTAAGGGTTAGAGTAACATAGCCTACAGGGTTACAGGGACAGGCCTCAGGGTGGTGGTGAAGGAGTCAGGAAGTAATATTGCTGTCTCATCATTCCTTTTGTTCCATTCTCCATGGGGCTCCGCCCATGTCCAGAGAGTCAACTACAATACAGGTCACTTCCTGCTCTTGTTCTTTTTTGGTTTGAATTTCCCCTAAATTCTTTGTGACTTTTTTCAGTAATTCTTCCTTGAATTTATCTTGTACTCCCAATTTATCTGAGTATCCCCACATTCCACCTTTGGTGAAACAGAGAAATGGTTCTCCCCGGGGACAAAACTGATAGTTTCGAGGTGCCCATCCTCCCATTCCTGAATTTGTTGCTACCCAGTAACTTTTCTCCTATTGTACAGGTTTCAAGTTTTCCTGGCTCATAACATCCTGCATTAATATGAGTGTGTGCTGCAAACGCTCAGGCTGTGGTCCGGCCATACCTTACGTTTTGGTAGCCCTTCAAGCAGGGATTGGTTATCCCATTCCGTGGAAGACTCAGCAGTACCAGAAGGCCCCACAGTTTTATTATCCCTCTTCCTCCTCTGCCTACTGGGTGCTCCCAGCAGTAAGGGGAGCAAACCATCTTCTCGGCAGCAAGGATATTCTTCAGGGGTTCCGTATGAGCTTTCCCAGGTTTCGTGCCATTTCTTAAATACTTCCCAGTTCTTTGCTTTGACTGGCTCGGATCCGCAAGGGACTCGATTACGTTTGCGACACTCAGTCTTTTTATTATTTGCCTCACTTGATTGTCCCCCTCTCAATCCGTATTTCCACAACATCCACCACTCGTAAGAATCTAGTTCTAATGTTCCTTCCTCTATTCTCTTTTTTTTTACAATATATTGAACAGTTAAAATCTGTTCAATGTGTTTACACTCTGGACACAACCCACTTGGAGGATAACCCCCTGCGACAATGATAATACCACCTCTCCTTACAATAGTTTCATTCAGTGCTTCCAAAGGGATAGCAATTACAATCCTCTTCAATACGGGTTATTTATCTCCCAGCATCTCTTGAGAATATGGCATCCCATATAACACCTTATACAGGGAGATCCCATGCTCTGAGTTTGGCATTGTTCAAGTATTTAACAATGGCAATGTTATACACTTAATCCAAGATAGTTTTGTTTCAATCATTAGTTTTGCTAGCTGATGCTTAAGGGCCTGGTTCATTCTTTCTACTCTCCCCAAACTCTGAGGGTGCCAAGGGGTATATTATTCCCAAGAGATCCCTAGAGCTTTCATTACTTCTTTTAACACTTTTGAGGTAAAGTGGGAACCCTGATCCAAATCAATCACTCCAATCATCCCAAATAATGGAATTATTTCTTCTAAAATAATCTTTGTAACAAAATGTGCTGTTGTTCATGTCACAGGGTAGGTCTCTACCCAATGAGTTAATTGGTCTGCTATTACTAACAAATACTTATATCTTCCCACTTTCAGTAGTTTGGTAAAATCCACTTGTATCTTTTCAAAAGGCCTATACGCAGTTTTTCTGCCTCCCTGCAGGGTCTGTCTAGATGTCTTCTTGTTAATTTTCTGGCAAGTAATGCACCCTTGTGTCTTCTGTTTTGCTATATCAAATATATTTTTAGACACCCTAAAAACTTTAAAAAGTGGTCGCTTAGTGCTCATGTTCCCCAATGAGTTCATTAATGTAACTGGTGAATTATTCTTTTAACATAACTTTTAGATAGCATTTCTCTACCATCTGGTAAAGGCCACTTATCCCCTTCTAGCTTAGCCCCTGGTTTCTCCATCTCTTGTATTTCCTTTGAGATATAGCATTTTTGGTACTTTGTATCATCCTCACTTTTATTCAAATTATTTAAGAACATGGGTGTAGCTTTCCCGCCCCCAGCCTCAGCCACGGCCTTGGCTGGCGAAAGCTACAGTCGCGGGGACCGGCTGGAGAGGCCCTTAGCCTCGGCTCGGCGGGGGAGCCCTTGAGGCCTCAGCCGGTCGGGTGTCCCCTGTCCGTCGATGGGACAGGAGGCGACACCCCGTGGGTTCTTCCTCTCCTCCCAGGGCCCGCAGATGGACGGCGGAAGGCAGCACTCGAGAGGCGGCGGTTAGCAGCAGAGGTGGATTTATTGGGTAGAAGGGAGTGGCTGCTGCCAACTGCCCAACACAAAGGGGGAGAACGCGAACAAGGAGACTGACCACCAGACAGGTCCAGGGAAAGTCCCCCCCGAGGGCGGGGCTAGAACTGACATTAAATACATCTCGGGAGGGGAAGGGCCCAGGCTAGACAACCAATGATGGTACAAACACAGATGATGAGCACAAGACTTCAACGAATGAGATCACTTAAGGGGGGCGGCTTCCCCACCTGCTCCAATCACCCTCTGCCCAGGGTAGAAGCTTCCAGACTTGGGGAGTGGGCAGAGAGTGACGGACAGGGGGGTCACCATGACAACTTAGGAGGGGACACAGAGATGGACATGAAACTGGCAACTAAAGGGCGGGAGAAACCAAGGAAACGGATGACTGACATAAAACGACACAGCGGCAGCAGAGGAGAACAGTAAGGTGGGGGAGGGGAACCCGAAGCGAACTTACATCTTACAACTTATGTAAAACTATCACAAAACTTGAATCAAGCTCGAACAAAACCACAAAACAAACACACCACAACACATGGGTAAGCATACTGCTGCCCTTTGTGCTTCTGCATCAGTCAAATTATTCCCCATGAGTCCGATAATCCATTCCCCTCTGGTGTCTTCTTACAAGGACAGCAGCTATCCCTGATGGACCCCTCAAAGCTTTTAATACTCTTACTTTTATGGAAACAATTGGATTACTTATTTCTATCTTAATGGGTTCAATCTTCAGCTTTCCTATTTCCCCCTTTATGGTGCCACACTTTTGGATTAATTTTGTCTTCATCTTGTGACATTAAGGTATAAAACTGTACCTGTAGTTCTTGTTTCACTTCTAAATTTACTCCTAAATCTAGAATTAAATTTTTTCTTAGCAAATTATTGTCTTCTTCTGGTAGCAATAACAAATCAGTCAAAAAAATTTCATTTTCTGCTTCAATTTCAACATTTTCAAGTATGGGTACCTTAAATGGTTCCCCTTTTGTTCCCACAACTAGAGCAATTTCTTTACTAATTTTACACCCTTTGGGGAGGTGCTGTATAGTTGATCTTTCTGCTCCAGTGTCTACTAAAAAGGTACCCTTGGGGACCTATTTTTAGTTTTATCAAGGCCTCTTTCGATGTTCTGGTCCCCAAGATGTACAGCTCCTGACACCCCTATTTGTCCTCTTCAAACATTTTTTTTTTCCATCTTTTTGTTGTTGCTTACAGCTTCGCTCTGTGTGTCTTCTTCCTCAGTAATTGCAATGATAATCTGCAGGACCATCTCTGGGGTTTCTAATTTGGGGAAGTTTCTTATAATCTCCCCTAGGTCTTTGTCCTGCTGTTCTAAACACTTTTTTTCCCCTTTCTGAGTTTCCTTCACAGCTGCTACAAATATCTTGGCTTTTGCCTTTTGTTTTTCTTCATCTCTTCTCATGTACACCTTTTGGGCTTCCCACAGTAGCTCTTGGAGACCGCAGTCCTGCCAATCCTCTCATTTCTCTAGCCCTTTTTTTTTTAATGTCTCCCCATAATTTTGCCACAAATTGAGTTGTAAGCAATGCCGCTTCTACTGGGGAATCTGGGACCACTCCTGAATACATTTGCAGGCCCTTTCTGAGCCTCTCAAGCCAATCTGTAGGTGTTTCATCTTTTTCTTGGCACACACTTGTTTTTGCCCTGGAGGCATTCCGTATCCCTTGTATAATGATATCTCTAAGGTCCCTCATATTTTGTCTGTCCTGCTCATTCTGATTAGGCCATTTTTGATCACCATGTGGACCCTGCCGGTGTCTCCTTTCCCAGTCTCTCATTCCTGCTTGCCTAATCATTTCCCTTTCCTCTGTAGTAAATAGTATTGTTAATACAGCTTGAAGCTCATCCCAGGTGTAGGTATTTGGGCCTAAAAATTGGTCTAAGCTCTTGGAAAACCCTAAAGGGTTTTCAAGCAGCCATCCTATTTCCTTTTCAAAGTCTCTTACATTCCCAGTATTAAGTGGGATTGTTACAAACCCTATTCCTCTATCATTTCTTCCCATAAGTACTTCTCTTGAGGGAATAGTCTCTTCTTTTCATCTTTCTCCTCCCCACTAGAATTATTTTCCTCACGTTGTTCTCTCCTCTTGCTCCAAGTCCTACTAGATGGTGGTGATAGGGCTGGAGTTGTCGAGCTCCAGGGCCTCTCAGGGGAGGAGAGAGTTTCCTGCCCTTTATAGGGAGGGGGCAAATTGTCTAATGGTTCCCAAGGTTTTTCTTTTTCTTCCACCTTTCTCCTGTTTTTAGTTTTCTGGGGGTATAATGTTATCGCTACAGAGACCCCCCTCCAAAGTGCCACATAATGACTTTCCTCCTGATCAAAGGGTTCCTTACTATTTACATAAATATTTAAAGCTTGACACATCCAGTCATCAAAGGACCCAAACATTGGCCTATATAAATGATCAGGCCTAATTTCTTCCTTAGTCCACTCTACCGTACAACAATGTACCATCTTTTCTTTACTTTTCCCCTTCCTAGAGGGCATTGCATCCCAATGTGCAATCATTAACCCAAGGGGGCTGTCTGGGGGTATCTCTGGTTACTCACTCCCTTTCTTGTTTTTAGAGCCTCTCTGGGGGCCCCATAACCTTGAGCCTCTCTTGGGGCCCTTTGAGTCTCTCTGGGGGCTCATTGAACCTCTCTGGGGGTTCCTTGAGCCAGAGTTCTTACTGTTCCTCTGACCCATCATGACCAGTGTCTCACACCACTCGCTTGGTCCCTTCACTGGCCGAGCCCCTCGCGGAGTGATGGAACTGCAGATAGAAGGACTCATCGATCACTCTGCAATAACATTGTGTCTCACTCTCTCACTTTCAATCAGATACTGTCACATCCACCCAACCAAACGATACTCACAGCCTGCTGTTCTTTTCTGGGTCTTAGTGCACTAGAATTACAGGTGATTTAAACTGCAGTTCTCAGGGAACTCAGTTCCTTGCTTGCTTTCTTTACTGGGTTTGTGGTGCCGTTAGCTCCCAGGCTATTGGCTTCTATGGGCCACAAAAGTGGGGTGCCCTGCGCAGTAGCCGTGGTGTCATGGCCTGTGGGGAAATTGTGTGAGTGGGGGGATACTGGAGTGGCTCTTCCCCAGTGGTGCCTGTGAGCTCGTTCTCACCCTCAAATATGAAGGTGTCAGCCTCAGCCGCGATGTCCTCGTCTGACAGGGTGTGGCCATTCTCGTCCTGCAGGGGCAAGATGAGCCATGGGCCACTGGGGCCACCAGTCCGTGGGCCACCTGGGGCCAAATCCCATCCATGGCCACCACTCTTGCCCCATGGCCACCACCCTATGGCACCACCATCGCACTGGCCACCAGCTCCATGGTCAATGCTGCCCGTGGCCACCACTGTTCCCTGTGGCCACCAGTCTATGCCCAAGCCCCCTGTCATGGTTTGATGCTGGCGCAATGCCAGTGCCCCCATGAAAATACACTCTCCCTGGTGTCTGCTGTGAGATGTGACCAGGAATAAGCAAAGCAGGCTCCTACTTAGAAGTAAAGAAAACAAAACTTTATTAACTAGACTACAACTATATATAAAAAGGAACACACACAGGAAAAATGAAAACCTTACAAATACATTTCCTCCTCCCCCCACCAAATTTCCAAATCACCAACTCTCGGTCCATCACCACCCCTGTAGATAATCAATTCTCAATTCATCAAGAGGAGAGGACTCCTTCTTGTGCCATTGTGACCTCTTCCTTTCATGTCTAGTGCTCTCACCACTGAACACGGACCAGAGCTGCTTCTAGGGTCGTCTTTCAAGGATGCTTTGTCCCGATCCAAAAAGGGCAGAGTCTCTCCTTTGGGACACCTGTCCCCCCCCCAAATTTTTCCACCCCCTGGGGCTGAGGGGTACCAACACTGAACCCTCTTGGTTCTGAGGTATTGCCTCCCCCTGGATGCAGTCTCTGTATCACAAGGAAACATGGTTCTGTCCATGGCTATACAAAAACAGTCCAGCAAAAAGCCACTCGGTGCAAACGGTGCAAACCCCCCTGCTTCTCCGCAGGCCGGGCTGTGCCGCCAACACATGATATCAAATTTCAAGGTAACAGTCCCAGGCACAGGCTCTCTCTCTCTCTCTCTCTGTCTCCCGGGGGGGAAGGGGGGGGCTGCCCGATGGCTCCCAGTGCTTCTCTCTCTTCCACCCTCGGGGTCAGGCCTACCTCTCCCGGCCGCATGGCTTTTCCCTTCCCCCTGCCCAGCCAGCAGCTGGGCTGGGGGAGAGACCCGAACTCTTCCCGCCGGAAACCCAAGAGAGCTTCCCAGGGGAGTGCTCTGCTTTTTAACCCCTGTGTTCTCAGAGGCGTATCCAGTGCCTCAGTGGTCAAACCAGGTGCCAGTATTAAAATCTGAGCACCCATTGGTGTGACTACAGCATATCCCAGAAAACCTACTTCCTCTCAAACCACGTCACCCCCCATGGCCACCAGCATCATACTGGCCTCTGTGGCCAACCCTACCATGGCCACCACCATCCCCTTGACCACCAACCCCTAATGGTCACCATCATCTCCCCATGGCCACAACCACTCTCTTGACCACTTCCATGTCCCCATGGCCACCACCCCAGCCCCACCTTGGTGAGCAGCAGGAGGTCGACGAAGTCCATGCTGCGTCCCCGGTGGCCGTCCAGCCAGGCCTGGTGGCCCAGACAGGCGAGTGCCTGGCACTGGCGCTGCACCACATCAGCAGTGAAGGCGTGAACAGTGGCACAGGCGCGGGCGAAGCCATCAGAGGAGAGAGGCTGTAGAGGCACCACGGGTGGAGAAGTGGCTGGAACTGGTGCCGGACCACCAATGAGCTCAGCTCCAGGATGGCCTGGATGTACTCGCTGGGCCACCTGTACCAGGGACAATGGGGGAACACTGGCCACCAGCGTGGATGATAGCAGGACCATTGGGGCCACCAGAATGGCCAACAGGGACAGTGATGGGACAGGATGGCCGGTGGGGACTATAGCGGGGCCAGCACAGCCACCAGGATGGCCAGCATGGACAATGGTGGGGTCACCAGGGCCACCAGGATGGTCAATAGGGACAGGCAACACTCACTCCTGGCAGTGGTTCTCGTGGCTGAAGATGCACTTCCGGAGCATGTCCAGGGTGAGGAGGCTCAGGGGCTGCAGCACCTCCAACTCCACCGGCCCCCCACCAGCTGCCACTGCTGCTGCCCCCCACTTGGCCTGCGGGGAAGGACTGGGTTGGGCAGGGAACAGGGAGGGCATCAGGGACAGGGGATGAATTGCGGGGTGGGAGAGGGGGAAGAGTTGGGGAGCAGGTGTAGAACAGGGAGGTGGTGATTAATGAGGGTTGGGGTTGGGGTTTGGGGGCAGCTTTGGGCTTGGGGTATGGGACAGTACACAATTTGGGTACAGGATGGGACTCGGGGTGTAGGACAGGACTGAGGATGCAGCAGTGAGTGCAGGACAGAATTTTGGGTGCAGGACTGTCCTAGGGTGATGTTAGGCTGCTTGTATCCTCATTCATGTGTTCTGTTTATGCTGGATATCATGTTCTGTGCCTTCAAGAGTGGCTCTGAAGGGTGAAAGTTTTGTTTTGGTTTTGTTATCAGCTGCTCCCCCACGGCTGGTGGGACACAGAGACAGGGCAGTACATGGGTGCTGCTTTTGCTTTTTTCTTGGCTTCTTGCTTTACTCTTGCTCTTGCTTCTGCTTTGCTCCTGCTTTGCTCTTGCTTTTGCTTCTGCTCATTAGTTAGTCTAGCTAAGCAGTCCAAATTTTTCCCTGGACTCTTTCTCCTTTCCCTTTTTTGGAACCACTCCAACCTGCTCCAAACTGGGACCTGGGAAACACCGAGAGTTTGCACCTTGTGGCTGCAGCAGCTACCCCAGCACAGGACGGACTGATAACAGAGCGACCACCCCCAAGAGAGACTTTCTGAATTTGTCATCTTTTTCAGAGTGGTGTCATCCGGTGTTGGTCATTTTGTGTGCTGGGGGTGTTGTGCCTGTTAAATAAACAGGTTCTTTCCACTTCTCTCTTAGGAATCCTTCCTGAACCGGTTGTGGGGAGGGGCTGTGTGGGTTTGCTTTCTGAAGGGGCCCCTTTGGAGGTTTTCTCCCAAATTTGCCCTAAACCAGGACACTCCCCTAAATGTCATAACTGATTCTGCAAACGTGGCTGACATTACACAAAGGTTAGACCAAGAACTACTAAAAGAAATTGATAATGCACAACTGTTTAAATTGCTGAAATTCCTATGTCTAACCATCCAGGCCAGGACTTAACCGTACTACATCCTACACATCAGGGGCCACACAAATTTACCAGGTTTGATCACAGAGGGCAATGCCAGAGCAGATCTTCTAGCTGGCCCTGCTTGGACAGCACCACAGCCAGATGTGCTGGCACAAGCAAAGTTTTTTCCACCAAGATGCTCAAGCTTTACAACAGCAATTTCAGCTGTCAAACACAGAGGCTTGTAATATTGTTAGCATCTGTGCTGTCAAGGTCACGCTGCACCATTGCAGATGGGAGTGAACCCTCGTGGACTGCGTGCTTTGCAAATCTGGCACACTGATGTCACACACATCCCTGAATTTGATCATTTAAAATACACCCATGTCTCAATTGACACCTTTTCCTCAGCAATATGGGCTACAGTACACACTGGGGAAAGAGGACGGAATGCCATGGCACACTGGCAATCAGCTTTTGCAGCCTTGGGCATTCCTCAAACCATCAAAACTGACAATGGGCCTGCATACACTTCACAGAAAACCAGGCAATTTCTACAACTCTGGGGTGTATCACACCAAACCAGCATCCCTCATTTACCAACTGGACAAGCAATAGTGGAAAGAGAACATGGTGCCTGAAAAGGTATAGTTAATAAACAGAAGGGAAGTATGTGGTGAGACCACCTTACAGAGTAGAGTAGCTAAAGCTATATATTAATAGCTTTATATTAATAATTATATTACCAGCTACATTAAATCACTTAACAGTATTAGGAAAATCCCAGAACCCAGTTATGCTAAATCACTCCTTATCAATGCAATCATGTGATGTTCAGCTGCCCAAACCCAAGGTAATGGCATGAGACCTCCTTTCCAACACATGGGGGGTCCCTGGGATCTCATTACCTGGGGCTGGGGACATTCATGTGTCTCAACAGACAGTGGGACACATTGGGTACCTGCCAGATGCATCCAGCCTGCACTGCATCCTGACAGCACCCTCCTGATAAACCCTCAGCAGACACAGAGCCATGTGATCAGTGATTGATGACAACCTCATGAAAATCTGGGACTGCAGTTCACAGAAAGATTAATCCATTTACAAATTATCTCTCTGTTTACAAACTGTTTTCCTTGTCTACAAATTGTTTCCTAGTTTTGAGTTGTTTTTTTTTTTCTTTAATAAGGGTTGAATGATTCTTGTTCTTAAAGACTGTTTTATTTTCTTCAAGGCTTAAGTGGTTTGTTGTTTTTACTAATAAATTGTAATCTGTAACCTATAAGCCCAATGCTTGTGGCATATTTACCTGAGCTCTCCCTAGCAGGTCCTGGACATAAATGCTGCAGCCATAATGCAAATCAAAATTTATAGAAAAGAAAAGGTGAGATGTTGGTGTCACCTTGCCAGCCCTGGGCTCAGTGACAAGGGCTTTGGCCAATTTGATCTCCCATAAGCCTGCAGGCATTTCAGTGGCCCAGGACCCAAAGGGGTGTGGAGTTCAAAGCAATGAGAGCATCCAGACTGGGCCTTTCAAATGCTCTATATAAAGGAGGGAGTGGAAAACAAAACCCTCTCTTGCAACATGAACATCGGGGTGAGTGGTGTCTGTCTCCTGTGCCCCTCACCCCCCACATGTGACCTAACACAGAGGCAGATCCAGCTGTGGATCACCTCCATGCAGGTGAATCCTGTTGTGTGATCCATGCTGGAATCTCATGGATCCTCTCATTCAGCAGAAACAGGCAGAGAAACCAATTGCTTGACCACAGGTACAGAGCAGAACATGTGTGGGATTCCAGAAGGAATATAGGGCAGGATTCCAGACCAGGGCATGATTCCAGACCGGGATCAGGTAGAATTCTAAAGTGTATCTGAGCTGGATTCCAGAACAGGATCAGGCGGGATGAATGGAGCAGCATTGGAGTAGGATTCCAGAACAGGATTGGGGGGATTCCAAACCAAATCTGGTGGTGTTGGTGGAGCAGGACTGGGGTACAATGGATGCAGCAGGATCTGGAGGGACCCTTGCTCTCGGTGGGCTCTTCAGCCAGATCCAACCCATGGGATGGGGACAGACAGGGTGACACCAATTCTCACTCTCATCCTGGCAGGAATCACCCCCTGAATGATCCATGGTGCCAGGTCCAACCCCTTCTCTCTCCCTGCAGAAAGCCACAAATTGCTGGCAGAGCTCATCCTGCTGTTCCCACTCATCACACAGCAGCCCTTCCCAACAGACTGACTTCCCGTTTTCCCATGTTTTAAACATAAGAATTACAGTTGTTCAAAATGTTTTATTTCTCATGTAAAAATACCCTGGTTTGGGCAATAAATCCCAGTTCCCTCCTCTAGTGCCCAGCACTTCCTCTCAGGGAGCCAGGAACAGAAAAGGGGACATTGGGAACTGGGGTGAAGACACTGGGGACAGGGACACTGGAAAAGGACTGGGGACACCAGGAGCTTGGAGTGAGCACAGCAGGAGTGAGATGAGGACATGACACCCATGCCCAGATCCATTCCTTGGGATTGATTTCCCACTCTGTGTCCCATGTCCAGGAGCAGACACGGGGACCAGGGATCATGGGGACATGGTGGATACAGGGGACACAGACACATCCAGGGAATGGGCGGGCCTGGGGGACACAGTGGGGACATGGGGGACACAGGGAGTTGGGATCCAGAGGATGTGGGGATAAGGGATTCACAGGACACTGTGACTGGGGACACCAGGAGCTGGCTGGTGACACCAACACCGGGAATGGGGACACTGGGGCTAATTCCCCTTTATTCCCTGCCAGATGCAGCCCCCTTCTTGCTGCCCTTCCTGGGGGCCTCGGGCTGCCCAGTGCTGCCTCCTCCAAGGAGCAGGTGGCTGTAGGCGCCACGGCGTTCCCGCAGCTCCACTGGTGTTCCTGTCTCCATCATGGCCCCGCACTCCAGCACCACCAGACGATTGGCCCCATCCAGCACCCCCAGCCGGTGGGACACTGTTGTATTGCACTAAGTAGTTTATTTAGTTGTCTTTGCCCTGGTGATGGGAAAATTTCCTGGGTGTGTCAGGTCACATGGACGGTTTATTGGCCCTCCCGTAGCACCTGGTTTCTCCCCAGTGCATCCCTTCCCCTGGTAGTTTGTCCCATGGGTGGCTCCCCCATCACCCCTCCCCAGTGGTATCCCATTGGCCGCGACCCTCTTTCCCTGCCCCTGTTTCCCTGGAGTATAAAACTGCCCTGTGAGGGGGCCACATCCTCTTTTCTACCTGGGTGGTGGCTGTACTAGCAGTGTCCTGCCCCAAGCCAATAAACTGGACACCCATCCCCACGTGGGAAAGAGCGCTTCTCTGTCTTTTATCCCTCGTCTATGCAAGTCCATGTGGGCTTGGGTTCGAGCTGGCCAGATTGGACCCATATAAAGCCCAGAGAACTGCGGATTGTTGCAGGACACGACCAGCACGGTCTGGGCCAACTCAGTGCGCACCCAGCGCTGTGCCTGGGGCCAGAGAACTCTCATCCCAACCCACCCAACTCCGTCCTACCCGGTCCCACCTGATCCCATCCAGTCCCAACCAACCAATCCTACCCCACTGTGCCATTTTTCTCAGTCCCACCCTAATCCCATCATCCTGTTCTTACCATCCCACCTCCCTGTTCTTACCATCCCACCTCCCTGTTCTCCATCCCATCCCCTTGCCCACTATGCAATCCTGTCCACACCATCCCCATTCCCACTGCCTAATCCCATCCTCCTCCCACCACCCCAACCCTTTCCATTGCATTCCATCTCTCTGTCCTCATCCCAGCATTCCAAACCCCTCCATTCCCACCCCATCCCACCCCACCCTATCACATCTCCTTCTCTCCATCCTTTGATTCTACTTTCCTGCCATCCTACACCCCTGGTCTCCACCTCATCCTCACCATTCCCATCCTACTATCCTGTCCTATTTCTCTACTTCATCAACCCACACCACCCATCCAATCCCTGTCTTCCATCACATCATTCCCACTCCATCCCAATCATTATCCCTTATTCCCACCACCCCATCTCTCCATCCCATTCCAGCCATCCCAGCCATACCCTCACACCTATTTTCACCAACTGCACCCCTATCCAAACCAGTCCGGTCCACCCCACCCCACGCACCTCTCCATCATCTCCATCATCCAGTGCCTCGTCGAGGATGAGCATGGCCGGACGCCGGAGCAGAGCCCGGGCCAGGGCCACACGGTGCCGCTCCCCCGCCGCCCCCGAAGCTCCCCCACCTCTGTGGGAGCAACCACAGGGGATCAGTGGGGTCCAGCCCTGGAGTTCTCCCCTCTTCTCCCACCCCCTGTACTCCCTCACCTCTGGGGGCAATCCTGGGATCAGCGGAATCCCAGCTGGAGAGGTTCCTCCCCTTTCCCCTACCCCCCACACTCCCTCACCACTGCATGTGCAATACCATGGGATCAGTGGGATCTGACCTACATGAGCAATCCCATGGGATCAGTGGGGTGCAGCCCTGGAGTTCTCCTCTCTTCTCCCACCCCCTGTGCTCCTGGGATCAGTGGGATCCCAGCCCGAGAGGTTCCCCCCCTTTCTCCTACCCCCCACACAACCTCACCCTGCATGAGCAATCCCATGGGATCAGTGGGATCTGACCTGCGTGAGCAATCCCATGGGATCAGTGGGATGTGACCTCAGGGATCCCCTGCACACCCCAGCATGCGCCTCCCACCCCGCTCTCCCATCCCTGCCAGAAGATCCTGGGATCAGGGGGATGTGCCCTAGGGGTGCCCCATCCCCCTGGCTCTCACCAGTCTCCCAGCCCTGCTCCAGCCCCTGGATGAGGTCCATGGCTCCAGCAGCAGTGGCGGCCTCCTGCAGCTCTGACTCTTTGCAGTGCTCCAGCCCCAGCAGGATGTTCTTGCAGATTGTTCCAGAAAACAGGATGGGATCCTGCTCCACCAGCACCACCTGCCCCAGCACCAAACCCTGTGATGCTGTCTTGGCTCCTGGTGTCCCCATCCCTGTTCCATGACCCCATCTCACCTTGGTGTCCCCAGCGTCTCCATCCCTGATCCCTTTGTCCCCATCTGTGTCCTCAGTGTCCCCACCCCTCACTTCCCACTTTTCCCATCCCCATCCCTGTCATCCCCATCCCATTTCCAATGTTCCTATTCCATTTCCGTTGTCCTCATCCCATTCCTGGTGTTCCCATCCCTCTTCCCAGTGTCCTCATTCCTGCTCCCATGCTTCCGTGGTCCCAGTTCCATTTCATTGTCTGTTGCAGACATCTTTTATGGAAAATCCTTTCCTTAGGATCTTTCCTCCTGAGAAGCTGAGAGGCCTCAGGAACAAAATGTAAACAATGATTATCTGCTGCTGTGGAATGCAACAGGTAGATCTTTGATTGGCCCATGTTGGATGTTTGTAATTAATGGCCAATCACAGCCCAGCTGGCTCGGACTGAGAACCCGAGCCACAAACCTTTGTTATCATTCTTTCCTATTCTATTCTTAGCTTAGCTAGCCTTCTGATGAAATCCTTTCTTCTGTTCTTTTAGTATAGTTTTAATGTAATATATATCATAAAATAATATACCAAGCCTTCTGAAACATGGAGTCAAATCCTCGTCTCTTCCCTCATCCAAAAACCCCTGTGAACACCGTCACAATTGTCCCCTGACCCCTGTCCCCATTTTCCCCATTCCATGCCCAGTGTTGCCAGCGTCTCTGCTGTCCCCACCTTGCGGTGCAGGTACTGGTGTTCATATTCCGGCAGCGGGATCCCATCCAGCAGCACCGTCCCACTGCCAGGATCCCGCAGCTGCTCCAGCAGCGCCACAGCCGTGCTCTTCCCACTGCCATTGGGCCCCACCAGCGCTGTCACCTCCCCGGTGCGCACCTTGAAGCTCACATCCTGTGGGATGGGGGCAGGTGTGAGAGTCTGTCTGAAATATTCCTCATCTGCCTCACGATCATCATTGGGGGACCACTGAAGAGAAGACCCCACTGTCTAAAATCTCAGGCTCTGAAGGAGAAAGTCACATGCCACAAGGCCCCGAGACCTGAGAGCATTGCTAAGCCACTGTTTTCACAGGTGTGTTTGCTGTATGCTACACTGAACCCAATGAAAGGAAGAAGGGGGCACTTTGTCTTTTTGCAACAATAGCCTTGGAAGTTGTCCCACCTCTCGGCCTGGCTGGACTTCTCCTGAGTTTTGGGTGGTCCCGCACAGAAGACCCCTCACTTGTCTTACAACTGCCGTGACAGACAGACTGAGATGTAAGAATCCTCTCCATCAAAGACCAAGACATGAAATCCCTATGTGAAAAGGCCCCCCCCACAGTCTTTCTAAGGACTGGGACTGAGACCCCTAACCTGGGGGAGGTGTGTGGGGGAGGCAAGCTAACCAAAGCAAGATGGATGTTGCAGGTGTGAGCACTGGACCACAAAAACAATGGCTCACGCCCACTGCCGAACATGAACTGTGCGTACCCTTTTCCAAACACTATTCTTTCCCCCTGAAGATACAATAAACTACCTTTGATTCAGTTGCAAAATCCATTCCCCTTCCCCCATCAAAAAAGAGTATAATTGGGGTCCAGATGAACTGCGCCTCTGAGATCTCCCCAATGTAACAGGTGGATCCTCGACTGGACTGGACCAAAGGACTTCATCGCTACATTTGGTAGCTATATCCCCGCCTCCTCTCTCTCTCTCTCTCTCTTTTGTCTCTCTTCCTCTATCTTTTTCTCTCCCTTAATCCCTCTATCGCATTTTGCTGTGGTCATTCAATAAAGCTGCATTTGTTTTGATTATTACTGCAAATCCACTGTGCCGTGTTGGTTTTTTTGCACCCTGAGATCAAATCCACAAACCATCACGAAACCTGTTCGTAAGGACAGATCATGACAGCAGGTGATGCCAGAATTTCCACCCCTGGGAAACCCCACCTTCCCCCAGACCCACCTTCAGCACAGGGTGCTCTGGATTCCCAGGATATGTGAAGGAGACCTTCTGAAAAGTGACGTGGCCCTGAAGCTCAGGGGGCTCCCGCGTGCCCCTGACATTCCCTGTGGGTTTCCAATCCAGGTATTCCCAGATCTTCTGTCCAGCAGCTGCGTTAGTCAGGAATTCATTGAAGCCGTAGAGCAGCACCTGGGGAGAAGGAAAGGGGTGGCACCGGGATGGACAGAAGTACGGACGGATGGACAGACACGTGCATTCCATGGGATCACCTGCACACGGCCATCAACTCTGTCCTGGTACAGCAGGAAGGTGACGAGGACCCCGGGAGTGATGGATCTGTCACGGAGCTGCTGGTGGCTCCTGAAGAGCACCATGACCTGGATGGCCAGTTTGATCATCTGTGGGTGGGACAGGGACACTACTGGCCCCAACCCACTCCTGGTGTCCCCATTCCATCTGCCTCCAACCCACTCCTGGTGCCCCCATTCTGCCTGTCCCCATCCCACTCCTTTATCTCCGTGTCTTTATCTCTGTTCCTGGTGGCTTCATCCCTGTTCCTGATGTCCTCATTCCAGTTCTGGTGTCCCTGTCTCACGCTTGATGTCCCTATTCCTGATCCTGATGTGTCACAGACATATTTTCTGAAAAATCTTTTCACCAGGATTTTTCTCCTGAGAAGCTGAGAGGCCTAAGAAATGAAATGTAAACAATAATTAATTATCTGCTGCTGTGGAATGCAACAGCTGCATCTTTGATTGGTCTCATGTGGTTGTTTTTACTTGATGGCCAATCACAGGTCCAGCTGTGTCAGACTCTCTGGTCAGTCAAAAGATTTTATTATTCATTCCTTTCTAGCTTTCTAATGTCTCCTTTCTCTTTCTTTAATATAGTTTTAGTATATCATCTTCTTTTACTATAATATATATAATAAAATAATAAATCAGCCTTCTGAAACATGGAGTCAAGATTTTTGTCTCTTCTCTCGTCCTTGGGACCCGCAAACACCACCACACTGATGTTCCCAACCTTTATCCTAGTGTCTCCATCCTGTTTCTAATGTCACCATTCCCATTCCTGCCATGCCTGCTGCTGATCCCAGTATCCCTGTTCTGTTGTCCCCATTCCTGGTGTCCCCATTCTGCTCTGAGTGTCCCCACCTCAGCTGGTTTCCCATTCCCGGTCCCAGTATCCTCATTCCTAGTACCCCCATTCCCAATGTCCTCATCCGTGATCCTGGCATCCCCATTCCCTGCTGTTCCCATTCCCAGTCCCCCCTGACCCTGTAGACAAGGGTGAAGATTGCCAGCTGCAGCTCTATCTGCTCCTTCAGCCTCAGCTCCTTAGCCAGGTTCCGTCTGTGCTGCTCCTCCTCCTCCGCCACAAAGGTTCGGATGGTCTCGATGGCAGCAACAGATTCCTGCACCCCCGTGGCTGCGCGGGCAGATGCTTCCAGCATGGATCGCTGAAGTGCCTGTGGCAGCAATGGTGGATCTCCAACTTTCCCAGGTCACCTTCCTGGCCCACCATCCACATCCCATCCCACCACACCCACTGCATCCCCACTATTGCATTCCCACCATCCCACACCCTTCTATCTCACCCTCACCATTCCCATCCATTCTCCCAGTCCTAATCCCACCATCCCACCTTATATCATCCTTCTCTTCCCATCCACACCATTCCCATCTCCACCATTTCATTCTATCCCCATGTCAGTACTCCTACCATCCCATTCCCCTGGTCTTTATCCCTTTCATCCCACCATTTCCACCTCCATCGTCCTCCTTTCCATTCTCAATCCCATCCCATCCCCACCATCCCACTCCCCTGGTCTTTATCCCCTTTCATCCCACCATTTCCACCTCCATCAACCTCCTTTCTATTCTCCACCCCATCCCATCCGCACCATCCCACTCCCCTGGTCTTTATTCCCTTCCATCCCACCATTTCCACCTCCATCAACCTCCTTTCCATTCTCCACCCCATCCCATCCCCACCATCCCATTCCCCTGGTCTTTATCCCCTTTCATCCCACCATTTCCACCTCCATTGTCCTCCTTTCCATTCTCCATCCCATCCCACCCCATCCCCACCATCCCATTCCCCTAGTCCCCATCCCAGCTCCACCACGCCCACCTTTCTTCATTCCCCTCCCACTCTTTCCCTGCTGTACTCCTGACCTGTTTGCGGGTGCTCTGGATGCGGCGGGTGGCGATTCCAAGGGGCACCTCCAGCGTGCCAGCAGTGCCAGCCCTGGTGCCAGCCCCACCATGAACCTCCCCCCCACCAGGGCCATCACCAGGCTCCGGAGCAGCTGGTTGGCTGCACTCGGCGCTGCCTTGCACACCCGTGGCACTTCCATGGAAAACTGAGCCAGGAGCTCAGCTGCAGGAAAAGAGGTTGGGATCGTGGTGGGTGAGACCACAATCCCATCCTAGATGATCCCACTCAGGATGGGAATGATGTGATGGGGACCAGCGGGATGGGATGATGGGAACGGGTATGGAGATGGTCAGGGTGGAATGGGATGGGACAGGGGAGATGGGATGGCAGGAATGGAGATGGTGGGATGGGGTGATGGGATGGTGGGAGGAAGATGGGGATATGCAACAGGGTGGAGGCACTGGAATGAGAATAATGGGGACAGAACAGTGGCTAGAATGGGAAAGTGGGATGGGGACAGGATGGAACACGGGAGTAGAATGAAGCCAGGAAGATGGCAGAGGACAGAATGGGATGGGATGGGATGGTGGGAATGGGAATGATGGGGATGGAGTGGTGGGATGGGAAAACAGGATGGGATGGGATGGTGGGAAGTTGTGGTGAGGGTTTTCAGGCGAGGTGAGAGACGAGATCTTTGACTCCATTATCAGAAGGCTTGATTTATTATTTTATGATATATACATATATTATACTATACTAAAAAGAAAAGGCAGGGAGAGTTTCCAGAAGCTGCTAAGCTAACAATAGAAAGTAAAGAATGAAAACATGAGCTGGCCTTGACAAACTCCAAGAGCTACCTCTGCTGTGACTGGTCACGGAACCAAAACATCCACACCAGACCAATCACAGATCTACCTGTTGCATTCCACAGCAGCAGACAATCTATTGTTTATGTCTTGTTGCTGAAACTCTCAGCTTCAGCAGGAAAAATCCTGAGAGAGGGTTTTTCATAAAGAAATGTCTGTGACAGGAATGGGAATGATGGGGATGGAGTTGTGGGATGGGATAACAGACAGATGGGATAGGATGGCATTGGGACTGGGATGGTGGAGATGGGACTGAATGCTGGGATGGGGACTGCGGTGACAGAATAGCTGGGATGGGATGGGACAGGTGGGATGGGGCTGGGCCGTGCCCCGTTACCTGCTGGTGTTCCCTGGAAGAAGTCCAGGTCTTGGTGCACCAGCTTCTTTCTCTGAATCCTGATGGCGTCTTCAAACCTGAGCGAGGCAGGAAGAAGTTCGTTTCCTCTGATAAGAGAGCAATAAATTCTCTTTCTCTGAAAGATTTAGGTGTCCTGTGGCTGCTGTCTGGTGTGAGCACCTCATTCCTTTCTTAAAAAAATATCTCACGTACATAGTTTCTATTTTAACATTATGTTATAACCTAAACTATATTTAACACGGTACTTAAAAAATTAATACAGCATAACTTTCTAACATAACACATACAATATTCATTTTAACATTTGCAAAGAGCCAATCATAAAATACGCATTTTTCACACCATGAGTCTCCCTTGTCTATGGTCCCACCATCTCCAGGCTGCCGGGGTTCCCCCTATCTGGGCTCCCCCTATCCGGGCTCCCAGGGTCCCCCTTATCAGGGTGTCCAACCCCACAGGCTGCAGAGGCTCCCCCAGCCCTGGTGCTGCCCTCTCCCCTCTCCCAGACCCCAGCCCGCTGGTCCCAGGCGACCCCCCCCGTGGCTCTGGGCTGGCGATGCAGCGCCTGCCCCGGGCAGTCCCAACCCCCCCAGGGAGGGTCCCACACACCCCCAGCCCAGCGCCGGGGCTCTGCTGGCACTAACACCGGGACCCCCAAAATTCTGCCGGGCCGGAGTTGCCGAGGGGCGCCCGGCCCTTGGCCCTGGTATACATACATATTGCAATATTGGCTTTGTGCAAATATTAGCATGGATTTTATATGGGTGGTGTTAAAATAACTTTGTTATAAAGATACAGTTTTTATTTCTGTTGTTAATGAAGCTTAGACATAGTAGTGAAATAGCTGATATAAGTATGCTTGTGTTAAAATGCCTGTTTGGATGGGATAACATCCAATGAACATGGGATGAAGACACCTGGTACAGATGTGCCAGCCATCAGCACTCACCGTCTGAAGGCAGTGTGGGCAGCAGCCAAAACTGAAGATGATGATAAAAAAGGACCAAAACCACAACCAAGGCATGCGCATGCTCTAAAAAGATGAAACTGAGGAGGAGCCATGCTAAACAGTTCTTGGAATAGGAAACTTGTTTGGGAAAAAAGTTTACTATGCATAAGTGTCACAGACATCTTTTATGAAAAATCCTTTCTTTAGGATTTTTCCTCTTGAGAAGCTGAGAGGCCTCAGGAAGAAAATGTAAACATTGATTATCTGCTGCTGTGGAATGCAACAGGTGGATCTGTGATTGGTCTCATGTGGTTGTTTCTAATTAATGGCCAATCACAGTCAGCTGGCTCAGACTCTCTGAGCCACAAACCTTTGTTATCTTTCCTTCTTTTGCTATTCTTCGCTAGCCTTCTGATGAAATCCTTTCTTCCAATCTTTTAGTATAGTATAAATCAAGCCTTCTGAAACATGGAGTCGGATCCTCGTCTCTTCCCTCATCCTCGGACCCCTATGAACACAGTCACAGTCAGACGAAACAGAAAGCTGCAGACTGAACTCAAAGATGCACATTTCACCTCAATCCAAATGGACTTCTCCTCTGGAAAATTCCCCCTCTGCCTCAGAGCCCTCTCCCCAAGCTGGTCCCAGCCTGGCCTGAGGACTCGATGTCAGCAGTAGGAAAAGCTGCACTGCCGGAGGGATCAGGGGCTGGCCGGGCCTCAGAGTAATTCTAGAGCTAAAGCGTGAGAGACATCAGATCAGCTCCACTCAGATAATACATGCCAGCGCTCATCCCGGGCCTGGCCACTGCCTCCTCCGTGGGAACCCAGGGTCGGTGCCTTCCCCAGCCCCAAGGTGAGCAGCCCGTGCCCGGTGTGTCCATGCCCAAGGGCTCTGGGAGATGTTGAATTTTCATCTCTTTCTCTCACCTGCAGCTCTCCAGGCCACTGCTCAGGATCCCCTCTGGGCACCAAGGCTTTTCCACAGGTCTCCCTCATTCGGCTGTTCCCTGTTCCTCAGCACTGCTGTGATCAAACCACGGGGAAAACCTTTTGTGAAAAATGTGTATTTTAGAATTGGCTTTTGGCAAATATTCAAATGAATATTATATGTGTGGTGTTAGAAAGTTATGCTGCATTAATTTTCTGAAATAGTGTGTTAAATATAGTTATAGGTTACAAGACAATGGTAAAATAGAAACTATACTATGTAGGATACTTTTTTTTAAAGAAAGGACTTGCACCGCGATAGCAGCCACAGGACACCTAAATCTTTGAGAGGATGAGAATTTATTGCCCCATTATCAGGAGAAACTAACTTCTTCCCACTTCACTCAGCCATTAGGATTCTGAGGAAGAAGCTGACACCGACCAGACAGAATCCTGTGTTTGAATGAAATTTATGCATCACATATGCGGTGTATAAATATGCAACAGGCTGTTGTTTTTAAGGGTTAATCCTCTGTTAACCTGTGTCCCTTTTCAGGCTTATTTTGACCCTGCTTTCCACAGCAGCCTCTCTCTGTTTCAGAGTTCAAGGGACCCCCTTATCTCTGTCCTTAGCTGAAGCAGTTTCTTAGAGCACAGGCTTTTGTGAGAACAGGCAGTCAGACTAAACAGCAAGCTACAGACTGTACTCAAAGATGCACATTTCACCTCAATCCAAATGGACTTCTCCTCTGGAAAATTCCCCCTCTGCCTCAGAGCCCTCTCCCCAGGCTGGGTCCCAGCCTGGCCTGAGAACTCGATGCCAGCAGTGGAAAAAAGCTGCACTGCCGGAGGGATCAGGGGCTGGCCAGGCCTCAGAGTAATTCTAGAGCTAAAGCGTGAGAGACATCAGATCAGCTCCACTCAGATAATACATGCCAGCGCTCATCCCGGGCCTGGCCACTGCCTCCTCCGTGGGAACCCAGGGTCGGTGCCTTCCCCAGCCCCAAGGTGAGCAGCCCGTGCCCGGTGTGTCCATGCCCAAGGGCTCTGGGAGATGTTGAATTTTCATCTCTTTCTCTCACCTGCAGCTCTCCAGGCGCTGCTCAGGATCCCCTCTGGGCACCAAGGCTTTTCCACGTGTCTCCCTCATTTGGCTGTTCCCTGTTCCTCAGCACTGCTGTGATCAAACCATGGGGAAAAACTTCTGTGAAAAATGCGTAGTTTAGAATTGGCTTTTGGCAAATATTCAAATGAATATTATATGTGTGGTGTTAGAAAGTTATGCTGCACTGATTTTCTTAAATAGTGTGTTAAATATAGTTTTAGGTTGTAACAAAGTTGTACAATAGAAACTATGCTATGTAGGATACTTTTTTTTAAAGAAAGGACTTGCACTGAGATAGCAGCCACAGGAATCCTAAATCTTTCAGAGAAAGAGAATTTTTTGCCCCTATATCAGAAGAAACGAACTTCTTCCCGCCTCATTCAGCCGTGAAGGATTCAGAGGAAGAAGCTGAAGATGAAGGCAGTCAGACGAAACAGCAAGCTACAGACTGAACTCAAAGATGCACATTTCACCTCAATCCAAATGGATTTCTCCTCTGGAAAATTCCCCCTCTGCCTCAGAGCCCTCTCCCCAGGCTGGGTCCCAGCCTGGCCTGAGGACTCGATGCCAGCAGTGGGAAAAGCTGCACTGCCGGAGGGATCGGGGGCTGGCCAGGCCTCAGAGTACTTCTAGAGCTAAAGCGTGAGAAACATCAGCTCCGCTCAGATAATACATGCCAGCGCTCATCCCGGGCCCGGCCGGCGCCTCCTCCTGCTGCTGCTGGGGCCCTCCCAGCCCGGAGCCGCCGTTCCCAGCGCCCAGGGCCGCTCCCTGCGGCTGCAGCCGGGCCCCGCCAGCGCAGCCATTGGCCCGGCGCTGGAGCCGGCGCCGCTGTTGGCAGCAAAACCCCCCCGGGCAGAGCCGCCCCATCCCGGCCCTTCCCGCGGCCCCGGCTCGGCGCCGCCGCCCTCAGCGCCCTCCCGCCCTGCGCCGCCTCGCCCGGCCGGGCCCGGAACCCTGGGCCTCAGCGCCATTCGGGGCACCGCGCTCGGGGCACGGCAGATCGGCCCGGCCCTGCCCGGCCCCGCCAGCCCCGCTCGGGGCACCGCGGATGGATCAGCCCGGCCCTGCCCGGCCCTGCCAGCCCCGCTCGCGGCACCGCGGATGGATCGGCCCGGCCCTGCCCGGCCCCGCCAGCCCCGCTCGGGGCACCGCGGATGGATCAGCCCGGCCCCGGGCCGGGCCCGGCTCGCACCACGCACCCGCTACCGCCGCCCGCTCCGCTGCCAGAGACACGCGGCCGGAACGGGCAGGGCCGCGCTGGCAAAGGGACCCGCCCGCAGCCGCCTCCGTCTGCCTCGGCCCCAATCAGCGCCTTCCACCCACCGCAATGGGCATTTTGAATAATACGCGTTTTCTGATTGGCTTTTGGCAGATATTCAAACGAATACTTTATGTGTTACGTTAGAAAGTGATGCTGTGTTAGTTTTCCTAAGTAGTGTGTTAAATCTAGTTTTAGGTTGTAACAAAATGTTAAAATAGAAACTATGCTGTGTGAGATACTTTTTTTTTTTTTTAAGAGAGGACTTGCAGCGAGATAGCAGCCACAGGACACCTAAATCTTTCAGAGAAAAAATAATTTATTGCTCTCTTATCAGAAGAAACGAGATTCTTCCCGCCTCACTCGGGAATGTGAAAAATGCATGTATTTTATGATTGGCTTTTGGCAAATATTCAAATGAATATTGTATGTGTTGTGTTAGAAAGTTATGCTGTGTTAATTTTCTTAAGTAGTGTGTTAAATCTAGTTTTAGGTTATAAGAAAATGTTAAAATAGAAACTCTGCTATGTGAGATACTTTTTTTTAAAGAAAGGACTTGCACTGAGATAGCAGCCACAGGACACCCAGGGCTGGGTGAGGGGGGACAGAGCACACAGGGACAGACAGATGGACAGGGACAGGGACAGACACAGGGACAGGGGACTGACACAGGGACATGGGACAGACACAGGGACAGATACAGGGACAGACAGACGAACAGGGGACAGACAGAGGGACAGGGACAGACACACAGGGACAAGACAGAGGGACACAGACACACCCATCAATATGAGAACAGCACCCATGAACACACAGAGTTGCCTTGCTGAAGGATTTATTGATTATTAATGAATTATTATTGATTATAGATTATTAGTTATTGATCATTGATTATCGATTATCTATTATCGATTATCGATCGTTCCAGGGCCATTCCCAGGCTCCCAGGGCGGCTCTCCAGGGATGATCAAATCCTGACGGCCTGAACGGGACAGGAGAGAGTGTGACCCCAGGGACATCCCTTGTCCCCCCCTCCCTCTGCAGGGCCCTGGGGCAGCAGGAGGCATTTGGAGCCCCCAACAGTCCTGGGACAGGACTTGGCTCCTGGTGTTGCCCGAACGGAGAACACAAAACTCAGGGAGATTTGTGCGGTGCTTTATTGAGGGCCCGGGAGCCTGCGGACTGGCGTCCCCAAAAACAGAGCTCTGAATTTCACACTTGAGTTCTTCCCTTTTATACATGTTATATGTGTACAATTCGTTACAACATCTCTAAGAAACAAATTTTTGCTCAGCAACCCACCCCTCGTGATAGATTCTCTAGTGCGTAACAAAACCATAAATCAGGTGCCTGTCTACACCAAGACCATTGTATAACTATATTTTGGTTAGTCCAGCATTCTTTTCCCCCCCCTCAGTTAAACATTTACCTACAGTTCCTAGGCTACTTCTAGGTTACATGATCAAACAGAAATTATATCCTATCTATCCTATCTATACTAACATATTTTATTAATAACTATCTCACACTAACATATTTTATTAATAACTATCTCACACTCCGTCTAACATCTCCCCCCTTTTGAGCATCCTTCAGTCCTGCTGCAAGGATGCTCAATCCAAATTTTCACATCTTGGTGGTGGTGAGTGGGGAGGATGCTCTGCTTGTGGTTCACGGGTCATGGCTCGCAGAAGACGGAGAGACCGCTTCTTCTCCTTCTCAATTATTCCTAAAAGACATCTATACACTATCCAAATTACCATTAGTAAGATCAAAAACATTAACACATATTGTATAACTGAGGTAATCCAGCCGGAAAGGTGAATTCCCAGGGAGTCGAACACTGCCCCTATCCAATTATGTTGTGCTTCTCTTCTTATTTCCTTAGTTTTTGCCTGTATGTCTTCCAACTGAGATATGTTCTTCTCTACATCCAGCGTCACATTCGGGATATGGATACAACAATGATCTATTCTTTCATTTAGGTAACCACAAACCCCATGCTCTTTCAATAGGAGCATGTCTAAAGCCATTCTATTCTGAAGGGTCATCCTAGTCGTGGCCTGAAGTTGTAAATTTAAATCCTTAAACCCCTTTCTAGTTGTAGCTGCCAATCTTTCTGTTTGCCCCATTAATTTATCTAACATTTCTCGATTCCGATAGGTAGCTACAGGTGTAAACAGAGATTCTAATACCCATCCGAATTTCACTCCGGAGTCAGGTTCGTGCCATTGTTCCTCCTCTGATTCTATTTCTCTTCTAACCCTCTTCCTTTGAGACAAACCTCCTTGTTTCCAGTAAGGGCATAGAGTCGGTACACCTAAGGTAATTTGCGTCGCTGGCCCATCCAGAGGTAGATGAGTTGTCCATTGACCATGCCCTAATACCCTTACCAAGTTCCCGGGGCTATGAACAGTAGTATATCGACAATCTATAGGTTCCACCCCCGGTGTTTGGCTTATCGTGTGATTGTATCCCCTACACTCACATCCCCACTTCAGCGCCATTTTTACAGGTACCAATCCTGTTCGATCCTCCGGAGTGTCACATGTGAATACTTCTGTACAGTTCCATTCTTCTGTTTGGACTCGAAATTGTCTAGAGGAGGTAGATGTAACGAGGGCCCTATAATGTGACTGGTTTCTCATCCCTGACCATTGGATGCACCATTGTACTTCTCCAAGGTAATTATAGTGTTCCAAGATACTAGGTCCCCACAAGGTTTTCCAATTTTTCCATGCATCATGATTCTGGGTGACATTTTGACAGCTCATTTCATTTTGCTGGGAGGTAGTCCTTATCCGGACTGTATTGCATGGTTCGTCTATTGGGAGTGCAATTAAACATCTCCCCGTATTTTGGACCCAGCTATAATAGTTAGGCTTTGACTTACAATCGGCCTCAGTCATCACTCAGGTGGTCATGCATAAATCTCTCCATGTCTCTACTGTTTTAGGGATTGGTTGGCACGACCATGAAATGTTTTTAAATGATTCTGGCATCTTAATCACAGGTATTATTCCCCATGGTATGGGTTTGCCTGCCGCCTGTGGTAATGGTAGGCAAGCTGTAATTCTCGTTACGTTTTGCATGAGGCCAAAGTCTCTGATTAGTCCTACTAGTAAATTTTCTTGCTCATAGTTCCTTTCTAAAGTGCTATTAATCTCTCTCTTACTTCTCAACCCATGTTTCAGAGCCAATGTCATTCGGTCATGCATCCACCAGGCATCCTTAGCCACCCAACACTAATAATTCTCTTCATCCCTTGTCTGAACGTCAGCTCCTGTCAGGGTTACCATTCTTCCTAGCTTTACTTCTATATTATATTTTCCTGATCGATTCTGCAAGTTACCATGAAACCACCAGCCAAAATCTGTAAACTGTAGCCCTACTGTCAACTTACAAGTTAAAATGGCCATCCCTCCTTTTGGTACCTGATAAATTCCATGTGTGGCTCTTATATCTTTTCTGAAATGAACTCTTGCTTGAACCTTTCTTAGTCCGAATGCCCCAGACATGTTATTTTCCACAATACAAAGATATGTTCTTTCCTCTTCCCCTATTTTCGGATTGGTGATGTTCAACCAGCCGTAACCCTTGCCCTCCTTTTCCCACCAACTTACACTTACTTCGATCTTATTCCATGTCATGTTGTTTTCTAGTTTCTACCATTTTACCCGAATGGCACTTTGATACCTTGCTTCTAAGGCAAAGGAACAATTTATCTTCAGGGGAGGGCCATCTCACATGTCCACAGTAGTTGAGACTGGGCCTATAATAATTTTAGAGGAGCGAGTTGTCCATGGTAATACCTGTAGGTATATCTGTTTGTAATCTGTACTGCCTTGTATCTTTGCCATACACATGTATTCCCCTGCATCGTTTGTGGTTACCTTTGAAAGGAATAGTGTCATATTTCCTTGTTGAGCATCTTCATTCCAATCAACACTTACTTTCTCCTTTCGATTAATTTTGCCTTGTTGCCACAGGGCTTGGATCTCACTGGGCTTCACCTTCCGGCTGTCAGATAAAGTACAAGTTAGTCGTACATCCATTCCCTCTATTACTACCACCCTCCTTTCCCCAGTCCGTACAAGTGTAAACCCTTGTACTGAAATCATTTTCATCACTACCAAAAGTAATATGATTAGGAAGGCGGCTTTGCGCGGAAGATCATCCGGGTGGGAGATATTAGCTGAGTCTCCCACTGGTGTGGGGCCTTCTTCACTCTGGTGTAGTGGATCTATGCATCTGTCCCCTGGACCTTCACCGCTGTGTATGTTGTCATGAGCACCTGGTGAGGTCCGTTCCATGATTCCCGCAGCGGATCAGTGAGCCAGTTTTTGATGTATACCAGATCTCCAGGGTGGATGTCATGCACCGGATTCTCCAGGGTGAGCGGTCTATTCCACTGCAAGGTATATCTTAAGGAAGCCAAAACCTTATTTAGTGATACCAGATACTCAGCAATCGCTTGGTCCCCACTTACATGTACCTCCCCCTTCAATACAGTTGCATGATATGGTTTTCCATATAATATTTCATAGGGGCTTACACCTATTTTCTCTCGAGGTTTGATCTGAATTCTTAGTAAAGCTAAGGGTAATGCCTGTGGCCACTGCAACTTGGCCTCCTGACATATCTTTTTAATTTGTCCTTTCAGGGTCTGATTCATTCTCTCCACTTGTCCACTAGATTGGGGCCTTCAGGGAGTATGTAAATTCCAGGTTATATCCAACAGTCGGGCCAACTCCTGTACTATTCCTGCTATAAAATGTGGGCCCCTGTCTGACGATAATCCCAGAGGTACTCCAAACCTCGGTATTATTTCCCTAAGCAGAGTTTTCACCACCTCCTTAGCCCGATTAGTTCTACATGGAAAAGCTTCAGGCCATCCTGAGAATGTACAGACATACACTAATAAGTACTTATACCCTTGAGCCTTGGGCAATTCTGAAAAATCTACTTGCCAGTAATCTCCAGGTTGTGGTCCTACCTGTAATTTCCCCATCTGTATCTGTCTTCTAACTATCGGGTTGTTTTTCAAACAGACCGGACACGTGGCATTGACGCTTTTTGCCATAGTTAACATCTGATTAGAGATAATCTCATTTTTCAAGAATTTTACCAATACCTCTGCTCCCCAGTGGCACTTACTATGTTCTGTTTCTAAAATGAATTTCATAATTCAAGTAGGTACCACCACTTGTCCTAATGGTGTAACATACCATCCTAATGAGTTCTTCTGTGCTCCTAACAAACTGATTAATTTCCCATCTTCTGTGGAGTATTTAGGCTCTTGATTCAAATATGGGGTGACTGGATTTGTTCTTACCGGTATTAATGCCATCTGAGTCCATACCTCGCGGGCCACTTGTCGGGCTGTGACGTCAGCAAATCGATTTCCATCATAGATTTTTCCTTCTATGTTCTGGGGTCCTCGCACATGCATTATTGCAACTGCTTCCGGACTATGTACTGCTTCCAATAATTGTAACACCTCCTCCTTATGTTTAATGTTGGCCCCTTGTGAATTTAAAAGTCTCCTTTCTTTCCACAATGCTCCGTGCACATGAACTACACCAAATGCATATTTAGAGTCTGTCCAAATATTCACCTTTTTGCCTTTGCTTAACCACAGAGCTCTGGTTAATCCAATGATTTCGGCCTTTTGGGCTGAGGTTCCTGGCACCAAAGCCTTAGCCTCTATTACCTGAGTCAGGGTTACCACCGCATATCCAGCATAACAAGTCCCATTTTCCACAAAGCTGGATCCATCCGTAAACAATTCCCAGCTGGGCTCGTCCAAGGGTTCATCCTTTAGGTCCGGGCGGCTGGCATACACTTGCTCGATGACTTCCACGCAATCGTGCACCAGTTCTCCGCTCTCTTGGTCGCTGCGTAAAAATTCTGCTGGATTGACATGGTTAGTAACTCTTATTCGGATATCATCCTGCTCTCTTAGAATAGCTTGGTATTGCAGCATCCGGCTCGAGGATAACCAATGACCCCCCTTTTGGTCAAGAACTGCCATTACCATGTGGGGTACAAATACTTCAATGGTAGTTCCCAAGGTCAGTTTCCGCGCTTCTTGGATCAGGGTTACCGTTGCCGCGACTGCTCGCAAGCATGAGGGCCACCCAGAACTCACAGAGTCCAGCTGCTTAGAGAAATACCCCACCGGCCTCTTCCACGACCCTACCTTTTGGGTGAGGACTCCAATGGCCAGTTTCTGTCTCTCGTTTACATACAACTGGAACTCTTTAGTTAAGTCCGGGAGTCCCAGAGCCGGGGCCTCCTTCAGGGCTTGCTTCAGCTCCTGGAAAGCCTTCCGTTGCTGAGTTGTCCACTCCAGCTGGGGCTGCTTTAATGCCTCGTACAGCGGTTTAGCTAGCAGTCCATAATTCATAATCCAGAGACGACACCATCCCACCATTCCTAGAAAAGATCTCAATTCCTGGTGATTACGAGGTAAAGGGATCGAGCAAATTGCCTCAATCCTATTTACTCCTAGCCGTCTATGTCCTTGGGTGATTTCGCATCCCAGGTAAATAACACTGTTCTTGACCAGTTGTGCTTTTTCTCTGGAGACCCGGTACCCCGCTTGTCCCAGCATATTAAGAAGCCCAATTGTTAGTTCAACACACTCTTGTCTCTCCTTAGTTCCCAGGAATATATCATCAACGTATTGTAGAATTACATATAGATCTGATGCTATTGTTACCTGTGACATCTTCCATTCCTCCAGTTCCTTTGCCAACTGATTCCCAAAGATACTAGGGCTGTTGCGAAATCCTTGTGGAAGCCTCGTCCAGGTGAGTTGCTTTCTTCTCCCAGATTCAGGGCTTTCCCACTCAAATGCAAAGTATTTCCTACTTTCCGGTGCCAATGGGATGCAGAAGAAGGCATCTTTAAGATCAATTACTGAGAACCATTTAAATTTCTCTGATACAGATGTTAACAAGGTATATGGGTTAGCGACCACCGGATATATATCCTTTACTATCTCATTAATAGCCCTTAAGTCTTGTACCAATCGATACTTGCCGTTCGGCTTCCTTACAGGAAATATAGGAGTGTTATATTCCGATTCGCATTCCTGTAAGATTCCTTGAACTAAGAACTGTGTGATTAATGGTGCCACTCCCTTTCGAACTTCCAACTTTAAAGGGTATTGCTTCACCCTGACAGGTCGTGCCCCTTCTTTTAACTCTACCCTCACTGGTTGTGCTGCCTTAGACCTTCCCAGAACCCCCGTCTCCCATACCCAAGGTACCACAGCTTGTTCAATTTCCTCCAGGAGGGATAAAACATCTATTTCTTGTATTGTAAAAATCCCAGAAATTTGCTCCTCAGGAATTTCTAACTTCACCCTTCCCCCCTCGAAGATTATTTTAGCATTCAATCGAGACAAAAGGTCCCTTCCAATTAAGGGTACTGGGCAATTTGGCATATATAAGAATTGATGATCCAACTCTTTCCCTTCAAATTTAAGATTTAATGGTTGCAAAAACGGACGCTCCTCTAATTTCCCTGTTGCCCTTACCACTTGCACCTTTGCATCACTCAGTGGTCCCAATCGTTTGTTCAATACCGAATAGGTTGCCCCTGTATCCACTACAAATTCCTGACCTCTCCCTTCTACTTCTAGGACAACCCTCAAATCCCGGTCTAGTCAGCTTTGATTCTGGTAGCTCCCTAGAACTAACGCTTGAGCGACATCTGCTGGTCTTCCCGCAAATCCTCCTGCAGGCATGCTCCCCATGGGACCTGCTCCAACATTTCCTGGAACAACTCCAGCTCTGACCGGACATTCATTTTTCCAATGACCCAACTGTCGGCAGAACGCACACTGGTTTGGATCTAATCGTCCCGTCATAGATATCGTCCCAAAACCTCCCCGGCCCCGCATAGCACCCCGCTGTCCTCGATTCATTCATCCCCGACCGCGTCCTCTAGCCGACCTTCCTCCCATCCCTGCTTGTTGTATTACAGCCAAAATACTTGCTTGCTGTTTTTGCGCTACCTCCTTTTCTCTATTGTTATACACTTTCCATGCCACCTCCAACATTTTGTCTAAATCTTGCGTATCCTCCCCTTCCAGTTTTTGGAGTTTCTTTCTAATATCCTCCTGTGATTGTCCCATAAACAACAATGCTAACTGGAGTTTCCCTGATTGCTCCTCCACATCTAAGTTAGTAAACTTCTGAGCCATATCCTTTAATCGCTCTAAAAACGCAGACGGAGATTCATTCTTATCCTGCTTCACCGAATACAATTTAGACCAATTCATTGTCTTGGGTATTCCAGTCCTAATTCCTTCCACCAATAGTTCCTGATATTGTTGTATAGCTCTCATTGCCCCAGTAGAATTTGGATCCCACCTAGGATCCTCACTCGGAACTACCTCATCAATCATAACATTCAATCCCCTCAAACGAATATCCTCACGAGCTCTTTCTTTAGTGGCTCGGATTACCATTTCCTTTTCAGTGGAATCCATTATCGTATCTAACAACACTTGCAAATCATTCCAATCAGGGTTTTGGGTTTTAATCACCATCTTTACCACTCTCGCCACTCTTTCTGGATCTTCCCGATAACTCCCTGCTGACTGTTTCCATATCACCAAATCTCCTGGCGAAAAAGGCACTCTGATGAGTATCCTCTCCCCCTGGGGCCCTACTGCCTCCCTTAACGGCGCAATTAACTGTGGTCCCTTCCTTCCTTGACGCGTACGCATCGCAAGTGGAGTTCTCTCGGCAGCCTCCCCTATCCCAGTTTGCTCATCATCACTTTCATCATGCTCATCTTTTACAGACACATCATCAGCAACCGACGCACCAGGAACAGTCACAGCTTTGGGGGGGGCTACCCGAGATTTCAAAGGAGCAACACAATAAGACAAATCTTCCTCAGCTTGTGGATACAACCCACATTCCTTTCTTGCCCTGCACCCAGTACATTTCTCTTCCTCATTTGCCTTAAGGACAAAAATTCCACACTCCTTTTTCCACTCTTCCTTTTTAGCCAATACAAAAAATAATCCAAATACGATATTTCATCCCATTTCTCATTTCTTCTTAAATATTGCATCAAGGATTCCATTATCCCCTCATCGGTTGTACCATTTACCGGCCACCCCTCCCCGATCTCATATTCCAGCCACCAGTGATTACAATAATCAATCATTTTACTTTTATCCAACTCTTGATAATATCCCTCACTTTTCCAACGTTTCAATAAACATCCCAGTGGCGTGTTACCAGGTATTTTACCATTAGCCTGTACCAAAGTCTTAAAGGTTTTCAAAGACATCATACTCTATTATTCAAAATAAATACCGATATACCAATACCCTGTCGCCACCTTTCCAAAGGCAGCGAACTCCGGTCCTGCATTTTTCGGACGTCTTACGGCCGGGCCTAGGCTTTTCCTTTTCCACCAACCAACCCAACCAACTCCCCTTGCTTGTTTGAATAAAGCACCTTACGGGCTTACCTTATGCATTTGTCCGACAGGCGCGGGGGTCGGGCACGAACCGATGGACTCCCCGAGAAAATGCTCGGCGCCGGCTTAGAGTAAATCGAGACGCGAACCGCCCCGGCAACTCTCGGAGTCCTGCCGCGGTCGCCAGAAAACTGTTGCCCGAACGGAGAACACAAAACTCAGGGAGATTTGTGCGGTGCTTTATTGAGGGCCCGGGAGCCTGCAGACTAGCGTCCCCAAAAACAGAGCTCCGAATTTCACACTTGAGTTCTTCCCTTTTATACATGTTATATGTGTACAATTCGTTACAACATCTCTAAGAAACAAATTTTTGCTCAGCAACCCACCCCTCGTGATAGGTTCTCTAGTGCATAACAAAATCATAAATCAGGTGCCTGTCTACACCAAGACCATTGTATAACTATATTTCGGTTAGTCCAGCATTCTTTCCCCCCCTCAGTTAAACATTTACCTACAGTTCCTAGGCTACTTCTAGGTTACATGATCAAACAGAAATTATATCCTATCTATCCTATCTATACTAACATATTTTATTAATAACTATCTCACACTAACATATTTTATTAATAACTATCTCACACTCCGTCTAACACTGAGACCGCCCCAGAATCCCCCAGAAACACCCCAAACCTCCCCAGGAACATCCCAAATCTCCCCAGAGCCCCCCATGAACACCCCAAACTCCCCCAGAGTCTCCCAGGAACACCCCAAACCCCCCCAGAGCCCTGCCAGGAACACCCCAAATGCCCCCAAACCTCCCCAGGAACACCCAACCCCTCCAGGAACATCCCAAACCCCGCCAGAGTCCCCCAGGATCTCAGGTGGGGCTGGAGGCCCCCCAGGATTCTCCCTGGGGCCCCCCAAGGGGCAGCTGAGCATCACTGCCAGGGCAGAGACCAAACTGGGGGTACTGGGAGGTACTGGGGGATACTGGGGGGGTACTGGGGCAAACTGAGGGGGCTGGGGGGTACTGGGGGTACTGGGGGTACTGGGGGGGACTGGGGGGGACTGGGGGGCACTGGGATGCACTGGGGTGCACTGGGGGGCACTGGGGGTCACTGGGATGCACTGGGATGCACTGGGGGCACTGGGATGCGCACTGGTCTATACTGGGATGCACACTGGGCTATACTGGTCTATACTGGTCCATAGTGGTACCCACCTCCGCCCTCTGCACTCCGAACTTTGGTTTCTGCAGAGAGAGGGGCAGAGGGCACCAGGGTCACCGCGGGGTAACCAGCCCAGCCAGGCGGGGGGCCCAACTGATCCCCCAGTGCCCCCAGTATCCCCCAGTTCCCCCCAGTATCCCCCAGTATCCCCCAGTTCCCCCCAGTTCCACCCAGTTCCTCCCAGTTCCCGCCCGTGTCCCCCCAGTATCCCCAGTACCAGCACTTACCGAGATGCACCCCCCAATGCCTCCCACGATCCCGGTCTGCAGGGGCAGAGCAAAGGATGGGACTGGGGGAACTGGGGGATACTGGGATGGACTGGGATGGACTGGAGGAACTGGGATGGACTGGGGGGGACTGGGGAACTGGGGGGGGACTGGGATGGACTGGGATGAACTGGGGGGGACTGGGGGAACTGGGGGAACTGAGGGAGGACTGGGATAGACTGGGGGAACTGGGGGTGGGACTGGTGAACTGGGGGAAAATTGGGGGAACTGGGGGGACTGGGGGATGGGAATTGGGAATTTGGGGATTTGGGGATTTGGGGGATTTGGGGATTTGGGGGTTGGGTGATTGGGGATTTGGAGATTTGGGATTTGGGGATTGGAGGATTTGGGATTTGGGGATTTGGGGATTTGGGCATTTGGGAATTGGGGGTAGCACTCACTCAGGTGCCCACCTTGCCATTCCCGATGCCACCAATTTGCTGTGGGGAGAGCAGGAGACGTCCCTGGGGTCACTGGGGTATGCCCAGTGCCCTCCCAGTGCATCTAGTACCCCCCAGTGCCCCCCAGTGTCCCCCAATGCCCTCAGTCCCCCCAGTGCCCCCCAGTGCCCCCTCAGTGCCCCCCAGTGCCCCCCCAGTTCCCCCAGTTCTACCAGTTCCCCCAGTCCATCCCAGTCCATCCCAATATCCCCCAGTATCCCCCAATCCCCCCAGTTCCCCCAGTATTCCCCAGTTCCCCCAGTCTATCCCAGTCTATCCCAGTATCTCCCAGTCCATCCCAGTCCATCTCAGTGCCCCCAGTGCCCCCAGTCTCACCCCAGCACAGATCACTCCGCTGGCCTCCATGGCAGCCTGGGCAGGGACAGCAAAGGTTGGTCAGGGGTGGCCCTGGTAGCCCTGGGGTGACACAGGTGTCCCTGGTGGCCCTGGGGTGGCCCTGGTGTCCCCAGCCGGGCCTGGCCCAGGTCTGGCCCTGCTCTGGCCCTGGTGGCCCTGGGGGGACTTGGGGACAGCCTTTGCGGGGGACAGGCCCTGGGTAGGGGAGGGGCAGGAAAGGGACTCCGGGAGCCATCGGGGTGGGGGAGGGGTGTTCCCAGTTTGCGGCTGGGCTGGGACTGGGACCAGTTCAGCCCAGTTGGGCCCAGCTCAGCTTAGGCTGGGCTTGGGGGAGTCTGGAGCTCTTGGGGCCACCTGAGCCTGGTTTGGGATGGGAACAATGGGATCAATGGGATCAATGGGGTGGGATCAATGGGATGGGATGGAGAGCCCCAAAAGGATGGGATGGGATCAATGGGATGGGATGGGGATGGGATGGGATCAATGGCATCCATGAGATCAATGGGATCAATGGGATCAATGGGATCAATGGGATGGGAAGGGATGGGATGGGATCAATGGGATCAATGGGATCAATGGGATCAATGGGATCAATGGGATGGGAAGGGATGGGATGGGATCAATGGGATCAATGGGATCAATGGGATGGGAAGGGATGGGATGGGATCAATGGGATCAATGGTATCAATGGGATGGGATGGGGAGCCCCAAACGGATGGGATGGGATGGGATCCATGGGATGGATGGGATGGGATTTTTGGGGAGCCCCTAAAAGAGGGGATTTTTGGGGAGCCCCAAAAGGATGGGATGGGATCAATGGGCGCAAAGGAAGATCCTGGTAATTATAGACCAGTGAGCCTGACCTCAGTACCTGGCAAAATAATGGAACAGTTTATGTTAAGTGCCATCACAAAGATTTTACAGGATGGCCAGGGTATTAGACCCAGTCAGCATGGGTTCAGGAGGGGTAGGTCATGTTTAACAAACCTGGTCACCTTTTATGACCAGGTAACCCACCTAGTGGATGCAAGAAAGGCTGTAGATGTTGTTTATTTGGATTTCAGCAAGGCCTTCGACACTGTCTCCCACAGCATACTCCTAGACAAGCTGGCAGCTCATGAATTGGACAGGAGCACTCTCTGCTGGGTTAGGAACTGGCTGCATGGCCGGGCTCAGAGAGTGGTGGTGAATGGTGCTACATCCAGCTGGAGGCCAGTCACCAGTGGTGTCCCTCAGGGCTCTGTGCTGGGGCCAGTTCTGTTTAATATTTTTATTGATGACATGGATGAGGGTTTAGAGTCTTTCATTAGCAAATTTGCAGATGACACTAAGCTGGGAGCATGTGTTGATCCATTAGGGGGTGCATTAGCACTGGTGAGGCCACACCTGGAGTATTGCATCCAATTCTGGGCCCCACAGTTTAGGAGGGATGTTGAGATGCTTGAGCGTATCCAAAGAAGAGCAACAAGGCTGGTGAGGGGCTTGGAACACAAGCCTTATGAAGAACGACTGAGGGAGCTGGGGTTGTTCAGCCTGGAGAAAAGGATACTCAGAGGTGACCTTATCACTCTCTTCAACTTTCTGAAGGGTGGTTGTGGTGAGTTGGGGGTCGGTCTCTTTCTCCGGGCAACAACAGACAGAACAAGAGGACACAGTCTCAAGCTACGCCAAGGGAGATACAGGCTAGAATTAAGGAGGAAGTTTTTCACAGAAAGAGTGGTCAAATACTGGAATCATCGTCCCAGGGAGGTGGTGGAGTCATCATCCCCCAATGTGTTTAAAAAAAGACTGGATCTGGCACTTGGTGCCATGATCTAGTTGAGGTGTTAGAAGATGGGTTGGACTCGATGATCTTAAAGGTCTCTTCCAACCTAGAAATTCTGTGATTCTGTGATTCTGTGATTCTGTGAATGGAATGGGGATGGGATGGGATGGCATGGAATGGGATCAATGGGATGGGATTAATGGGATGGGACGGGATCAATGGGATCAATGGGATCAATGGGATGGGATGGGGAGCCCCAAAAGGATGAGATGGGATCCATGGGATGGATGGGATGGGATTTTTGGGGAGCCCCTGAAAGAGGGGATTTTTGGGGAGCTCCAAAAGGATGGCATGGGATGGGATGGGATGGGATCAATGGGACCAATGGGATCAATGGGATCCATGAGATCAATGGGATCAATGGGATAGGAAGGGATAGGATAGGATCAATGGGATCAATGGGATCAATGGGGTGGGATCAAAGGGATGGGATGAGGAGCCCCAAAAGGATGGGATGGGATGGGATCCATTGTGGGAGCTCAGCACATCACTTCTGATGTGCGGAGTCTCCCGAGACCCCGTCGGAGGGCTCGAAGATCTTGGCATGATGCCTGGAACACTTGGTGGCTTGACTTTGATCATTCAAGTGAATTGCCAGCTTTGTATGAGACTTGGAAGGTCACACGAGTTTAAAGGGTGTATTTACAGGGTGCACACTGGGTGAAAATATAAGTTTCAAGATTTTTGGTATGTGGGTTATGGGGACAAGATGGAGGGAACACGGCGTGTCTCGTCCTTCTTCTTTCTTCTTCTTGTTCTCCATCTTCTGCTGTGATGTTGGTACTTGGGGATTGGTTTAGAGTAGAAATGCACTATTCAATATAGGTGATGGGTATTGGAAATTAAAAGTAAATATGATATACATGGTTTTGGGTATAAAGGGACAACACCGCCTCGGGGGCAGTGGAGAGCATTGTGGCTGCCGTGCTGTGCGGATCTCAGCTGGGCAGAGAGAAAATCTTTTAGATAAGAAATAATAAACAATCTGAAGACCGAACATCTGAGAGTCCAGTCTCGTTCTTCAGCCCCTGGGGCCACCCCAGGACCACCCAACTCATCTCGGGACAGAGAACAGACAGTTGACCCGAGAATCCATGGGATGGATGGGATAGGATTTTTGGGGAGCCCTACAAGGAGGGGATTTTTGGGGAGCCCCCAGCCCTGAGCCCAGCCCGGGGCCCTGGAACCTCACCTGGCTCTGAGCTGGGAGGCACAGCAGGATGGAGAAGAGCAGGGCCACAATGAGCACAGCCACCTTCATCTTTCTCTCGCTCTGGGCAGTGCTGCCTGAGGCTGCAGCAAGTGAGGAGCACCTTTATCCCTGCCGGGACTCCTCTCTGCACCCTCCCTGCCAGCCCCCAGGCCAAAGCCTGGCTTGGCACAGCCCCCAGCCCTGGCCACAAGCCCAGCCCTGGCACAGAGTCCATCCCACCCCACCTGGGGCACGGATTCAGCCCCCTTGCCCGGCATCCCTCCAGCTTCCTGCACGGGGCAGCTGCACCTGGAAGGGCCCAGGCACCTGGGGGGCCAAGGGGTGCAGGCAGGGAGCCAAAGCACAATGACAGTGAATTTATCACATGGTGAAAATTTGACTTTTGGGGTTTTTAGAATGGGTGTTCAAGAGGAAAAATAGAGGGATCTGGGCATGTCCAGCCTTTCTCCTGCTTCTTCTTGGCCTCCATCTTCTGCTGTGATGTTGGCACTTTTGGGTTGGTTTAGGGTAGAACCTCACTGTCTAACATGGGTGATAGGTGTTGGGAAGTAATTGTAAATATTGTACATGTAGTATTTTTTTAAAAAATAGAAATCTAAAATAAAGAAATAAAAAATAAATATAGAAATATTATACAAATGTAAATAAATATATGAATATAAATAAAATATAAATATAAAACATGTATAAATATATATAAATATGTATAAAGTAGAAAGTATCTAAATATATTAAATATAAATATAAATATAAACTACAAATATGAAATAAAAATATAAAAATATTAAAATGTAACATCGCCCCAAAGGAGGCAGAGTGCCTGGACTGTCCTGCTGAACAGACCTCAGCAGGACAGGAGAAAGAATTTTATAAATAAGGGACAATAAACAACTTTGGGAACAAGAAATGAAGAGCTCTGACTCCTTCTTCAACTGCTGGGCTGGGAAAAGAAACTTTGTGCTACATCTGGGGTCACCCTGAGCAGCAGAAACCCCGAGGCAGCAGCACCCCAGAGCAGGGGCAGTCCCTGGCAAAATGCAGTTTACTGTATCCAAAATGAAGTTTATGGTACACAAAATGCAGTTTATTGTACCCAAAATGTAGTTTCTTGTATCCCCCCCTCTGGCAGGGCTCCCAGAGCTGCCAGAGCCTCCATTGCCCATGGACACCCAGGGACATTTCCAGGAGATGTTCCCTGCTCAGGGGACACTGCCCACATTGCAGGGACCTGGGGTGGGACAGGGGGGAAACCCTGCAGGGACTGCCCTGACTGTTTGCCTTGGATTTGGGAGCGCCAGCAGTGACCTGGAAGGGTTTAATTTTATCTCTGTGTGCTTTGTGCCTCCTCTGTGCAGAATTGAGCAGCCAGCAGTGACCTGGAAGGTTTTAATTTTATCTGTGGCTGCTTTGTGCCTCCTTTGTGCAGAATTGAGCAGCCAGCAGTGACCTGTAAGGGTTTAATTTTATCTCTGGGTGCTTTGTGCCTCCTTTGTGCAGAATTGAGCAGCCAGTAGTGATCTGGAAAGTTCTGGAAGGTTTTCCTGTTATCTGTGGGTGCTTTGTGCCCCCTTGGCTGCAGAATTCAGGAATGTTGTTGACTCAGGGACATTTCCAGCTCTGGACACCCAAGGGGCCATTCCAGATGATCCCAGCCTTGGGTTCATGGGCTCATGGGCTCTGCACTCACCTGCTCCTGGTTTTGGATCATTTGGAACATGGAAATGTTCCCAGTGTGGTAAATAGGTATGATTCGTGCTGACAAAATTGAAACAGTAATCAATATTGATACAGTAATTAATATTTGGAAATAATAAAACAGTTTAAAAGTTGTAATGTCAAGAAAGAAAGGGAGAGGAGGGGCTCCACCCCACCCGCCTCCTCCCTGCAGATGTTCAAGGACAGGAAAAAGCAAGAGATAACAGTTACTAAAAATTAACAGAAAGAAGGGAAAATCTGGTTGGGTCCCAGGAAAATGCCAGCTATAAGAGATTTATTGCTTTGATGCTTGAATGTAGTAATATGTTAGTTTTGGCTTACATTGTACTGGCTTGGTAACCCAAAGGTGAATTAAAGGACATCGAGGAAGAGGAGAGGCCTTCATCAAAAATGACCCCCAAAGACTTGTGCGACCACCAAAACGAGTGGTGGAGCATCCACGGTAAAGGTGGTGATGAGGGTGGAGGTAGAAGTGTGATGAATCAAAAATGGGAGGAGATGGCATTGACACACGTGTGACAGTGGTCACAGGGGTCTTAGGATGAGGGAAGAGAGGTAGATCTGACTCCATGTTACAGAAGGCTTGATTCATTATTTTATGATATACATTACATTAAAACTACACTAAAAAGAATAGAAGAAAAGATTTCATCTCAGAAGGCTAGCTAAGCTAAGAATAGAAAAGAAAAGAATGATAACAAAGGCAGCTGCCTCAGACTCTCTGTCCGAGTCAGCTCTGCTGTGATTGGCCATTAATTACAAACAAGCAGATGAGACCAATCACAGATGCACCTGTTGCATTCCACAGCAGCAGATAACCATTGTTTACATTTTGTTCCTGAAGCCTCTCAGCTTCTCAGGAGGAAAAAATCTTAAGGAAAGATTTTCATAAAAAGATGTCTGTGACACACATGGCATATAAGGGGGGAATCTTCACTTGGCAAGCTTGTACATGAGGTGGCAAGGGTCCAGAACCCTGCACTCTGTACCCCGCGGTTATCTCCTGCTTATGCGCTATTATCGGAACCAAATTATCCCTTATTTTTAATCAAATTATATTGTCAATATATATTTTCTAAACTATTCAATTAAAATTGCTGCTACCTCAAATATTGTTTGGTTCTTCTATGATGGGATAATTGGGTAAACATAACAAAACCATTCCAGGATTCTTGGATTCTGTGCTGAGAGCAGGCTAGGCCAGCAATGGTTCCCCAGCTGGTTCTCCCTGTCCAAACCAGTCCAACACAGGGAGCCCGTTTCTGAGTCCCCTCTCCCCCAGCCTGCAGCTCCTGGGAATTAGGGGCCTCTGATGTCCACGAGACCTAAAAGCAGGAAGAACAGGGCCCCCTTTCCTCCTCCCCTTTCTCTCTGTGATCCCCCGGGACACCCCCCGAGAAGGGCCAGGCCCCAAATGGATTTGGAACCCCAGAGTGGGAGAAATCCCCTGGAAGAGGCTGCGGGAACAAGAGGGATTTCCCCAGGTGTTGGAGTTCTGGATGCTGAGAATTTTAGACTTTCTGTGCAGACAGACTCTGACCCCCAAAAGAGAACTGCATTTGACCTGAGGCCGTGGAGAAAGCTTCCAAAATTTAATTACAGAACTAAGATTATAGGTGTGTAGTTTGATTAAAAGTGTGTAATATCATGTAGTAGAAAACTTAGAGTTTAAAGTTTTAGAATATAAAATATATATAAAGCAAAATAGAAGTTTTAAGACAGAAGCTAGTCCTTCTTCTTCATGAGTTTAGATAGTATTTTGTAGTTAAACTAAAAAGTCCACATTATGAGACACAAATAATTAGTTATTAAGTTAAAAGTAAAAATAATTTAAGTATCATTACTCGATTGGATAGTTTTTCCTTAAAAGACCTCGTAAAAATAGATATGAGGCCATTTTGTAGCTTATTAGTAAAATGTTATACAACTCACAGCTTGTAAGACTATAATATAGATTAAAAAAATAAACATCTAAGTCGAAACACAAAATACCATCTCAAGCTCTATCAATCACCACAGGACACCTCCCTGAGAAGGGCCAGGCCCCAAATGGATTTGGAACCCAAGAGGGGGAAAAATTCCCTGGAACAGGCTGCGGGAACAAGAGGGATTCCCCCAGATGTTCCCAGCCCCGCTCGGGGAGGGAAAGGGGGACACCCAGATGGCACTTCAGCCTTGCCCCCCGCAGCCCCAGTGACGTCTCTGATGCCTCTCTCTGTCCAACATCAAAGTGGGGACATTTCCCCATTCCCAGGAGCTGCCAATCTGCAAACAGGAGCCTGGCCATGCGTGGCCTGTGGACCCACAGCCGGGATGGTCCCCAATGGCCACTTGGATGTCCAGGGACTGGACATTTCCCCCCTTGGTAGTGGGCCACCTGCTCTGGACCCTCCTGGGTCAAGGCCCCCCAGTTCCCCAGCAAAGGAGGCCCAAAGCACAAAGGGGCGGCAGGAAAATCCTCCAGGTCAGTGGCAGCTCTGGAAGTAAACACTGCATGCCCAGTCAGGGCAGGTGCCCGACGGGTTCTGCCAGGTGGCCACAATAGGTCCCTTCTGTGTGGTCAGTGGCCCGTGAGGAGGGAACACCTCCTGGAAATGTCACGGAATGTCAGTGGAGAATGGAAGCACTGGCAGCTCACGGGAGTCCCTGCCAGGGACTGTCCCTGCTCTGTGCCCTGGGGGTCACCCTGACAGGGCCTCGGAGCTGGGACAGGAGCACGGGAGCCTCGGTCAGGAAGGTGACCCCTGCTCAGGGCCAGCGCTGGGCTGAGGGCAGGGCAGGGCTATCCCTGGGGCCAGGGGCTCTGTGGGAGCTGTGTCCCAGTGCCAGCCCAGTCTGGACCCACAGCTCTGCTGGGACCCGATGTGTGGGACAGCTCAGCGGAGCAGGATTGGGGTGACCCAGCAGGATTGGGGGGATCCAGCAGGACTGGGGGGATCCAGCAGGATTGGAGCATCCAGCAGGATTGGGGTGATCCAGCAGGACACAGTGGTCCTGGGTGGGACAGTGGGGCCAGGCAGGGGATCGTCCCTTGGGGGCCTGGAGCAGTTTGGGGCAGTAGTGCTGGGAATGGGCTGGAGCTGTGCACCGTGACCACCCCAGCAATGCCCCAAGCCCAGCCCTGGTGTCCCAGGGCTACCATTGCCCAGTGCTCCCCAGTGCCTCCAGAGCCTGGAGATGCCAGTCACCCAGGTGTCCCCATGGGACAGTCACACACTGACCTCCCCATTCTCCTGATCCCGGGGTGCTGGTGTCCCAAGAAGTGGGGTCAGTCCAGCCCCAGTTTCCCCGTGAGACTGGAATGGGAAGAGGGACAATTCTGCTCAGCCCCGCAGGGTTTGGGGCCGGGGTCAGCTCTGGGGTGTCCCCCAGGGAAAGCTCTGGGAGGAGAAGGGCAGCAGGAGATGGGAGATCTGGCACTGGGGGGGCTGTTGGAGGATGGATTGTGTTGGACTGGGGGTTGTCCCCACAGGGTCCCCAGGTGCCTTTGGCTCCCTGCCTGTACCCCTTGCCCCCCCTGGTGCCTGGGCCCTTCCAGGTGCAGCTGCCCCGTGCAGGAAGCTGAAGGGATGCCGGGCAAGGGGGCTGGATCCGTGCCACAGTGGGGTGGGATGGACTCTGTGCCAGGGCTGGGCTTGTGGCCAGGGCTGGGGGCTGTGCCAAGCCGGGCTTTGGCCTGGGGGCTGGCAGGGAGGGTGCAGAGAGGAGTCCCGGCAGGGATAAAGGTGCTCCTCACCTGCTGCAGCCTCAGGCAGCACTGCCCAGAGCGAGAGAAAGATGAAGGTGGCTGTGCTCAGCGTGGCCTTGATCTTCTCCATCCTGCTGTGCCCCCTGGCAGATGCTTGGCCTGGGAGACGATGTTCCCTGGACCTGAGACGGGGCTGGGTTTGCCACCACAACTTCGGCTCTGGTGGAGGGTTCCATCACCACGGTGAGCCGGAGATCCTTTGGGTTGGGATCTCTAGGATTTTCCTTTGGGTCAAAATCTTTGGGATTTTTCCTTCTGGGATTTTCCTTTGAGTTGGAATCTTGGGATTTTCCTTTCTGGGATTTTCCTTTTCGTGATTTTCCTTTGGGTTGGAATCTCTGGGATTTTCCATCCTGGGATTTTGCAGCCATGGGATGGGGGGTTTGGGAACCCCTTCTGCCCCATAAGGTCCAACCCTGAGGTCCCTCTGCTCCCCTTCCCCAGGGCACCATGGACGTGGCAGGTTGTTCCATCCTCGTGGTAAGTTTTGGAGTTTTGGGGGAACTGGGAACCAGTTTTTGGGGGAACTGTGGGAACTAGGAATCAGTTGTCCAGCCCATCCCTTACTGGGGCCAGGGACACCCCAGTGATGTGTCACCATCTCTCTGCAGGGGAGAACAACAGTTGGGAAAAGCGAGGTGAGAATTGGGAACTGTGGGGCCAGACTTCCCCTCTGAGGGCTACCACCCATCCCATTGCACCCCATAAATCCCAGTACATGCCAGTAAATCCCCGTACACCCCAGTATACCCCAGTAAATCCTAGTGCTTCCCAGGGATTCCCCCTCATTGTATTCCCACCCATCCCAGTAAATCGCAGTACACCCCAGTAAATCCCAGCACTTCCCAGAGGGCATCCATGGTATTCCCAGTTATCCCAGTGCCCCCCAGTTGTTCCCAGAGGGCCCCATTTTATTCCCAGTTATCCCAGTAACCCCCACAGTGCATTGTTCCCTATCCATTCCCTGCCCTCTTTCCCGCCTTGCCCATTCCTATTGCCCATCTGTGGGATGTCCCCAAATCCCAAACCCAAATCCAAACCCCAAACCCAAACCCAAATCCCAAACCCAAATCCAAACCCCAAACCCAAACCCAAATCCCAAAGCAAAATCCAAAACCCAAACCCAAATCCCAAACCCAAACCCCCTTCCCAAACCCAAATCCCAAACACAAACCCAAATCCCCTTCCCAAATACCAAATCCCAAACCCAACCCAAATCCCAAACCCAAACCCAAACCCAAACCCAAGCTTGAATCCCCTCCCCAAATCCCAAACCTAAATCCCAAATCCCAAATCGAAACCTGAATCCCAAACCCAACCCAAATCCCCTTCCTTGTTCCCCCACTCCCAAAGCCCCTCCCACAGCCCTCAGATTTTGGGATTTTGTCCCCTATCCCATTTTCTCCTGTCTCCATCCACCCCAAATTTCAGTCCCATGTCCCCCCCCTTGAAATTCCTTCCTCCTCCTCATCCTCCTCCTCCTCATTCTCATCCTCATCCTCCTTCTCCTCCTCCTCATCCTCCTCCCCCTGATCTTCATCCTCATCCTCATCCTCCTCCTCATCCTCATCCTCATCCTCATCCTCATCCTCATCCTCATCCTCATCCTCATCCTCCTCCCCCACAGCACCAGGCCTTCATCACCTCCATCCCACTCCCTTGGGGTCCCCAGTTCCCCATTTCCCCATCTCTGAAGGCCTCCCTTCACCCCAACCCTCCCATCCATTACTGGGACTGGGGACACCTTACTGGAGTGGGGACACCTTACTGGGAGGGGGGACACCTTATTGGGAGTGACTGGGGACACCTTACTGGGAGGGGGGACACCTTACTGGGAGTGACTGGGGACACCTTACTGGGACTGGAGACACCCTGGTGACATCTTGGGGTCTCTCCGCAGGGGACAGTGAGAGCCTCTCGAGCGAGGAGATCTGAGGTGAGCACCCTGAGTTCTGCGGGGCCTGGACCCTCCCCTGGCATGGCCACCAGCCTTGGGGTCACCCCAGAGTGCCCCAGTACACCCCAGTGCCTCCCAGTCTCCCCCAGTACCACCCTGACCCCACCTCTTGGGGCAGGGAGCATCATCCGGCTGCTCTTGGGAGGCTCCATGGGGCCAGGAACTGCTCCAAGTCCTGGAGCTGGTCCATCTGTGGGGTTAGAAACTGCTCCAGGTCCTTCCATGGGGTCAGGAACTGCTCAAGGACCATCCATGGTGTCAAGAACCTCTCCAGGTCACGGTTTGGGCTCTGGCTGTAGGATCGGGCCTGCTGGTGACACCCGTGTGCCGACCCCTCCAGTGGCAGGAGGAGATCGCCATCCCTGGAGAACCCCACCCCAAACCCCTGGGAACTCCCCCGGAATGATCAATAAACTCTCAGCAGAGCTTGGTGTCCGTGTGTGGGAACGGGACTTCAGGTCTATTCATGGGGTCAGGAACTGCTCCATGAGCTTCCATGGGGTCAGGAACTGCTCCAGGTCCATCCGTAGGGTTAGGAGCTGCTCCACGTCCATCTGATGCCTTGTGAAGGCTGACCTAGAACAGAGACTGGATGGAGCTAAAGAATAAAGTAGGTATTTATTAAGAGGCCTCAATGGATCTGCCTTGGGCACCACAACCCAAAATGGCCACAAAAATGGACTACTGGTCACAGGGTCTCACACTTTTATAAGTGTTGTCCATTAGCATATTGGAGCTAATTGTCCAATTACAGCTTTAGCCCATGAAGTCCCATCCTTCTTGTTTTCTGTCTTCGGTACACCGTTGTTTATGCTCTTGGGCCTGAGATCTGGATCATTTGTCCTTGGTTCCCAGCTAGAGAAGGAATTGTTTTGTCTCCCTACTCTGTGAAGAGAGCTTACTATCCCCTAATATGAAGCCTAGACTTACACAGTAAAGCAGAACAGAATCTGAAAATTATAAAAGCTAAAACCTGAGGGATCATTTCCCCCCATTAGAGGCTCGACAAGACCTTTACCTTGTTGAGTCTCTATTCTAAATATTTACTAATGGTAGGTATTTAATAACAGATGAGTATCTAACAATAATAAACTATCAATACAAACATCTAATATTAAACAGATAAATATCTAACAGTAAATGTCTAACAACAGTAATGTCTTCCACAGTCAGTTATCCTGCAAAGAAGAATAATGATTATCGTGAACAGTTCTTTGGGCACAGCAGAGGAATAATTTAAAGCAGGTTTTCATCTGCGTTAGTCTCTGTTTTTACGGTTGTTCAGGAGCAGAAGATTTCTTAACCCTGGAGTAGTGAGTCCAGGGTCCTTTGCCAGAGACTTTGACTGCGGTGAGGGTGGTCAGCAGACCTTGGAATGGTCCTCTCCACTTGGCTTGTACAAGATCACTGTCCCACCATTTAACATAGACCCAGTCCCCAGGTTGGAAGGGATGTGCAGGTGTGTCCAGTCCCATGGGTCTGGATAGCACGATGTAATTCTGGATCTTCTGCAAAGTGGAACCTAAAGCCATTAGATATTTCTGCAAATCAAGTTTTGCCTTCTTGTGAATTTCACCTGGAATATGTGGAATCTGATATGGCCTGCCACACAATATTTCGTAGGGACTGATGTTATCCCTTCACCTCGGTTGAATGCAAATTCTTAGTAAAGCTACAGGTAAGGCCTGAACCCATCTCAGGGATGTTTCCTGACAAATTTTGCTAATTTTTGTTTTGAGAGTCCCATTCATATGTTCAACATTACCACCCTCTTGGGGTCTATAAGGTGTATGCAGATCCCAAGAAATTCCCAAAATCCAGCTAACTTCCTTAACCACTGCTGTAACAAAGTGAGGTCCTCTACCTGATAACATTCCCAAGGGAACTCTGAACCTCAGAATTATATGATTGAGCAAAACTTTCACCACTTCCTTGGCTGCCTTACTGAGACAGGGGTAAGCCTCTGGCCATCCACTGAAGGTGTCAGCTAATACCAGTACGGACTGGTATCCCTCCTTGCATGGTAACTCTGCAAAATCTATCTGCCAGTAATCTCCAGGAAGATCCCCTGCTTTTGAACACAGCTCTTTTCCTCATGTCAGAGTTGTTCTTACAACAGATTTCATATTTGCTCACTACTGATTGTGCAATGTCAGTCATTCCCTTTCCTATTATTACCTTTTTTAGATCTTTTCAAAGATTTTCAACCCTGAAATGTGTGTTTTCATATTCCATTTAGGCTAGCTCCTGAAGGATCAGGGGTGGGACTACAGCTTGATTTGCTGGTGTGACAGCCCATCCACTCTCTGTGATCTCATCTTTAGGGAACTTAACTAGTTTGTGGTCTGACAATTCAACCTCTTTTTGTGGAATTACTGCAAGAATCTGTTTTTCTGCAATCAGCTTTTTCAGCAAAGTGATTTCCCAGTTCTGGAGTGGTTTTCCCTTTTTTGGTGACCTTTACCATTTTGGTGACTTTTATACCATTTGGTGACCATGATAGCTACTTCTGTAGGTTTCTTAATGCCCTCTAAGAGGGTGAGTATTTGTTCAGCATGTTTGATTTGAATACCTTGACCGTTCAGGAATCCTCTTTTGTTCCAGATGGCTCCATGGGCATGGACAACACTAAATGCATATTTATAGTCAGTCCATACATTTACCTTTTCTTTGCTCAGACCTAGTGCTCTTGTCAGTGCAATCAGTTCAACTTTCTGTGATGATACATCTGCTGGCAGGGCCTTTGCCTTAATGCCCTTGTGCTGTGTAGTCACTTCATAGCCTGTCATCCTTTTGCCATTTTTCATGAAGCTGCTCCCATCTGTAAAAAGTTCCCAGTCTGGATTCTCCAGGGGCATGTCTTTTATGTCTGATTGGCTGGAGTAGACTTCTTCAATTGTAAAGAATCATGTTCAGGCTTATGATCAATTAAGGTGGAGGACAGAAACATGGCAGGGTTAACAACAGAAGTGGTTTTCAAGGCAGCATCATCCTGCTCTAATAACAGTGATTGGTAGTTAAGCATCTGGTTACCAGATAACCAACGCCCCTCCCCTTTTGTTCAAGTACAACTGTTACTGCATGGGGTACCTATACTACAATGTGTCACTCCAGGGTGAGTTTTCAGGCTTCCTGGATCATGACGACAGTGGCCGCCACAGCCTTCAGGTACCTTGGCCAGCCTTGGGCTACATTGTCTAGCTGTTTAGAAAAGTAGCCACAGCCCTCCGTTGGTCACCAAGGCGCTGTGCTAGTACCCCCAAAGTCCTATTCAGTCTCTCATATGTAAAAAGTTCAACAGGTTTAGTTAAGTCTGGCAGTCCCAATGCTGGAGTCAACATCATAGAGTGTTTCAGCTCTTTAAAAGCTGCTCTGGTGTTTTCAGTCCATATGATAATTCCTCTCTTAGCTGCTTTTAATGCTCCATGTAGAGGTTTTACCAGCAGTCCATAATTTGCTATCCATAAGCAACACCACCCTATCATTCCCAGGAAAGCTTGCATCTTTCTCATGGTATGGGGCTCTGAGAGTCAACAGATGGCTTCTTTCTGTTCTTTGCTGAGCTGTTGGTGTCCACGGAAGATCTCAAGCCCCAAGTAAACTATTGCTTCCTTAGCAATCTGTACTTTGTCTTTGGAAACTCTCTACCCACCCAGTCCTAAGGAGTTTAATAAACTTACAGTAAGTTGTACACAGTTGTCCCTGATTCTAGCTGCAATCAGGATGTACTTAAGAACAACTCCTTCTGGTTCCTGTCTTCTCCAGTCTTCTAATTCCTTTGCTAGTTGGTTTCCAAATATTGTGAGGCTGATTTTGAACCCTCGTGGTAAAACTACCCATGTAAATTGACTTTTTCTCCCTGTCTCAGGATTTTCCCACTCAAAAGCAAAAACCTCTTGGCTGTCTTCATGCACTGGAATGGAGAAAAAGGAATCCTTGAGGTCTACAACACTAAACCACCCTAATTCATCTGTCAATGTGGTCAAAAGGGTGTAGGGATTGGCTACCACTGGCTGCATGTCTTCTGTAATTTTGTTAATTGCTCTTAAATCTTGTACTAATCAATAATTCTTACCATCTGCCTTTTTAACAGTTAATATGAGGGTGTTGAACTTGGACCCACATTGTACTAATAAACCATCTTGTAGGAATTCTTCAATTACAGATACCAGTTCCTTATGGTTCTGTAATTTCAAAGTTGTTTGGTTTTTTTTGTTTGTTTGTTTGTTTTGCCTTAGTGGTATAGTTCCTTGTTTGAGTATAATACTCACTGGTTCTGCTCATTTGGATCTTCCTAGGATATCACTGGCCCACACTATTGGATTTACCACATTTTCAACTTCAGCAGGGATTTCTCTGCATTTTTCCTGTATAAAGCATGCAGCAACTTGGAAAAATTTAGATTTGGGAATTACAACTTGTACACCCTTCCCTTTTTAAAATTTAATTTCTACTTCAAATTTTTTTAGCAAGTCCCTCTCCAGCACTGGTTTAGAGGAGTTAGGCATATAGAGGAATTGATGGGTAACCCAATGCTTCCCCAGATTAAATTTTAAAGGTTGGAAGAAAGGCCATGTTTTGCTTACCCTGGTTGCCCCAACAATATATACAGTATTGTGACTCAGTTTCCCTTCTAAGGTATTTAACACAGAATATGCTGCTCCAGTGTCTACAAAAACTCAATGTCATCTTTCCCCAGTAACCGAGGGCTCTGCTGGGGGGGTTCAGACCCCATCACTCAGAGCCTGAGCTGCTTGAGGTTTGTACAACTGGGAGTTGGGGACTGATGGTTTTACTTTTAATGCTGGAGAGTCCTTTTTCCAATGCCCCCATTTCTTACAGTATGCACACTGGTTCTTCTCTGTTGGAGAAGCTTTCTTGGATGACTTTTCCTGAGTTGCCTTCTTACTAGGTTGGAATTTAACTCTTTCAGTTGGATGCCTATCTCAAAACACCTTCCAGGCAACCTCTAGAAGTTTATCCATATCTCAAACTCCCTCTTTTACAGCTTTCTTCTTATATCATTTGAAGCCTGACCCATAAACAACAAAACCAGATGTGATTTACCACCAGCTGATTCAGGATCTAGATCAGTATATTTGATGGCAGTTTTTCTTAACCTGTTTAAAAAATCAGTGGGTGATTCATCATAATTTTGCCTTGCTTCATAAAGCTTTGATGAATTTATAGCTTTAGGGACACCATGTTTCAACCCATATACCACGAGGCTTTGGTATTGTTTTAACCTTGCCATATGTTCTGGTATGTTTGGATCCCACGCAGGATTCTCAAGGGGGAATATCTGAGTGACAGTGCCTTGAAGCAGTCCACTGGCTATGCTCCCCTCCACAGGTGTTGTGATGGCTTTATTGACCATTCGTCTCTCAGTGGGATCGAGTAATGTGTCTAACATAGAGTTCAGATCAGCCTAGTCAGGATTTTGTGAGTTAATAGCCCATTTTACTAATTTTGCCACTTTATCTGGGTCCTCTTTATGTTTGCCACAGTAGTTTTCCACTGCTCTAATTCTATGAGGGAGTATGGGAGTATTCACATATATTAGCCCCTGATTGCCAACTGCTTGTCATAATGGGGCTTGCAAAATTTGTTCTCTTTCTTTTTTCCTTTTTCATCTAGTACGGTGGGCAATTGGGCTACATTCTCTGATAGCTTCTCTTGCTATTTTTCCCCTCTGTGGGAACTCAGCACATCCCTTCGGATGTCCAGGGTTGCTGGGGGCCCTGTCAGGGGGTTCGGAGAACTTGGCATGCTGCCTGGAGTACCTGGTGGCTTGATTTTGATCCTTCCAGTGAATTGCCAGCTTTGTATGGGGACGTGAAAGCCACACAGGTTTGAGCGGCGTAATAATAAAGTATTCACAGGGTGAAAATGCAGATTTTAGGATTTTTGGTGTGGGGGTTATGGGGAAAAGATGGAGGAATCAGGGTATGTCTAGTCCTTCTTTCTTCTTCTTGTTCTCAATTTTCTGCTGTGATGTTGGCACTTTGGGATTGGTTTAGAATAGAAGTGCACTGTCTAACATAGGTGATAGGTATTGGGAACTGAAAGTAAATATGATATACGTAGTTTGCAGTATAAAAAGACGACACCGCCTCAGGGGCGGTCAGAATGCTCGTGGCTGCCTTGCTGAGCGGACCTCGGCTGGGCAGAAAGAAAATTTTATAGATAAGAATTAATAAACCACCTGAAGACCGAAAAAGTGAAGAGTCCAGACTCATTCTTCAAAAGCGCAGGCTGCCGCAGAACCATCCTACGCATCTCGGGGCAGAGAACAAAACAGCCGGCCTGAGACCCTCCTTTGCCTGTTTAGGGCAGCAATGATCTCATCCATTTCATTATCCTTTTCTTCATCCTCAGAGCCATTTGAGCAAGAGCTGTGTGACTCTGTTGCAACCAGTAGTCTAGCTTGGCTAGTCCCAGTCCTAGAAAGCATCACACAGGACCTACTCTGACGCAGCTCCTGGGCTGTGTGTCTGCGATCTTCAATGATGTCACCTCCTGAGGCAGCTCCCTGGCCTTCGGGGTCACTGGAGTAACTCAGAGGACTGAGAAAAAAGGAGGCATCACTCCCTCTATGGGAGGTTCCCTCTCCGCCATCCTTGTAAAAGGCCCTGGCCCCTGGCTCTCCTCTTGAGGTAGTGAAGGAGGCAGTGGTGGCGTCCATTGCTGCCAAGGCCTGTGTCTTAAATCCCCCACCTCCGAATTGTTATAATTTTGAAATTAAGGGGGTCTCAGGCAAAGATATGGGAGTAGGAATAACTGTTCCTTATTAGAAAAAAAAAATGCAGTAACACAAAACAACACGACAGAGTCAGAATACAACCTGACACCCTGTGGGTCAGAGTGTTGGTAGCAGTCCCATTAAATGGTGGCTACAGTCCTCCTGCAGTGACAGGTGTGCTTCTGTTGAAGCAGTGATCCTGTAGAAGGGTGTAGTTTTCCTCTCATGGTCCAGTGGTGGTGTAGATGGACCCGGTTTTCCTGCAGGAATGCAGTGGAGAAGGCTGCCCTGGTGTCCCAAGATCTCAGATTATATGCTCCTCCCCCTGGGCAGAGCATCTCCCAGTGGGATGATGTAATTTTTATCAGTCATGCAGTGAAAGTCAATGGCCCATTAACAGGACATAGTTCCCAGAGAGAGGATGGGTTTGTGGAAGAGATAAAGAAACATGCCCAATTAACAGAAGATAATTGTCACACGTCTAACAGATGGCAAACAGAATAGACACTTATCTTGCAATCCAGGACATTATCCATCCCTTATTCTATTTCCACCTGCATCACAATGAAACCTTACACACAGTTCTCACTTAGGAGTAGGTTTCCCTGGGGTACACAACAGGCTTCTCCATCTTTCTGCGTTACCCGCCAAGTGTAACCAGGTCCTTGAACAAAAACAGTCCCATGGATGGGTTTGTCTTTGCCTGAGGTGGGACTAATCCAAACAGTCTTTCCTAAAATACCTTTCATGTGCACCATGGGGACTTTATGTCCATCCGCTGTGTGGGAGGGTTCAGACTGGGCAGAACCGGCTCCATTGTTGGACCCTCGGGTGTTGACCATTCAGGTGGCTTTTGCTAAGTTCATTTCCCAATTTCTGAAGGTTGCCACGCCAAGTGCCTTCAGGGTAGTCTTAAGTAGTCTGTTACACTTTTCAACTTCGCTGGCAGCTGGTGCATTATAAGGAATATGATAGATCCATTCAATACCATGTTCTCTGGCCCAGGTGTTTATAAGGCCATTCTTGAAATGGGTCCTGTTGTCCAACTCAGTTCTCTCAGGGGCGCCATGACTCCACAGGACTTGCTTTTCCAGGCCTAATATGGTGCTCCAGGCAGTAGCATGAGACACAGGGTAGGTCTCCAGCCATCCAGTGGTGGCTTCCACCATGGTCAGCACATAGTGCTTGCCTTGGCATGTTTGGGGCAGCGTGATGTAGTCAATCTGCCAGGCCTCCCCATACTTTGAACCATTGCCCACCATACCACAGGGGCTTCCACCCGCTTGACCTGTTTGATGGCAGCACACGTCTCACAGTCATGGATGAGCTGAGAAATACTGTCCATGGTTAGATCCACCCCTCGGTCTCATGCCTACTTACAGGTGGCATCACTACCCTGATGACCTGAGGCATCATGGGCCCATCGAGCTAGGAACAACTCCCACTTATGTTGCCAATCTAAGTCAGTCTTTGACACCTCTATCTTTGCAGCCTAAACTATCTGCTCACTGTTTTGGTGTTCCTCACTAGCCCAACTCTTGAGGACATGGGCATCTACAGACTTTCACAGGTAGCTTCTCCACCCAAGTGACAATGTCTTTCTATTGGAATAAGATCCAAATATTACTGGATGGAACATGCCTGGGCTCATCTGACCCTTGCTGCTGGACCAAAGGCAGCAGCTGTGGTGTTTCACCTCAGAGACACCTTTGGCTGGCTGGATGTTGCAGCTAGGCACTTGGAACAGGCGCAGGCATGCAGGAACTCAGTTTTAACTCTGGTGGAAAGGCTTTAGGTGATGGTGAAGGGAAAAGGAGACGGATTCTGCCGGAGGGTTTGGTCCAGAGCTTTATTCCAGGCACACAGACATCTGAATGTTGTAACAGCTCCAACAGAATCCTGACCGCGTGGTCCCCGTGTCCTTTTAAGCTTGGGGAGAGGGGGAGGGAAGGGGTAGGTATGCCACCAACCAGGTGGGAGGGGGGGAGTCTCAGGGGACAAGTGACACCTGGCTAGGCCAATGACCCCAGGGCTGAGGAGCATCTTTTGAACTTTTGCCAATCAGACGATGCCCTTGCTGGAATGTTAAGATTGACAGACTGCTCTTAGCAAGGGGGCAAGGGGGAGGGGAAGGGAGAGGTTGTTGTTGGCACACTGGGATGGCTGAACCAGGATATTGCATCGCACCGCAACATCTTTCCACTCATCAGCAGCCCAGACTGGCTTTCCTCTACGCTGCCAGTTGGCCTTTTTCCACCTTTTCCAGCCAGCCCCACAGAGCATTGGCTACCATCCATGAATCAGTGTAGAGGTAGAGCTTTGGCCACTTTTGTCTTTCAGCAATGTCCAGGGCCAGCTGAACAGCCTTGAGTTCAGCAAGTTGATTTGATTCATCTTGTCCTTTATTAGCTTGGGCAACCTGATGTGTGGGGCTCCATACAGCGGCTTTTCACTTTTCTTTCGTCCCTACGATGCGACAGGAACTGTCAGTGAAAAGAGCATATTGTGCTTCTGCTGGTAGTTGGTTGTACGGTGGAGCTTCTTCAGCACATGTCACTTGTTCCTCTTCGTCAGTGAGACTCAATTTTTCACCTTCCGGACAGTTTGTAATTATTTCCAAAATCCCAGAGCGATTCAGGTTTCCAATACGGGCATGCTGCATGATGAGGGCAATCCATTTGCTCCATGTAGCACTGGTGGCATGGTAGGAAGTGGGAACCTTTCCTTTAAACATTCACCCCAGCACCGGTAGTTGGGGTGCCAGGAGGAGTTGTGCTTCTGTGCCAGTCACCTCCAAGACACCTTGAACTCCTTCACAGGTGGCCAAGATTTCCTTCTCTGTGGGAGTGTAGTTGGCTTTGGACCCTCGGTAACTTTGACTCCAGAATCCCAGTGGTTGACCTCGAGTCTCCCCAGGCACCTTCTGCCAAAGGCTCCAGGACAAGCCATGGTTCCCGGCTGCAAAGTAGAACATGTTCTTCACCTCTCGTCCTGTCCTGACAGGGCCAAGGGCTACTGCATGAGCGATCTCCTGCTTGATCTGGGCAAAGGCTTGTTGCTGCTCAGGGCCTCAGTGGAAATTGTTCTTCTTGCGGGTGACCAGGTAAAGAGGGCTCACGATGTGAGTGTACTCAGGAATATGCATTCTCCAAAAGCCTATGGCACCTAGGAAAGCTTGTGTTTCCTTCCTATTGGTTGGTGGAGACATAGCTGTGATCTTGTTGATGACATCTGTAGGAATCTGCTGCTGCCCATCTTGCCACTTTACTCCCAGGAACTGGATCTCATGAGCTGGTCCCTTTACTTTGCTCTTTTTGATGGCAAAACCAGCTCCCAGGAGGATTTGGATGATTTTCTCTTCTTTCTCAAACACTTCTGCAGCTATGTTCCCCCACACAATGATGTCATCAATATACTGTAGGTGTTCTGGTGCCTCACCCTTTTCCAGTGCAGCCTGGATCAGTCCATGGCAGATGGTAGGACTGTGCTTCCCCCCCGCGGCAGTCAGTTCCAGGTGTACTGCACGCCCCTCCACGTGAAAGCAAACTGAGGCCTGCATTCTGCTGCCAGAGGAATGGAGAAAAATGCATTGGCAATATCAATAGTGGCGTACCACTTCGCTGCCTTGGACTCAAGCTCGTACTGGAGCTCTAACATGTCTGGCACGGCAGCGCTCAGTGGTGGAGTCACTTCATTCAATGCACGATAGTCCAAAGCCAAATGGGGCTGTTGAAGGGTGAGTGAGTTTTCCTGACCACTCCTTGGCTCTCCAGCTCTCGGATCATCTTATCGATGGGAATCACAGCATCTCGAGTGGTTCTATACTGTCAGCGATGCACTGTGGAAGTGGCAATTGGCACCTGTTGCTCTTCTCCCTTCAGAAGTCCTACTGTAGATGGATTCTCGGAAAGTCCAGGCAAGGTGTTTAATTGCTGGACGCCCTCTGTCACTACAGCTGCTATCCCAAATGCCCACCTGAGTCCCTTTGGGTCATTGAAATATCGACTTCCGAGATAATCTATGCCCAAAATGCATGGGGCCTGTGGGCCAGTCACAATAGGGTGTTTCTTCCACTCATTTCCAGTCAGGCTCACATCAGCTTCCACCAAAGTGAAATCCTGTAATCCCCCTGTCACACCAGCAATAGAAACAGACTCTGTCCCCACATGTCTCGATGGGATTAATGTGCATTGTGCACCAGTGTCTACCAAAGCTTTATATTCTTGTGGTTCTGATGTGCCAGGCCAACGAATCCACACAGTCGAGAAAACACAGTTTTCCCTAGCCTCTACCTGGGTAGAGGCAGGGCCCCTCTAAGCCTGGTTATCCTTCTTTCCCTGGACATATGTCCTGGAGGGTCCTTCAAGGGGATCGGACATGTCATCATCATCACCATCATACCTGGCAGTTTGGCTATGGGAAACTGGAGCTGCTTTTCTTTTGGTGGAACTTCCTCTCTGAGTCCTGTCTTCCTTCAATTCACGCACCTGTTGGGCCAGAGCAGCAGCAGATTTTCCATCCCATCTCCTCATGTTTTCTCCACAATCACGCAGGAAGAACCACAGCTCAGCTCATGGGGTGTACCTTCTCTCACCATCTGGGGAACGTCTGTCTTGGATACCAGAACCTCTGATCTGTACTGCTGAGATTTGGAGAAGGTCTTCTTTAATCTCCTCTCTGAGCTCCTTATGATTCTCCTCTATCTTGACCTCTAATTTCTGCAGACGTGTTTCCACCGCTGCAATTCTGGCATGTGTTGGGCCATATACAGCATCTGCATATGCTCGGAGCTTCCTTGCCATATCCAGCACAGTCTCATCCCTCTCATCCCTCTTCATTATGGCTAAAGCAGAAGCATATTTTTGTGGCCCAAGTCATACAAGTTTTCGCCACATCACACATGTGCATGGTACCAAGTCTGGGTTCCTAGTTTTACGTCATCTGAGAAGATAATCTCTGCCACTGCCATTTCTCTCAGGCATTGGATCCCTTGCTCTATGGTGTTCCACTGTGTTTGCTGCATATAAAGATCATCTGCACACAGGTATCTTTGTGCAACACTTTCCAAGACCCGTGCCCAGAGGCTGTGAGGGGTAGCCCCCCTCATCATTCCTTGGTCAATGACAGGATCATGTGACAAGGATCCCAAATGCCTCGCTTCAGTGCCATCCAGAATTGTAGCCCCACCTGCAGCATCCCAAAGACAGACTAACCAACTAATGGATTCATCAGGTCATTGAGTGTAATCCTTTCTTAGGCCACAAAGGTCCTTCAGGAAAAAGGACTCAATATTGGCTTCTGATCTTGAGCGTGTTGCGTTGACTCCTGGTTCTATGTCAGCAAGCGTTGAGGGTCCTTCTCCTGCATCATCATCATCATCATCATCATCATCATCATCATCATCATCATCATCCACTGGTCGATCGGTCTTGTCCATGCACTTTCCACTTCTAGTGCTGGTAGCAACAGCCATTGGTTGAGGCTTATTGTCTGGTTTAGCTGCTGGCTTAGGCTCACTATCTGGTTTGGCTGCTGGCTCCGAGCCTGGGGTGTTGGCTGCAGCCTGAGTGACTGGGATAGCTGCTGATTTACCTCCCTGCCCCCCTGCCGCTGTCTGCTGCCTGACAGTATCTAGCAGTGTGCGATAAGCACAAGCCAGGGCCCAGCTCACTGCATCCTCCTTAGGGTCATTATGGTACTTCTCTTTCAGGTATTTCCCCACCTCAGCTGGGTTCTGAATTTGTTCATGTGGAAAGTCCCAGACTATAGGGTCAGAGAATTCCTTCAGGATTTGGCCCATATCCTCCCATTTCCCACACCACTCAGGATTTTCCACACCTGGGTCTCCTCCTGGGTCAGGGGTTTCATCAGCCCATCTAAGAATCTCAACCCTAATTCTAGAGAAGCTGCAAACTGTACAGAGGAAGCTTACCAGATTAAATATCAGAAAGATGATCTCTTTAACATTCAGGGGAAACTGAACATTCTTCAATAGTGGTGCAACAGATTCAGAGAAGAAGAAGGAAAGGAACGACTGCTGCCCTCCTCTAACAAACTGGGTGCATAACCATAGCCATGAACCATTCATACCTGGAAGAGATCCCAGCACGTTTATAAACTTCTTACAAATCATTACCACCAAGCCCAGCAGGATAGCTATTGTAGTCACCACTCCTCTTCTGTAAAAACTACGTATTAGGGACAATACCGGAGCTATTTCTGGATAAGAAAATAAACCTAGGGACAGACCATAGAGGTATTAAGATCTCAAAAAAAAACCTAGGGAGCAGAAATGCATGCAAGCCTTCACCCCAAGAGACATTATGAATTCAGAAAACATAGCTATTAACTGCCTTTATACGAATACAGAGTAATAGCAACCAAAATGAAGTCAGACCAAGGTTTTTTCCACTCTCTCTCAATCCCCACGCATTGGGCACCAAATTTTGTCCTGGTTTAGGGCAAATTTGGAGAGAACCTCCAAAGGGGGCCCCTCCAGAAAGCAGACCCACATGGCCCCTCCCCCCAACCGGTTCAGGAAGGATTCCTCAGAGAGAAGTGGAAAGAACCTGTTTATTTAACAGGCAAAACACCCCCCAGCACACAAAATGAACAATACCAGGTGACAACACTCTTTCACCGCTCTGAAAAAGATGACAAATTCAGAAAGTCTCTCTTGGGGGTGGTCGCTCTGTTATCAGTCCCTCTGGTGCTGGGGTAGCTGCTGCAGCCACAAGGTGCAAACTCTTGGTGTTCCCAGGTCCCAGTCCGGAGCAGGTTTGAGTAGGTCAAAAAAAAGGAAAGGAAAAACAGTCAAGGAAGAAATTTGGACTGCTTAGCTAAACTAGCTAATGAGCAGAAGCAAAAAGCAAGAGCAAAGCAGGAGCAAAGCAGAAGCAAGAGCGACAGCAAAGCGAAAAGCCAAAGCAAAAAAGCAAAAGCAGCACTATGTACTGCCGTAATTCATGGCTTTCTCTGGGCTTTGTATGGGTCCAATCCAGCCAGCTCGAACCCAAGCCCACACGGACTTGCATAGACAAAGGATAAAAGATGAGAAGCGCTCTCCACTACGTGGGGACGAGTATCCTGTTTATTGGCTTGGGGCAGGACACTTCCGGCGACGGCGACCACCCAGGTGGAAAAGAGGGTGCGGCCCCCTTGCAGGGCAGTTTTATACCCAAGGGAAACGGGGCAGGGAAAGAGGACTGCGGCCAATGGGATACCATCGTGGAGGGGCGAGGGGAGGAGCCACCCGTGGGACAGACCACCAGGGGGAAGGGATGCATGGGGGAGAGACCATGTGCTAGGGAGGGGGAATAAACCATTCACATGACCTGACATACCCAGTAAAATTTCCCATCACCAGTGCAAAGACAACCAAATAAACCATTTAGTGCAATACAACAATGTACTGCCCCGTCTCTGTGTCCCACCAGCCGTGGGGGAGTGGCTGATAACAAAACCAAAACAAAACTTGTCTCTTCAGAGCCACTCTTGAAGGCACAGAACATAATATCCAGCATAAACAGAACACATGAATGAGGATACAAGCATCATAACATCACCCTAGGACACACAGAAAGGCAACATTTGGAAATTTCCAGGTTCTGGCTCCAGCACCATTCAGATCTGGTGTTTGCTGGGACTGCCAGTGCCCAGATTTGGAAATTTCCTGATGCCTTCACAGCCCAGGTCTAGCAATTTGGTTTTAGCTAGCTTAGGCAGAGAAGTTCTTTGGGCTGTGACTTTCCTTTTTCTTGGAACTGTTTAAACCTGCTCTGGACTGAAAACCCAGAAAAACACCGGCAGCTCACACCTGTGGCCCACTGAGGTCTGGGAAGCTGCATTCCAGCACCAGAGGGACTTAGAAGAGACCAAGAGAGCCAACTACAACCCACAAAAAGGACTTTCTGAATTTGCCATCTTTTCAGCACTGTCAGAGGTTTTTTTTTAATATTATTCATTTTTCATGCTCGTGAATACTTTACTTGTTAAATAAACTGGGTTTTTTTCCCCCTTTCTCCAGGGAAGTCTTTTCCTGAACTAGTAGCGGGAGGAGCTGCTTGAACTTGCTTTCTAGATGGACCCCTTCTGGAGGTTTCCTCCCAAAATTTGCCCTAAACCAGCACAAACAGTCACAATTAAAACTTCACCAGTGGCACAACACCCCAGCCCACCAGGAAAAGAAAGGACATGTAAAGTTCTCCAAACATTTGTCCTGCTTTGCTGCAAAAGTCCTGCTGCACACACTGTGCAGTGTGGAAAGCCAAGAGAAGCTGCAGCTGGCAGCAAATCTTATGACAGAAGCTCAACCTTGTTCTCCATGAGAGATTCTTGGGAAGAGCAGACAGGAGAAGATCCCTGGAAACCTGAAACCGCTTTCCAGAAGTGAAATGAAAATGAAAGAAACAATCCAAGATGTTTTCCTCTATTTATTTCTATGCTCCCCTTTTCCATGTTGCACTACTTCTCAATCCCAGTAATTCCAGATGCACCTCACCTCTAAGATCGGTGACTTAGCAAGTTTTAGACACTCTAAAATATCATGAGCCACACACAGTTTTCCTTCCCCTGTTTTTATTGGAAGGCAACAATGGAGATGTAAGTGCAGTGCTGGGGTCAGGTAGGAATCCTACACCGAGGGAAGGTGGCCTGACAGTGTTTGACCCTCAGCAAGGACAATGCCCAGCAGCAAGCGAGGGGATTGCTGTGCCAGTGTGCAGGAGACAGGGCTCTGCATCTGGGCTCAAGGCTGCAAAGTTGCCGTGTTTGGACAGATGAAGGGGCTGTCCCTGGCTCGAATGTGGGGCTCGTGGGGCGAGCGGAGAACGGACACGGGAATGAACGGCGCCGGTGCTTCAGTTGCAGCGGCGGCAGCGGCGGCAGCGGCGGCAGCAGCAGCATCGGCAGCAGCAACGGTGCCAGCAGCAGCAAAAGCAGATACTCTAAAACACTCTTTCTCGTTTTCTTTCTCTTTCTCTCCCTTTCCAGCTGTCGGGTACCCTTCTCTCGGGGTCCCTTGCCCGGACGACCCTCTCCTCTCCTTGCCTCCCTCTCCCCCTGCCTGGCCGGGCCATGCCCCCAGCCTGCCCCCGGCCCCGGGCGGGGCAGCCCCGTGCCCGGCCCCGGGTGTCCCGCCGCGGTCTCACCTCCGCCTGGCTCTGGGCGTACTGGTGGTGGCGCTGCTGGGTGGACATCAGTGCCGGGGGCTGGGGCGGCATCGCCACCCTTTGCCTCCGCCTGGCCCAAGCCCGGCCCCGGCCCCGAGGCAGGGTCCGGTCCCGAGCCCCGGCCCCGGCTCCTGCCGGGGCCCGCGGAGGACACACGCGGCACGGCCGCTCCCGTTGCCTGCGCTGCGGCTTCCCTGGCCTGAGCTCCGCCGCTCGGCAGCGCGGCCGCCGGCCCCAAGCCTCCTGTGCCGCGTTGCAAAGAGCGAATGCCTGGGCATGGCCGGCCCGGGGCGGCTGAGGGGCGCTCGGGGGCCGTTGCTGGCCCCGGGCCGAGCTCTGACAGTGCGTCCCGCCCGCAGGGACGGCGCAGGAGGCCCTGCAGGAGCGGGACCGGCTGGGTTCGCTGCTGGGCCGCGCTCCAGTCACAGACGTGGAGCAGAGAGCCCCAAGAGTGCCCAAGCTGGCCTGGCTGGAGGAGGAGGAGGAAGAAGGCCCTGGAGCTACCCCAGCACAGGAGACTGAAGAGGTGGTGCCGTTCCATCCACCGCAGGAGGGTGAGTGGCAGAGCTGGGCTGCAGGGCTGTAGTCTGCAGCCAACTTGGCCCCATCCCATCCCATCGCATGCCATCGCATGCCATCGCATGCCATCGCATCCCATCCCATCCCATCCCATCCCATCCCATCCCCTGGGGAAATGCCCACGGACAGGACGGAAGAGGGGCTGAGCAGACACCCCGCAATGGCCGTGCTCCATCCCCCTGGAGCATCCCGGGGCTCTCCCTGCCTGGGGAGCACAGGGTTGGGCTGTGTTCTCTGGCCTCTCCCGCAGCCCCTCAGCTCTGGCTGCACTTGCTCTTTGCCAGATGCAGCCCTGGAGCGCACACAAGAGCAGGAACACAACCGTGGCCTCTTCTGCAGAACAGCGCAGGTACCTGCAGCCACTCCCACCTGGGCTGGGCCTGCTGTCCCTGCTCAGCCCAGCACCGTGTGTGCAGCACTCCGTGCAACATCCCCGGCTTCTTGCCCTTCTCCTTCAGCTCGTTTGCGACTTCATCAGGAGCATTCGGCAGGAAGAGACCAGCACCATGGGCACTGGGCTCAGAGCACACTCAGACCTCCTCAATCATGAGACCAGTGCCACCCTGCTTCTGGAGAAGGGTGTTGCCAGGCCAGAACAAGTAAGCAGCCTGGGGCCAGGCTTCAATTCCCCCATGAGCTAGTGGTTTCCCCAGCCACGCCTGCCTTTGAGACCATGGCAGTGCGCAGGCAAGGGAAGCACTTCTCTGGGGACATTGCTCCCTCTGGCAGCTTTCCAAGTCTCCCCGTGCCTTCTCCAGGTGCCCACTGTACGCCGGCAGTTTATATACAGACATGAATGGGACGGGGTCTGCTAGGAAAGCGTCCTGAGCTGTTTATTTCTCAGCATCAGTCTCATTACATGATTTGGTCCATGTAGAGATGCGAGCAGCTTGCTATCCAGGCAGCAAGCCAAAGAAACTTAATGTTACAGTATACCAAATACCCATCTTAGCCAATTACACAAAGCAAAAGCATATTGACAGTGATTATATCCAATCATCATAAGCACACGTAGCTTTGGTTAAAACAATGCTTGCTTATTTTCGAATACAATGCCCGTTTATAAGAGACAACGCACAGAGCCCTATTCATCAGCTTAACCTTGCTAAAGAAACTTTTTGCAACTTAGGAAGTCATTCTGACAAGCACTAATACATAGCTCTATCGTTCTAATCCCATATCTTCTCTACAGCTTACATATTTTTTCTGATGCTTCAGCACTGTTCACAATTCCACTGTATCTGAGACCTGTCTCTTACCACCTTCCTAAACCCCTCTAATTTTATGGATTCCCACAATCGCCATGGTGAGGTACATTCACCGATGGCTCATGGCCAATTATTCTGCCGAGCACAGGCTGGACAAGACCCTGCTGAATCTCACCAAAGAACACCCGGATGTTGCAGTGGTGACGCTCCTGCATGTGGCCCCGTCCTGTGACAGGTATGGGGCCCACCTGCCCAGAGGGCTCAGGCCTCCCCAGCGCATCAGCCTGTACCGCCTGTCCCAGGTGTCTGACCAACAGAGAGTTCCAGGGCCCTCTGGCTGCTGCCTTTCCGAGCCCTGACATGTCAGCCCCCGAGCCTGCTGCCATGCTCCCTTGCCACCCCTCAGGGCTCTGTCCCCACAGGGCTGGGCTGCCTGGGTGCTGCTGGCCAGGGCCAATGGGCAGAGGCGGAGCTGGCGGTCAGCCCGGGCCCCTAGGGGTGCCCAGGCTACGGTGCTGTGTCTGAGATCCCCCCCTGAGACAGAGCTCTAACCCCGCAGAGCTGCCATCACCATGTGGAAGACCATCATGTGCTCGCCCAGGACTGCGGAGCCAGTGCAGCTGATACTGCTGGATGTGCTGGGGAGCTGGCCAGAGTGCAGCACGTGCACCTCCAATGGGGACCACATGGCTGTCTTTGGCCTGGCTGTGAGTTTCTGCAGCTGGCCTTTGCTGGCCCCAAGGCCGCCTCTCCAGCAGCTCTCCATCCTCCTTCTCCCACTGCATCTCCCTGCTTCAGGCGCTGGCCTGAAACCTGGCCCAGGGGCAGCTTCAGGCCCACCAGGCCCCATGCTCCCCGTGCCAAGGTCCCTCTGGGCCTCTCCCTGCCAAGCTTGGGCCCTGCCACATGGACACCTTGGCACTGAGTGCTGTCCTGGGGGGCTTTGTCCCTTGCAGGCAACCGTGGTGATGTGGAAGATCCTCCAGGAGCCCCGCGTCCCACGTGTAATGACGCTGTGTTTCCCCCGCCTATTTGTGCATCTGCTCTTCCAAGTGTTCTTCAGCACAAAAGAGATGCCAGAGGAGGTCGATACCTTCTGGAAGGGATGCCAGGAAGAGCACAGCCTTGCCACCAGCCCCAACAGGTGCTCCATGCCAGTCCTCCTGTCCCTGCCACGTGGCCTGCGAAGGAGCCAGTGCTGCCAGTGTGACCTGGGCTTTGCTGTGCACACAGGTTTGCAGTGCAGACCCTGAAGTCCCTGCTCTGCCTTCTCCAGTGTGAGCACATGGTGGTGGCAATGGAAGGCAAGCGTGGCTGGGCCACGCTGCTCTGCGTTGATCCCCACCACTCTGCCATGGCTCTGCTGGCGGGTGAGACCCCCCTTCTCCCCATTGCTCCTGGCATTTGTGCCCTGTGCCTGGGCTGTCCCACACAGTCCCCGTGGCTGTGGGCCAAAGGGACGAGGGACAGCCAAGCAGACTGGAAAAGGCTGGGAAAGGAGAGGGCCCAGGTCCCCTGGCAGGGTGGTGGGGAAAGACAAGAACCGTGTGAGTCAGTGCTGGGAGAGGCTTCCCCCCTCCCGGTTCAGGGTCTTAGTGCCATTTTCCACCTTCCAGGGAGATGCGCCATGCATCCAGGCCCTTGTGTAAAAGGACCTTATGCTGCCTCCTTGAGATGCTCAGCAAAGAGATGTCATACCGGGATTTCCCTGCCCTGGCATTCCTTGCAGAGGTAAGCCTGAAGGTCAGCATGACCTGGCTGAGCTGCCTCCCAGCTCTCTTCCCTCTCATCACTGCAGCTGCCTGGGACGGTGCCTGTGCCCGGTGCTGCTGCCTGGGCCCAGCCCTGTGCGGCTCCGGGCTCCTGCCAGCCAGCTCCTCCGTCACTGGCCTGTGCCTTTCAGCTCCTCAAGTGCCTGGACTTGAGGGAATGCAGGGACAGCATCATGGATGTCTTGTCATGGCACCTGCGGAGGGAGCGCGCAGACATTGGCAGCCATCTGCTCAGGGCCCTCTCCCACTCAGGGACCATTCCCCGCTGGTGAGAAGGGGGCAGTGGCTGAAGCCCTGCAGGCAGCGTGGGGCTGGGCAACGCAGTCGCTCAGCTTTGCCTGGCCTTCGGACCTGGGGCAGCTGCTCCCAGCTCTCCTGCCTCCCGCTTCAGCTGCCCGAGTGCTTCAGGACAGGCCTTTGGCCTCTGGGCCCTGCAGCAGCAGGGTGGCCTTTCACAAACTTGCCTTCTGCACAGGCCGAAAGAATGTGGAGCCTGACCGAAATGCATATGGAGCTCCTGTGGGTCAGGGTGACTGTTGCATCAGCGAGGGAAGACTCGGGCTTTCAATATGAGGGATCAGTGAGCTTCGTTTATTGATTAGATAATCAGATCTTTATACAGTAATTAATAAGCTAATGCATATTCTGTAACTTAAGCCATCTATTTGTTATCCTGTACATGTCAGGTCCACCCCGTGCTTACATTCCTTAAAAATTAAACTTTCTTTTTCTCAGGCTGTTTTTAGCCACCATATCTCTGCTCAAGGGCACAACGGCCTTGCTACAATAGTAGCTCGTTAGCTGAGCTCGTTATTTTCCAAACTTTCCAGCTACCTGGAACAGGTCAACGTGACCTCTGTCATGCAATCATTCCCCACAATTCCCCTGTTTTCTTTTTGCACAAGCAATGTTTGATTAAAGGTAGCAGATATCATCCTTTGTATCATATTTTGTAAGCACATGCAAAAACAAGGCAGAATTAGTACTATTAATAAAACTATAATACCTGCTATAATGCCAGTCTTAAAAATAGAACGTAACCATGATACCAGACCTAAAGATTTTAGCCACCCATCAAAGCCAAAACCCGATTCTATCTGTAAGTTCCCAGTCAGCCTCCGCAACTGAGAGAGCTGGGAGTGAATTGACTGTGAATGGTCAGAAAGGTTCATACAGCACATGCCTTCATATTCCTCACAGCCATGGCCTTGAGCAAGTAAAAGAAAATCAATTGCAGCTCTATTTTGAAGCGTTGCATGGAGAATAGGATCCACGTCAAGCAAAAGGCTAGAAAGCGCCATAGAAGTAGCATTAGTTTGCTTTGCAAGCCAGCACCCCAACTTATTTAGGGTGGCCAACTGCAGGTTTGGTCCACCGGCTCGGCACCCAGATGCTGCCTGTTGTTGTAAGCACACAGAGATAACCCCTGCCCACAAAAATCACTTCTGCGGGCCCATTCCACTGTCCTGTCTTGGGGTCTCTGAAAAAGACCAACATGGTGGGCTGTTTCCGCTTTTTGGTATGGCCAACATAATGCCTAATTACAGGGGGATCTTGGTGGTCACCAAATACACACAAATGATTCATTACAAACAGACTCTTGTTAATCCTTTCACGTGGGTCCTCTATGTTCTGGAATTTCTCAAGATATCTCTTTACAGTCTCATTAGCTCACTCCACGATTGCTTGACCCGTAGGGGAATGAGCTATGCCTGTTATATGCCTTACATCCCATGTTTGCATGAATTGTACAACTGCATGGCTTTTGTAAGCTGGCCCATTGTCAGTTTTAATACAACGAGGCACCCCCATAACCACAAAGCAACTCGTGAGATGTCTTTTTACGTCCCTTGCCTTTTCACCAGGCTGAGGGTAGCCCAAATCACATGGCTGTAAGTGTCGATGGTAACATGCAAACATTTTAACCGTCCTAATGCAGACACGTGTGTGACATCCATTTGCCACACTTCATTGGCTTTCAACCCTCTTGGATTTACTCCTGCCCCAAGCCCTAAACCCTGATTGTGATGGCTACATGTAGGACAGGCTTTCACAATAGCTCTGGCTTCTTCCAAGGAAAGTCCATATGCTTGGTGGAGACCTCGAGCACTCTGGTGAAATATTGCATGACCCTCTCTAGCTCGGCAATGAGGAGACAATGGGGCTTCTCCCGTAACAGTCACTAGACGATCTGCCCTAGCATTGGCCTCTCCGAGTCCTTGGTCCCACTGATGACTGCTGATGTGCAAAACAGCATAGCTGGCAATCTTTTGTCATGTGGCCTGCTGAAGCTGCATCAGGAGCTCTCCTAACTGTTTATTGGTCACATCCCTAATACTTGCATCCTCAATGCGATTTGCTACCCCTGCCACATATAGTGAGCCTGTGACAATGTTCAAGGGTTTGTGCAACCAATGTGACAGGGCCCATACTACTGCCAACAGCTCAAGGGTCTGCAGGGAGTACTGTCCATTCATATCTTTGTGCAGGCCCTTCTCAATTCAATGCAGGTAGGGTAAAAGCAAAACGCTGCCTGTCTGCCTCATGCAAGGCAATGGTGAAAAAGCAGTCCTTTAAATCAGTAATGAGAAGGGACTATCCTTCAGGGAGCATTGCAGGATTAGGCAGTCTGGGCTGCAGAGCTCCCATACTATGCATCTGATATTTACCAGACTTCTTTTTAATCACAAAAATAGGAGTATTCCAAGGACTAACAGATAGTCGGAGATGTCCTTGATTAAACTGCTCCTGTACCAGTTCGTGTGCCTGAAGGAGACTTTCCCTTTTTAAAGTCACTGTTCCACCCACACCGAGTCTTCTGTTTTCCATCAGAGTCAGATCGGGAAAGTCCATACAATGGCCGTCCCTATAAAGGAAGATCTGTAGTAAGGACCATTCCCAATTGTGCCAAAACATCACGACCTAACAAGGCGTGGACACCCACAGGGAGTGGTATTACAGAACCTGTACAAGTAACAGTCTTTCCCTCTATGATAATTTTCAGCAGAGGGGATTTTCGAGCTAGTGTAAGTCCTCCCTCTCCTGTGACTGTAGCAGTTGTAGCATGCGTGGTCCACTGAGGTGGCAATTTCTGCGTCCCTATGATGCTAACGTCTGCACCTATGTCTAGGAGAGCAGCAAGGGTAAGGGTTTGACCCTGATACTGAACATCAATATGTTTTTTTGGACGATGCTTTAAATACACTGTTAAGAACGCCATTCTCCCTGTGGAACCAAAACCACCCTCACCACACTGTTTTTTGTTAAGTGGCAAAACTCCTTTGGTGAGTTGAGGCAATGGGATCAACTGAGCGATCTGGGATCCAGCTGGAATAAACAGTGGTGGAAATAGCGTTTGTACCATGATTTGTATTTCTCCGGTGTAGTCAGCATCAATTAGTCCAACAAGTACTGTAAGTCCCAGCATGTTAGCAGAAGAACGTCCCATTAATAAGGCTCTTGCAGGCTGTCCACCTGATGTAATAGGTCCTTTAATCTCTGTGGGGATATGTTGTGGCTTACAGTCTATCAAGGTACAGTCTATTGAGGTTGCCAGGTCAAATCCGAGGCTCTCGCTGGTTGCAGGGCGGAGCAAGGAGACGTTTGTGCTGAGAAGACACTCAGTTTCTGGTCTGCCACTTGTGTCGGAGTGCTGGGGCCCTGCGGAGCTTTCCCGTTTCTCGAGAGGCGCCGTCAGGCTGAATCGCTGTGTGTGTCAGACCTGCAGCGTCGGCACCACACGGCTCTCCTTGTACAGTCCTTCCGCATATGCCCAGCGATTCCACAGCGGTGACAACGCAATCGTGAAGGTCTTTGTCCTTGTGGCTGATTTAACGACGCTTGTAAGGGTGCAAGGGCAGCTAACATCTGACTCTGCATTGCCTGTGCTTGTTCCCTTAAACTATTCCCTAACTCTTTCACTGCCTGTACTAACAGCCTACGGCCTCACTGGTATCTGTGCTATTTGTTCTAAAGCTTCTTTAACAGTTTATGTACCAGGGAGTGTAACAAGGATACTTCTAGTAGTGGAATTGCAATTTTGCAGGGCACATTGTTTTAACAATGCTCCATGCATATATTCAGGGACCCCTCATGTTTAAATAGCACTCGCCGCTCTGTCAATAAACATTGCCGGTGTCCCTTCCCCCCTGTCTCTGTAAGCCGAAACTGAAGGGGAGGGGCAATCCCCCGCTACAAGCGGAGGTGCCGAGGAAGCCAGCGAAGGCGCGGGGGGGCAAGCAGAGGGAGCAGCAGAGCCGCCGTGGGGGAAGCCGGCGCCGCGAGCAGAGGCTCAGGGCGGGGGGAAGCGAACGGAGCAGCCGCCGAGCACAGAGCCGACACGGGGGAAGCCGCGAGCCGAGGAGTGAGGGGAGTGAAGCCACATAAGGCAGGCGATCTTTGAGAAATAAGGAGTTAAAGCATAAAAATACAAGACACTTGAAAAAGCTCAATATTAGGAAACCATGGGAGATAATAGATTACCTAAAAGGACAAAACACATTGACGGGAAAAGACACTGAAACTATAATAACTAAATAAGGGTAAGAAAATGAAAACTCAAGTAGTTCTAGGAGCCAACAGTGTCAGCCTGACCCAATAACTTCTGCCAAGCCATGAGGACCAAGCCAAGTATCCCAGGAAAGTACCCAAATTAGGAAGAAGTTCAAAAGTTTAACCGGGAAGAGGAACAAGAAGACCCCTGCCCATGGAGGAAGGCACAGGAAGTACCACTGAGATACTCCTCAAAATAAGAAGCTCCACCTACGCCACACCTATATATGAATATGCATGTAAAGATATGAATATGCATGTAAGATGATGTAACCCTATGCTTAGACTTGTATAAAAAGGCTGCATTCTTGCTGGTAACTCAGAAACCTTTTGGCCAGCGAGAGCTGGGGTTTCTCCAACGCGTTGTCAATAAATACCTTCTGCTTACAGACTTTAAAACTTAGTCTCTGAGCAGTTAATAATTCGCCTTCTGGGGCAAATTCGGTATCAGGAGGAAGCAAGCGAAGCAGTCGCCGCTGAGTTAGAACCCGCCAGCAAAATACTGTGTTAGTAGCTGAAGAAAGGGGATAGGAAGAACTAGATGTAGGGGCCCCACCTCCCCGCTGGAGACAGGCATTCCTAACTGTGCGGAGTTTTACGATCATCTAACACAGTTTCTCACAACTTATCTCTAAATCTACGCTATTCTGCCTCCTCAAAGCCCTGCTTAGTGTTCACAAAACACCCTTTTTCCACACCATACACTAACAATCCTGGGAGCTCTTTTCCCAGGTCAATACCCTTTAATCCTCGCTTTTATAAAAAGCATTTAAAAAGATCATGCGCTGCTTGTCTATCCATACCTAAATACGTCAGTGCGCTGTTGCAGCCCTTACAAAACGTCGGCAGCATTTGTCAGCCGGACACCTCTGTAGGTTCGCCGGGACGCGGGGACTGGTCGATTTCCCCAGCTCTTTCACCCTCCGTGCTGCATCGGAGCTGACACCAATACTACGCCGGACCGTGGCTCCAATAATCACACCCTATGGGGTTCAGCCCTCTATAGGGTCCTGGCCCCCCTACCTCTGTTCAGGTAGCCATTTGTTGCATCGGTGAGGGAAGACTCGGGCTCTCAATATGAGGGATCAGTGAGCTTCGTTTATTGATTAGATAATCAGACCTTTATACAGTAATTAATAAGCTAATGCATGTGCTGTAACTTAAGCCATCTATTTGTTATCCTGTACATGTCAGGTCCACTCCGTGCTTACATTCCTTAAAAATTAAACTTTCTTTTTCTCAGGCTGTTTTTAGCCACCATATCTCTGCTCAAGGGCACAACGGCCTTGCTACAATAGTAGCTCATTAGCTGAGCTCATTATTTTCCAAACTTTCCAGCTACCTGGAACAGGTCAACGTGACCTCTGTCATGTAACCATTCCCCACAGGTGACCACCAAGCTACTGGACTATCTGTTCCTGGATAATGGTGCCCCGATACCCAGCCCCATGGCCCTGCAGCTGGCTAAGGTGTTCCTGCCACTCTTTGACAACATAAGGCTCTGTGCCCCCAGCCACGGCCACTGGCTGCTGCCCGGACACTTGGTGCCCTGTGGAGCTGCAGGCCTGTGCCAATGTGGACCAGAATCAGCTGATGCTGAGCTCTTGCTGCCTTCCTGTTCTACAGGGTGATAGCCAGGTGCAGCAGCTCTCCATGACTGTCTTTCACACCTTGATGTCTGCTGTAGAAGAAGAAGGAAAAAAGCCCCTGATGACACAAGTGTGTCAGAGCCTGCTCCCACTGCTCTTCCACTGCCATGATGAGAATCTGCATGCGGCAGTGGTGAGCACTCGTGGGCTGCTGCTGTCCCCTTGGCAGGGGGCTCGGCTGCCTCCTGCCCTGCGCCTGCTGGACTGCAGCCTCCTTCAGGCTGTGGCTCCTGTGCCCTGGGCTGTGGGGCCATCTCCGCGTCTCTGCTGCTCTCCAGACTTCTCGGGAAACGCTGCTTTGTGCGGTCAAGTTCCTGAAAAGGAAAGATCTTGAAAAAACAGTGAGGAAACAGAAACTCTCCAAGTTCGCTGAGCTCCTGGTAAGGACGGCCTGCAAGCCCCAGCCTCAGGCTGGAGAAGGCCCCTGAGGACGGTGCTCAGTGTGCGGGCCGGGCAGCTGCTGCAGCCAGAGGCTGCGCAGGCTCTGCTCCAGGCTCCCGTGGGCCCGAGCCGGGTGCCCATGGAGCCCCGGCCCAGCTGTGCTGCGGGGCGGCACGGTAGCTCCCCAGGCAGCAGCCGGCCCGCTGTCCCCGTCAGAGCCCGGCGCCAGCGGCTGCTGGCCGCGCCTCAGGGCTCTGCGGGCAGGGGAGGCCGGGGCTGGCCGCACGGAGCACCCGGCCCAGGGGCTGAGCCTGCACCAAGTGCACCCTCCTGCCGCTCTCTCCAGCTGGCAGAGGACAGGAGCCGAGCGGCCGAGCACCTGCGCCGGGCCCTGCGCTACCTGGAGAGCCCACAGGAGCCCCTGCGAAAGGCGGCCATCAGGCTCATGGGTGAGCCACGAGCCCGGGCTCCCTCCCCGGCCCGCCGCAGCTCGGCCCCAGCCCCGCCTGCTGCCCCGGCAGCGCCAGCCGGGCCCGGCGCCTTGGAGCCCCGCCGGGCCTGGGCATTGCTGCTGCCGCCCTCTGGCAGCCGTGCCCCGGGGCGGCAGCGTGCGGCAAGGGCCGGGCTGAGCCCTGCCGGGCCAGCAGCCCGTGTGGCCACAGCGCCGGCAGCGCCGCTGGCAGGGAGCTGTGCCGCTGGGGCCCTGACAGGCTCTGTGTTCACAGGCATGGCCGGGCGGCACCCGAGGGGGCAGCAGCAAGAGCTGCAGCTGATCTGCACTGGTGAGGGCAGCGGGCTGAGCGCGGGGCCTGCCGAGGGGAGAGCTGCAAGCCCTGCCCCGGCTGCGGAGGGCTCTGCTCCCGTGGGCAGAGCACACGGAGCTTTCAGGGCCATGTGGGCCATTGGTGGCCTGCAGCTTCGGGCTGATCCCCTTCCTCCCTGCTCCCTCCTGGCCATGGCAAGAGCCGGCTGGGATGGCCCTTGCAGGGGACTCTCCTCGGCTCCCCGCAGCTCCGGCTCTGACCGTGCCTCTTGCAGCCCTGGAACGCCTGACGGAGGACATGAGCAGTGCCGTGTCACAGCTGGCACTTGAAAAACTGCATGTCCTCCGGGCAATACAGCGTGGGGGATATTCCACCATCCAGAGGCTGCAAGATCAGCTGCGCAGGGCATGGAGGACTCAGCCTCGCCTGTCGGGGCTCGGCTGCCTGCGCTGCCGGGTGACTGAGGAGGAGAGCTGATCTGGGAGGCTCTCTCTGCTGGGGCAACCTGAGCCAGGGGTAATTTTCCTTTTCTTTAAGATTTTTCTTTTCTTCTTTTCCATTGTTTATCTAGATTGTAAATAAATAAATTACAGAGTTGATATAATTCTATATATTATTATATATTATAGATTACTGTAAAGAAATCAATTCTAGAATGTGTTATGATACACAGACTGCCAGGAGCTTTTCTTTGCTGCCCAGGCTCTGCAGGGCAAGAGGCAGGAAAGGGTGAAAAGGGAGCTTGTGCCCAGCAGCACAGCAGGCTGAGGGGTCCTGAGGCCCTGAAGGGGGAAAAGGGTGCTCGTGCTCAGCCAGCTGCCCAGGTGTGCAGTGGGCAAGAGGAAATAGCCAGAAGCCCCTTGGCCTTTGGTGGTTCTGCTGAAGCCTTTGTGCTGCCCACAGAGCGGCTGGGCAGGGGCCGGAGCTGCGGGGATCCCTGCCAGAGCGGTGCCTGGAGATGGCCACAAGGCCTGTGCCAGGCAGGAAGCGCCATCCGTGTCCTCCTGCCTGTGTGCTGCTGGCTGCCTTGCTGAGGGCTCCCAGGTGCCTCTGGATGGGGCTGCTGCGGAGCTGCTGTGGGGCTGCGGCGCTGCTGCCGGGCAGCTTGGCCGGGCTGGGGCAGCCCCTGAGGGGCTGGGGCGCTGACAAGCCCTGAGCAATTGGCTGTCAGAGGCCATAAGCAGCCCTTGTTTGCTTTGGGATCACCGTGATTTTGGGGGACAGTGCAGGGGGGAAGAGAGAAAGTGTGGGCTTCCCTCAGCCATGGCTGGGTTTTTCCCTACCATGTAGGAGTTGAGCCTTCCTCAAGGCCCTGACAGAGATAAGAGTTTTTACCGTTTTTCTTGTTTTCCTTTTTGCATCTAATCTCTTTTCAAGAATGTGTTGTTTGTTTTTCCAGGGGAAGTGTTCTAGGTGGTCCAGTGGTGATGGGGAGGTGCTTGGGAGCAGCTGCGGCATGGATGGGCCGTGCCCTTGGAGAAGGCTGAGGACATGGTTTGGGAGCAGCTTTTCTTGCAGCCGTGGCTGGCGTGAGGTGGGTCCCTGTGTGCTTGGCAGGGTGGGATCAGAGCTTTTGGGAGATGGCAGCGAGCACAGGAGCATCCCACTCTGGCAGCTGCTGAGGGCTGGATGTGCCGTGGCTGGCTGCAGGCTGGGCAAATGTCCTGCCCTCGTGCTCTGTGCCAAAGGCAGCAGGGATGGGCAGCTCTGGGCACAGCTCTGGGCACAGCCAGCATGGCCTGGGCACCGCAGGCCTTGGCACAAGGGGACAGGAGCCCTCAGCTGACGGGCGGTTTCTGCTTTCTCTCCTTGCAGCTGGGCTCTGTGGGTGCTGAGGCTGCTCTGGGCTCTGCCAGGGCTCTGCTGGGCTCAGCCCTGGGCCCAGCTGGGCTGGCTCTGCCCTCACATTGCTCTGACAGCTTTGCATCAGACGATCCCGTTCTGAGCACAGCGCCTGAGCTTTCTGCTTTGGCAGGTGAGTGAGACTCTGCTGCAGGCCCAGAGATTGCAGCTGGGGACACACATCTAATTGGCAGGGACCCAAACTCTCCACAGTCCCAGCTGATTGCCTGGATCTGTACAGGGTGTTTTGTCTGTGCCATTCTTCCTTCTTGATTGGCTGGAATTGTGCAATTGCACTTTCTTCCTCCTCTAGCAGTGCCACGAGTGGGCCAAAGCTGGCGAGTGGGCCGTGCTCCTGAGGCAGTGCAGTCTGGAGCTGCTGGATGGAGAATTGCCCTTCTGCACTGCCAAACCAGAGCAAAAACCCCTAAGTGGGACTTTGTGTCTCTAAGAAATGCCTGACAGTTTCAAAGGGAATGTGCTGCTCATTCCCAGGCTGAGAAGGAAGGGCATCTTCTAAAGGTTTTGGGCTTTGACAGAGTTTCCATTCCCAGTCCTGCTTGGAGCTGGAAGGGCACAAAGCAATTTCCTCTTGCTTTGACCACAATTTCAAATACCAATGTTGGAAACAAAGCCCAAAATCTTTTAAGAGGCTGCTGGGGTCAGTAAGATGGATCCATCCCATCAGCACATTTACAATGGAAATAACTGAGTTCTCTTTGTAAAAAGATCATTTACCTCTTAATGCAAAGAATGCAACTTTGCATTTATGTTTTGTTTTTTTCACTTACATTATGTTATGTTTTTTCACTAACACTTGGATCTTATTCTTATCTTTTACAATTTACCAATTGTTTTCCTTTTTCCTTTTTTTTTTTTCCTTTAAATAGAAAACATATCTTACAAAAGGAATGTCCTCTGCTCCTGGTTCCTGTGTGGAGCAGCTCCCTTCCTGCTGGCTGAGCTGCTCAGGCAGAACCCGGCAGCTCCTGGCCCTGCAGGGCTGAAGCTTTTCCCCGTTGCTGGGCACAGACTGATGGAGCAGCACTGCTGAACTCGGGCACACAGAGGGACCAGCAGCAGCTGCCTTTGCCCACCTGAGGCTCCAAGGCCCAAACTCTGAGCAGCCGGGGCTGGAAGAGACTGGCAGGATCTGATCCCTGACTCTGGGCCAGGCCTGCACAAATGACCCCACAGCAGCAGCAGCAGCAGCAGCACATGGAGCTGACTTTGAGCACAGCCCCTGTCCCTCTTCCCTGCCATGTGCAGCGGTGTCACAGCAGCCTGAGGCACCTGGGAGCCCCCAGTGCCAGCAGGGACTTGAGATGGCAGCCCTGGGCTCCTGGAGGCTGGGCAAGGAACAGAGCTGGGCACTCCCTGTCCATGGGGAGCTTCCAGATGGAAAAGGCTGCTGTGCCCAGGCAGCTGCAAGGGCACAGAAAGGAGGCTCTGGAGCACTGGATCTGTGCCAGTGCCACAGTCCTGGGCAGCAGCCAGCGAGCCCTGGGGGAACAGAGGGCACAGCAAGAGGGACAGAAGCAGGCAAGGGCAGAGACTGGGAAGACCCAGGCCCGGGAGCAGGAACAGCTGCTCCATTGCACTCTTGAAGAAAGCTCTTGGCTGGTTCCAAGCGCTGAAAGGCGTGAAGGGCAGAGAGGAGGCCCCACCAAACAATGCTCCTGTTTGCACAGCCTCCCCTCTCCGTGTCCCAGAAGGAATTGGATGGACTGGATTCGTCTCCCCGAGTCGTCTCGTTCAGCATGAGCAGCTCAGCACCAGCAGCTGAAGGAGCTGAAGCCTCAGGCCACAGGAGCTGGGCAAGAGGGAACTTTTGGAGCAAAGGAATGCTGCTAAAATAGACCCAGCTGAATGCAGTGGATATAATTATGGAATCACAGAATCCTTTCTGTTGGAAAAGCCCTCTGAGCTCACCCAGTGCAGCCGCTCACCCAGCAGTGCCAAGCCCAGCACTAAACCACGTCCCTGAAGTGCCAAGGCCTGGACACCAGCCCTGAGTGAGGCCTGGACAGCAGGCCCTGAGCCAAAGGTGGCCTCTGGATGAACCTTCCAAGCAAAGGTTATCTTTGTATCTGCTCCCTAATGAAATATGCATGGTCACTAGCACTGTGATAGATGTAGCCACTCATTAGTGAAACATGGATTGACCTTTGTGTATTTAGAAGCCAGACAAGGCCATGAAATCTGACATCTGGCCTTGTTTGGGGCTGGAGGATCAAAGTCAGCTGCCTTGGTTCCTCCTTGAGGCCTGGCCAGGCTTTGGGAGGGAGCCAAGAGGATGAAACCAGATGTTGCACTAGAAGTGCTGTCAGTTTGTTCATTCAGCACTGTCAGAGCTGGGCCCTCTCCCACTGGGGTTGGACCTCACCTGTGGCTGGAGGCACCTGCAGGAATTCCCAGTGCCCAGGAGTGGCTCTGCAGCCCTTGGCTGTGACAGCTTCCCCAGCTGATGTGTGGATCTGGGGCAAGGAAAAGGCTGAGGGTAAATGCTGTTGGATCTTTCTTAATCACTGCAGGCAATCTTTGGTGGGGATGATTGGGTGCATTGCTGAGCTGCTCCTTTTGTGATTCTTTGTTGCTTTGACCTGCAGGAAATGACACTGATTCCTTCAGTTGGAGTCTGTGTCTTTGGTGCTGACTTTGCCCACAGGTAAAACAAAACTGGCCCAGTCTGGCCAGATGCCAACAAAATGTCACTTGTTCGGTGTAAATGTGAGGAATCAGTCCCATCAGAAATTCCCAGATGGGAAGCCCTTCCCTGGAGTTCCCTGGCTCTGGAGTGGGCTGAGGTGGGAGCCCCATGTGAGCAGTGGGGCAGTCGGTTAAAAGAAGCTGCAGCCCTGGATGTCTTCAAATGCACCCAAAAATTGCATATGGAAAAGGAAAAGACCTTGTGGGTTTGGGCAGACAAAGATGAATTTGTTAAGAGTACATTGGAAACAGCACCTTCAGAAGGAACAGTGATTGTTGAAATGTTCCCACATGGAGCAACAGCAAAAGGTTTTAATCTTGAGCTCAGATGCATTTGTGCAAGTGAGATATCAATATAATAAATAACTATATACATATTTATAGGATAATAAGAACTTAATATATATATTTTTATATATTTTTATATGTATGTCTATATCTATCTATGTCAATATGTATACCTACATATAAAATAATAATAATGTGAAGTAGTGCTGACAATACTAATTTAGTAGCTTTGGCTGCTCAGGGATGTAACACTAAATACCCTACAGAACAGGATTGGCCAGGACCCTAAAGTCAGTGGTCAACTTTGTGAGATTGTATACAATGAAAAAAGGAGGAAGGGAGGAAATTGGCTATTTTTACAGGGTTTGCTGATACTGTGATGCAGAGTGCTTTGTCTGTTGCTGTGAAAAATACAGTGATTAAGCCTGCAGGGTTTTTCATGTACCAGACTATGCACAAGCTGCAGGATTGGTTGAAAGGGTGAAGGGGTTGTTAAAAGAGCAGTTGAAAAAATGAGGAGATGGGAACCTTTGCCCATGGAGAACCCATCTCCCAGATGTGCTCCATGCCCTTAACAATGCCCCACGGGGGAAATGGAAACCCCCTGGCTGTGCACGGCTGCCCCCAGTTTGCAAATCCAACCATGGGCAGTGAGACTTGGGCTGCCTGGGAAATCGTTCTGGCTGTGATGGCCCCTGGCAGGGCCAGCCCAGAGGCTGCAGGGCTGGGCCTTCATGCATTGGAATTCATTAGGAGAAATTCAAAGCAAATGAGAGCTATCAATACTGAAACAGGAATTCAGATTCCTCCAGGACACATTGCTTTGGTCACTGCTCGCTTGGAGCTTGGCCTTGCAAAGTATTCATGTCATGGCAGGAGGAATTGATGCAGAATATCAAGGAGAAATTACAGTAATTCTGTTAAACAATAGTGACTAGGATTGGATTATTCCGCCCCATGACAGGTTAGCACAATTATTGATATTGCAATTTTAGGAACGATTGTGAAAAAAGGACCTCCAGCTCCAGTCATCACCGTTTGTGGAGATAAAGGGTTTGGATCCAGCAGTCCTAATAATGGAGCCAGAGTGTGGGTCCAGAGGCCAAAAGGAGGCAGCTGAAGGAACAGCTCCTAGGAAAGACAACTCTGAGTCCTGAAACCTGGGCAGGAACAATGGGAATGTGTCCCTGCAGCCAAGTGTTCTGTGTGAGAACATTTTTTTACACATTGTTTTACACATCCTGCGAGACCAGATCTCCCTGTTTGCCTCAAGGCCCCCTTTTGAAAATGTTCTGATCCACGGGGCTCCATGTGAAGGCTGCTGTGACACTGAGGTACTTGCACAGGAATTCCATCCAGGAGCCTGGGTGCCCTCAGGGACTGGGACCCGGCCCCTTCCAGCCAGAGGGGAAAGGGCCCCCCAGGCCTTGTTAGCCACAGACAGCATGGTAAAGCTGAACAGCAAAGGGCCTCGGGGCATTATTCTGGAATTAAAAAGGTGCCAGCTCCATGGACAACAGAATTCTTGTTCCTAACTCCAATGAGATTGAGAAAAAAGAATGAAGAACAGTGTCACTGAAGTACTACTGATGTCTGTAAGTTGTACCTTGATAGTCAGCCAGAATCTTTGTCTGCCACAAACACCTCTGGTGTTTCACCAAGGGGTCAGTCATCAAAATGGAATGATGAGTTATGAAAATGTGAAGATCAGGGTAGCCAAAGTACTGCATGTCACCAATTGCTGGGTGTGTTCTCAGCTGGAGTTGGGAGGAATGGGGTTCCCTTGGAGGGCCCAGCCTGTGGGGTGGTCAGAACTCTGTCCATGGGCTCTGACTCATCACTGTCAATGAAGGGACAGTTAAAGAAAACACAGGAATACAGTGATCACTTCGACAGGATTCCCTAAGATTTCCCTTCAGGAGACACCAAAGCCTGTTCTAGTTCCAGGGGCCACAGTGGGAGAGGATTTCTGTGCTTCACCATCACTGCCAATGTCAGTAGAACTTGGGGTGCTGGAGCTGCTCGGTGTCAGTGTCACACCACTCTTGGCTGCAGGGCCACCATTTTGGGTCCTTCAGCAACAAGCACAAGGAAGAGTTGGGGCCCAGAGAACATTTTCCCCCAAGGAGTGCCTTGGGTTTCAGCAAGCAAAAGATTCTGGTTCATCCTGTGCCCCATGTGTGCTGCTCTGTCCTGTGGAGTTTACATGAATAAGCTGAATGGATTATCAGAAGAAGTAGCAAATGATCCTGTAAAATGTCCAATAGCACATCCTGTGAGCTCGAACAAACACAAATGGGGACTCCACAGAACCACATGGCCTTGGATTGTCTGCTTGCTGGCCAAGGAGGAGCCTGGGCTCTCATGTGACAGGAACGTTGTCGCCTTCTGTTTGGAAGGCGAGGCGACCTGGTTTCAGGGAACAGCACGGCAACCCAACCTCTCAGGGTTACTCGGGCCTGAGACACACGCTGACACCACTGTGGTGGACGATCAAAGGCAATTTATTATCTCTACTCGAGGGGTTATATAGACAAGGGTCTCTCTACATCAGAAAAGGGGTTGTACTATGTTCTTCAAGGTTAGTACGGAGTGGAAAGTTACTGGTATTCCTATGTTAGTGGGGACTACTCACTAGGCTACATTCCGAGGGTGAATGTTATCTCTAGGGGAGAGGGGGAGTGAAATCCTTGCAGCTTTCCGTGACATCCCGATATTTTCCTAGCGCCTGTCCCTGCATTCCACAGAATGTTGCACTGCTCTCGGTGATGGGTTTGAAGGCCAACAGTCAGGAATCACCTTGACACAAAGAGCAGTAGAAGAGTGGCAGAAAGAAGAAAATACTTATTGCTGGGATTGGCTTCATGGCTGCCAAATTGGAGGCTGCTGTGACATGCATTTATGGCAGTGCCTGTCATCACTGCAGCGTGTGCACTTGGTGTGCACTCTGACATTCCATGTTAGAGTTGTTGTGACGCTTTGTGCTGGGAAGTGGAGTATTGAGACTTGTCTTAAAAGAGACAGTCTCAAGAGAAGAGAGGAATTTGATAAATACCAGAGAATAACAGCAACTATTTAGGCATGTTTTAAAAGGAAAGTGAATAGCTGAGAGTAATGAAATTAAACAGCACTTAATTGAAGCACAAGAGGAGATGCCTTCATGCCTAATATCTCATCTAAACTGTGTTATTGAAAGAATTGTTAGGAAGGTTGTAGTTCATTGTAGATCTTGGGACTGATCAAAGTACCAAGGCCTGAACAGGCCCTGAGGCAAAGTTCACCTCTGCTAGTTAAAGATGGGACAGTGTGCTGGGAAAAGTGCCAGCAGGAAGAGAAAAGGGAAGGAAGTTTTTAAGAAAATACCTCCTAGTAGTCCTTTAGGTGAACTTTTAATAAATTGGGATACTAATGAGGGAATGAAGGATCTAGATAAGATAAAAATGGTAAGATACTGTACAGAAATATGGCCTAAAGAGTGTATTGCTGAAGGACCTATTTATTGGCCCTGGTACGGGACAAAAGAATGATGGCTATGTGTAGCTTTAATTAGATATGTCAATACCCGAGTAGAACCTTGCGACAAAGAGATTAGATATGCTAAATGTTGGTTAGAAAGGGAGAAACAGGAAGAGGAAATAAAATTATATAAAGTATCCAGAGAAGAAGAAAAGGAAGAAACTAAGCTACCAGAAAGGAGGTGGGATCCTTCAGATAATTTTCCTCCGCCTCCCGCTCCTGATCCCTTAGATTACCTCCCGTTAGTTACCTCCTCCTCCATCTCCTCCTACAGACCACCTTCCTCCTCCCGCTCCAACCTTGTACCCCTTGGTACCATCCCACAAGGTAGATGCAATTTCAGTATCTACTCCCACAGGAGTTTTAAAATCACCTCAACCTTTTAATTCAAGTTGTCCTGCTCCCAGCATCCCCTCTTCTGTATCACCTCTCTTCCCAAATATACCAGAACCTGCCCATTCTAGTACTCCTTCAGTTTTGCAGATGCCCTCCAGTTCCTCAAAGTACCCAGACACTGGTCTCTAGTACCACTCAGAGTGTCCATACCCCAATCTTGGCTCCCAAAACTTTCCAAAATACCCCTCTTTATTTTTCCTCCATACTTCAACCCATAACCCAAAGTACCTCTTCCCTTATTCTTATTCCTGGAACATCAGAAAACATTCCTTTTTATTTATCCCCTGTACCCCAATGTACCAAGAGTCACATGCAGGAGGAAAGTTTGCAAACAAAAGGTCAGGGAGTGGAAAAGTCCTGTTGTTGTAAAGATATAGAGGAAAAGAAGTTAATTGAACCAGATGAGCATGTAGCAAGCCATCAATATAATACAAGGTTCCAAGCAAAGCAAATTCAAGATGAATGTGGGAGAACTGAAAAGTTGTTTCCTCTAAGGGAAGTGCCTATGGGGGGGGCCAGAGGCGGTATTGGTTTTGTGAATGCCCCATTAACCACCTCTGAAGTTAGAAATTTTAAGAAAGAAATTAAGACTTTATTAGAAGGCATCTCCCAACAATCAGACCAATTCTTAGGGCCTAACATCTTTACGTGGGAGGAATTAAATTCTATCCTAGAAATACTGTTCTCTTCTGAAGAGATACAAATGATTCCTACTGTGGGTATGAGGATTTGGCAAAGAGAAAATAGAGGGGGTCCTAGAGGAGAAGATTAAATGCCTATTAACCCACCTAATTGGGATCCAAACCAGGAAGAGGGAAGAGCGAGCATGAGGCAGTATAGGACACTAATTGTAAGAGGGATAAGAGAGGCAGTCCCAAGAACAAATAACGCAAGATTAGCATTTGATAGTCACCAGGAGCGAGATGAATCACCAAGCGCCTGGTTAGAAAGATTAAAACAAAACTTTCAGTTATACTCAAGTGTGGATCCAGATAGTCCAGAAGGACAAGCTTTAGTTAAAATTCAATTTGTAACTAAGGCCTGGGTGGATATACGAAGGAAATTGGACAAGTTAGATGATTGGCAGGAAAGAGGAATGAACGAGTTATTAAGAGAGGCGCAAAAAGTATATCTAAGAAGGGATGAGGAGAAGACCAAGACAAAAGCAAAAATGATGGTAGCAGTTGCTAGAGAGAGTGCTAGATTTGGGAATAGTGAGTCACCAGGTGATGGAAAAAGCGAGTACACAGGTCCAAGAATAAGTGGGTTTAAAGATCAGCCAAGTAGAAGGTATGAGCCAGACAGAGATAATAAGTCACCTTGGCCCGAGAGAAGACCACCTTGGGCAGAAGTCATATGCTTTTGTTGTGGTAAGAAAGGACATACCAGAAATTTCTGCAGAAAAAGAAAGATGGATGAGACTATTGCTCAGGAACAAGACACCTTAGGAAGAAGGCTGGAAGGAGAGGACTAGGGGTGTCAGGGGCTCTGCTGTCTGAGGGATGATATTGGACATCAAAAGGAGCCCCTGGTAAACTAGAAATTGGCCCTCAGAGTGAGGAAATGGAATTTTTAGTGGATACTGGAGCAGATCATTCAAGTATTTCAAAGATTCCCAAGAGATGCAAATTAAGTAACCAAACCTGTAAAGTTAAAGGTGCTGAGAATAACCTTTTTGAAGTATCCATTATTGAAGAAGTACCTATAAAAGGAAGTTTCAGAGAAGGCTGTGCTCACCTGCTGTATATGCCTGAATTAGACTCTAACCTCTTAGGCCGGGATTTACAAGTGCAGTTAAGAATAGAGGTAGTCCCTGAAGGAAAACATATGGTAGTAAAAATGATGGTTTTAAAAGAAGAAGATGAGAGAGAAATAGATCTGAGAGTGTGGGCAGAAGGAGGCAGTCATGGACTGTTGGAAAGTCCACCCATAGAAATCAAAATGAAACCTGACCTTCCCCCAATAAGAGTTAAACAATATCCAATTTCTGTAGAAGGGAAACAGGGATTAACACCTGTAATTAAAGACTTAATTAAAGAAGGAATTTTAGAACCATGCGTGTCTCCACATAACACCCCAATCTTACCCATAAAGAAACCCGATGGTACATACCGATTAGTCCAAGATTTACGAGAAGTAAATAAGCAAACTGTTACTCGATATCCAGTAGTAGCCAACCCGTATAATTTATTGAGCAAAGTACCATCGAGACATGCATGGTTTAGTGTTATAGATTTAAAAGATGCTTTTTGGTCCTGTCCGCTTGAGAAAGAAAGTAGAAAATGGTTCGCGTTTGAATGGGAAGATGAGGAAACCGGGAGAAAACAGCAATTACAATGGACAAGCTTGCCTCAGGGATTCACGGAGTCACCAAACCTATTTGGCCAAACTCTAGAAGAACTAATGAAACAGTTTATACCTGAAGAAGGATCCTAAATCCTACAGTATGTAGATGATCTCTTAATTTCCGGGGAACAGAAAGAAGAGGTACAAACAACAACTGTTAATTTACTGAACTTCCTAGGGGAAAAGGGGTTAAAAGTATCTAAAAGAAAGTTACAATTTGTGGAACCAGAAGTAAAGTATCTAGGTCATATAATTGGGAAAGGATATAAGATATTAGATGCTGACCAAATTCAGGGAATACTATAATTGCCAGCACCAAAACCAAAATCAGATGTGCGAAAATTACTAGGATTAATTGAGTATTGTAAATTATGGATAGATGGACACACAAAATTAGTTAAGTTTCTATATGATAAATTAGTTGAAAATGAGTCCATAAGTTGGGATGAAAATGATGAGAAAAATTTAGAAGACCGAAAAGAAAAGTTGGCAAATGCTCCAGTTCTAAGTTTACTAGATTTAAATAGACTGTTTGAGCTATTCGTCAATGTAGAAGAGGGAATAGCTTATGGAGTTATTGTACAAGAATGGTGTGGGGTGCGAAAACCCATTGCTTATCTCTCCAAATTGCTGGATCCGGTAGTTAGAGGCTGGCCCGCTTGTCTCCAGGCAGTGGCTGGAACTGTAACTCTTGTGGAGGAAGGTTACAAGTTGACACTAGGGAACAAGATCAAGGTGTATACTCCCCATGATATAAAAAGCATACCAAGTAAGAAAGCCTGTCAATGGATTTCAGATAGCAGACTTTTAAAATATGAATTGATATTAAACAAAAGTGAAAATATAGAATTGACAACAACAAGGATCCAAAATCCTTTGCAATTTTTATATGGAGAACCCAAAAGAAGAATTGGAACATCACTGCCTTGAAACCATAGATTCGCAGATAAAAGTTAGAGAAGATTTATTAGAACTACCTTTACCTGAAGGAGATATACTGTTTATAGATAGTTCATCACGGGTAGTAGATGGTAAGCGCGTATCAGGGTATGCTATTGTAAATGGGCATACGATGACAGTCATAGAAAAAGGAAAGCTTCCCAATCGTTGGTCTGCACAATGCTGTGAACTATATGCATTATTAAAAGGGCTAAAATGGCTTGATCAAAGTGGTACCATATTCACTGACTCTAAATATGCCTATGGGGTAGTACATACTTTTGGGAAGATCTGGGCAGAGAGAGGATTTGTCAACTCAAAGGGAAAAACCCTAATTCATGAAGGCCTCATAAAGGCAGTGTTAGAAGCCTTGAAAGGACCAAAAGAAATTGCTGTGGTACATATAAAGGGACATCAAAAAGGCAATACTAGAGAAATAAAAGGGAACAACTTGGCAGATGTAACTGCAAAAAGGGCTGCTCTAGAAGATTCTGAAAGGATCTTCAGGTTAAATGAAGTAGGAGATGGGAATGAGGAAGATCAAGAAAAGGAGGAGATCCCTATATTTAATGAAAAAGAACAAGAGGAATTACTAAAACATGCAGTCCAAAACGGAAAAGGAGAATGGAGGATGCCAGACGGTAGACAAGTATTAAACAAGGCATTAACCAGAAAGATATTAGAAGGCCTACATGCCTCAACCCACTGGGGTACTCAAGCTTTACATGATGGCTTTATGAGAACTTATGTGTGTATTGGGGTGTGGGAAATTGCCAAGATAATAACTCGAGAATGCATGGTATGTCAGAAGATAAATAGAAAAGTAATGAGAAAATTACCTCAAGGAGATAGAGAATTAGTGAAAAGGCCATTTCAATGTGTACAGATAGACTTTACAGAATTACCACAAGTACAGAGATATAAGTATTTACTGGTGATAATAGATCATCTAACTCATTGGGTGGAGGCATACCCAACCACAAGAGCAACAGCTGAGACTGTAAGTAAAATTTTATTAGAGTAAATCATACGCCGATATGGAATGATTAATACTATTGACTCTGATAGAGGTCCTCATTTTACCGCCAAGATATTACAACAAATAACAGAGGCCTTAAATATCATCTGGAGATTTCATACTCCATGGAGACCTCAAAGTTCCAGAAGAATAGAGAGAATGAACCAGAATCTTAAGATAACTCTCACAAAATTAACAGAAGAAACAAAAATGAATTGGTTAAGATGTCTCCCTCTGGCATTATTGAGAATAAGGACTAAACCAAGGGCGGATATAGGGATTCCTCCATATGAGATGATGTTTGGCTTACCTTTCTGAACTATGAAGAAGGGAACGTATGAAGAAGGAGAATTAGGTGTGAGAAAATATATAAAGACCATAACCTGCACTTTAGAGGAGTTAAGAAACAAGGAATACCTTCCTCAAACTACTCCTATTGATTTTAAAATCCACAAATTCCAGCCTGGTGACTGGGTGTTAATTAAGACCTGGAAAGAACAACCTAACTCCAAAATGGGAAGGTCCATTTCAAGTTTTACTCACCACAGAAACAGCCATTAGGATGCAAGAACAAGGATGGACACGTCACCAGAGTAAAAGGGCCGGTTTCTGCTCCTGAGAGATGATCTCCCACTACAGATAAGTGAAGAAGACATCAGGAACACCATAAGAACCACATAAGCTACAAGTTATAATAAGAACTCTGTTAGATTTATTATAAGATATTTAATTGAAAAGTTTTTAACATTCTTTTAACTTAAGGAAATGGTATTTATATATGAAATGAGATTATATGAATTATCAAAAACATGTTTTAATCTCTGGTATTCCCTGTTACAGATCCTGTGATCTGAGAAGCAATAGAGCATTCTCCCACGCACCTAGCAATCTGGCCTTAAAAGAAAGAAAGAACAGGTTGATACAAAAGGGGAAGTAGACTCCTGCAACAGTAACTGGTAAGAACAGCACAAGTAGTGAGGAAAAAGAAGAGAAGGGGGCAAGACCGGATCAGGATATACTCTTGCCAAAAAGAGTCGCTGATCCTCTGCGGAGGGGAGACATGAATGGGAGAGTAGCCTGTACCGGACCCCCAGTTCTATTGATCCTCCTACTTATCAGCATCAATAAGGGGGAGATACAACAGTGTGAAAATGTTGTCATCCTCTGTATGCAGGAGAGTCTCAGACTGCTGTCCTCAGAACACACTCAAATCCGAGCCCCAGTTGTATCACCTTTTTATCGTTAACCACCTGTATAGAGGACAGCAAAGTGTATTGGCTCTTCGAAAGTATAGGGAATTTTTAAACAATTTTTTAAAAATTGTTGGGGGAATGCCCTATGAAAGAAAAATGGATCTGTTCAGAAAGAAAACCAATTAAAAGGAAAAGTAAGACATGCAGCTTATGAACCAGATTTACCAGACATTGAGACAACTATACACAATTGAAGGGGAAATATGTTAAAGAACTGATTAAAAGACTGGTTAAGGAACTAATTAAATAACTGTCAAGAGACTGTTAAGAGGTTGGTGCGGGCTAAAGCCCGATCAAAGTTTTAGAGGGGGGAGTTGTTATAGGTAAAAGTTAAGTTAAATTAGGGTATAGTTCAATTATATTGTATTCATTCTCTTATATTAATTGTATTATGTTAACGGTGGGGGGCGGGGGGGGCTTATTAGAATGTGCTAGGAGAAGGGTCCAGGATTTGGTGGAACAGTGGTCTGGTGGGGCAAGGCGAGGTCAAAGAGGGATTGGATGGAAGACCTGACCAATCATTCAAAGCCCTGCAGAAACGATTGGCCCAGAATGAACGGCGTTAAAGACCAACGAGAAGCCTGGAAATGGACCAATCATCATGTGGATCCAAAATGGACCAATCCTGGACTCAAAGGGGGCTATAAATGGGGGAAGTTCGGTGGGGGGGTTTTCTTCTTTTTGGATACTTGGGTTTTTTTTTAGGAAAGAACCCAGTGCACTTGGGCTTAGCGCACTGTTTTGGTTTTGGTTTGCTGTGTGGGTGCCTGGGCTTATCCTGGGTACTCCATTCCTTGCAGATAGTTTAATAAATGAGAACCTCTTTCTCTGAAGAAAGCTTGGCCTCATTCATATTCATAACAGCGACACCCTGGAGATGTGGAGACATTGCCCTGGGGACATCCCAGGGACCTGGGGACACCCTTGTTGTCATCCTGGAAACACTTTGAGGACACCCCAGGGAGAGGAACACTGGGGACAGGAACACCTGGGGATACACTGGGGAGTGGGGACATGGGAACATCATGATGGGGACACCCTGGGATCTCCCAGGTGGGAGGCAGGGGGAAGCACCATTCTGGGAACATCTTGGGAGTACCCTTGGCCATGGGAACATGGGGACACCCCGATGGGACAGGGGAGACAGTGCCAGCACAGCAGGAGGGGCACAGGGAACTCTCTATCTATGCAGCCTCTGAAGGTGGCAGGACACAAGGATGTCTGGAACCACAGAATGACACTGGAGGATATGCAAGGATGCTGGGGGAGGACAGGCCCACCATGTCACGAGGATGGGGAGGACAAGGACATGGGAAGGGCTGGAACAGGATTGAGGGGGGGCCCTGGGGGAAAGGGATGGTCTTGAAGAGTCCCAGGGGGTGATCTGGGGTTCTGGGGGGTAACTTGGTGGGTCTGTAGAGGGTTGGAAAATCGCAGTGGGTTTTTGGGATGGGGTCCACGGGGAAGTTGGAGGGTTCTAGGTTGGATTTCAGGGGTCCCACGGTGGATTTGGGGTTGGATTTGAAGGGGTCCTAGGGATTGTTTGAAGGGTTGCAGTGGGTATTTGGGAGAGTCCAATGAGGAGCTGAAGGGTCCCAGGGTGGATTTGAAGGCTCTGGGGGAAGTTGCAGGGTCTGAGAGGATTGATCTGGGGTGTCCTGGGACGGATTTGGGGATCCCAGGAGAGGGGATCCAGAGTGGTTTGGAAGATCCCAGACAATGCTGGAGGTTCTGGGGTGAAACTGGGGGGAGTCCTGGAGAGGTTTGGGGGATCCCACAATAGGGTATCTGAGATGATCTGTGTGGTCCCAGGGGAGTTTGGAGTCCATGGGGGGTGCTGGGGAGGTTCGGGGGGGGAAATCGGGGTGTCTGGGGATTTTAGGGATGTGGGGGGTTCTCACCAGGCGGGCAAAGGGGCCGAGGTGCAGCAGCAGGCGGGTGCTGCTCTGGTACTTGCAGATCTCCTGCAATGCCTGCTGACCTGGGCGGCGCCCTGTGGGGGCATCGGTTAGGGGTCTGTGGGGGCTTTAGGAGATCTATTTAGCTTGGGGGGCACAGATGGGGAGCTCTGAAGGAACGTGGGGAGTATAGATCTATAGGGCCTGTCAGAACACACGGGGCTATAGGGGATCTATGGGGGGGCTATAGTGGCCGGGGGGACAGGGGGAGGCTGTGGGGGTTATAAGGGATCTGTAAGGTCTGGGGGTACATTGTGGGTATAAAGGATCTATAGAGAGCTATAGTGATGGCTGATATAGGGGAGTTATAGGGGACAGGAAGTATGGAGGTAGAGGGGCTATAGGGGAGAGGGGGAGTGTGGCGTGACTGTAGGTGATGGAAGCATATGGGGGTATATAGGGTACAGACTAGGGGCGGAGGACAACAATAGAGGGAGTCCATAGGAGTGCTCTAGAGGGGGGCCTGAAAGGGGCTCGATGTAGGACGTCCACAGGGGGTGTCTATAAGGGGCGTCCCCCGCCCCTCACTCACTGCGTGCCCGCGGCGGGGGCAATGGGGGGGCTGGGGAACGCCCGCGCCGTCGGGGGGTGGGTTTGGGGCAGGGCATGGTGTGGCCGAGTCCACCGCAGGGTCAGGGCGAGTTCAGAAGGGGACCCAGCGGCTGGGGAAGGGAGAGTCAGGGTGAGCTCAGGTGTCCGGGGCCCCCACGCCGCTCCCGGGATCCGCCGCGCAGCGCCGTTCAAATCTCCCGCCGCGCCACTCATGACGTCACTTCCCTCTGCGCGCCAACCGGGGCGCGCCACTGTCGCAGACATTTTTTTTAATGAAAAATCGTCTCTCAGGATTTTTCCTGCTGAAGCTGAGAAGTTCAGCAACAAGATGTAAACAATATGTTATCTGCTGCTGTGGAATGCAACAGGTCTATCTGGATTGGCCCATCTTAGATGTTTTTAGTTAGTGGCCAATCCAGGACGGAATTCTCTCAGACAGAGTCAGAGAGAGCTCCTTTGTTATTATTCTTTACTTTCTATTTTTAGGTTAGGTAGCAGCTTCTAGAAACCTTTCCTTTCTTTTCTTTTAGTGTAGTTATAATAGATGTATATATCATAAAATAATAAATCAAGCCTTCTGATAATGGAGTCAAAGATCTCATCTCTTCCTTCACCCGAGAACTCTTGTGACAACCGTCACACGCAACCGCCCGGTGCCGTGCCGGACTCTGCGGCTCGATGGCTCATTAGCATAACTCTGCATGGCCCCACCCCCAGGCACCCCGCGCCTTGCCGCTCCCAGGGTAGTCTCAGTTATCGTCCCCGTGCGGTGCCAGTATGGGCTCTGTAATCGTCCTGGTGTGATCCCAGTCACTCCCATGTGGTTCCCGTTGCTCTCGGTCATCTGCATGGTTCCATTTACGAGAGAATGATCCCAGTATGATTCCAGTCCCCTGCAGTATGATTTTAGTGCTTTCCAGTCACTCCCAGTGTGAGTCCAGTATGATCACAACGACTCAGTATGATCCCTGTCACACCCCCAATGGTCTCAATCAATTCCTGTCACAACTAGAATGATCCCACTATGATCCCAGTCACTCCCAGTATGATACCAGTTGCCCCCAGTGTGGTTCCAGACACTCCCAGTATGAACCCAGAGTGGTTCCAGTTGTCCTCCGTTGATCCTGCCCCCAGTGTGGTTCCAGACACTCCCAGTATGAACCCAGAGTGGTTCCAGTTGTCCCCTCCTGTATGATCCTAGTTGCCCCAGTTATGGTCCCAGTACCCCCAACATGGTTCCAGCATCTTCCCTTTGCTCCCAGTGTGTCTTCAGTTGGCTCCCAACATGGTCCCAGTAGCTCCCTGTGCCTCCCAGTACCCAGTGGGGGTCAGTCAAGGATTACAACTGTCCATGAAATCCATTGGGAGAAGCAGACTGGGGTGTTAGTGAACCCATGGTGGCCCAGGTGGGCTTTGGGGTCTCTTGAGGGCATTGCCTCACAGACCTCCCAGTCAACCCCCAATTTTACCAGTGGGCCACCACATTCCTTATTTGACCCCATCAAGCCTCCCAGTTGTCCCTAGTTGTCCACCCAGGCCAGATGTTGAATAGGACCGGCCCCAACACTGAGCCCTGGGGAACCCAGCAGCGCCCAGCCCCAGCTGGCTGTGGCCCCATTCCCACTCCTCCTTGGCCTGGCCACCAGCCAGGCGTTCCCAGCTGTGAGCTGCAGGTGCTCCAGGAGAGGCAGGGAGATGGAGGCAGTGCCAAAGGCTTTGCTGAGCTGCAGGCAGACACACCCACACATGTCCAACACCCACCGGGGTCACCTGGGCACAGCAGGAGATAGGTGAGTCAGGCAGTACCTGCTTTTCCCAAGCCCTGGCTGTTCCCAATGCCCTGGTTTTCCTGTCCGTGCCATGGGTGCTGAAGTCCCAGTTGGTGCCATGTTGCCAATGGGACACTGTTGTGCTGGCCATCAGTACCTGCTGTTCTTCAACTACCTCAGCAGTCCCACAGCAGAAGGGTCCTCTGAAAGACCAAGCATCCTCCCAAGACCAAAGGGATTCAGCTGTCTTAATTTCTTGTTTCCACAGCAGCTCTCCCAAAGCCCAGTAGTGTCTTTTTGGGTCCTTGAAATACCTCTCCTGAGGTGATCTGTGCCAAGGATACACGGAGCCTCTAGGCCAGCGACAATGGTGTTTTTCTGCCACTCATGCCCAGTCAGGAGCACTTCAGCTTCCAGTATAGTCCCTGTTGGGATCCCCCTGTCATCCCAGAAACAGAGATGGATTCTGCCCCGCATGATGGCATCCGGGTACATTGTGCACCATGTCAACTAAAGCCTTGTGCTCCTGTTGCTCTGTTATGCCAGGCTATGGATCCACACAGTCCAACTGACCCCATTGTCCTTTTTCCACACCTGGCTGGAGCCAGGGCCCCTCTAGCTCTGATCATGGTACTTGTTGCTTGCTCCTTGTAAATATGACCTGGAGGTCTGTTCCAGAGGGTCAGAAGTAGCATCAGCCCTTCAAGTCCACCTGAAGACTTGCCCAGTGGAAACTGAGCGGCATTTTTCCTTGAAGAGTTTTCTGTGGTGGTTAATTTTTCTTCTCAACTCACATACCTGTGCTGCCAGGGCAGAGGTGGGTTTTCCATCCCACTTCCATATGTCTTCACCATGGCCAGGCAAGTAAAACCACAGCTTACCTTGTGGTGTGCCCCTCTCCCTTGAGCAGGGGGCACTTGCCCCTTATAGAGTCCAGTCTGTGCTAGTGGAGTATAGGGCACTTCTTTCAGTTGCTAGAGGTCTTTTCCTCCAGATGCAAGCCCATAGGGTGAAAAAGATACTTTCTTCATATTGTGAGAGTTTGGTAACCAAATTATCGACTCTTTGTTCTCCTTTCCATGACACCACTGCCAATGAATTGGTATATGGTGATGGCACCTCAGTAGGAACTTCCATCACATGGTTTGTGTACACTGAACCTCATCTGGATCTACAGGGGACTGTAGGTCTGGACACAATCCTGTGCCATGTGCCCCAGATGATCCTGCCTGAGCAGGAAGGTTGAACCAGATCATCCACTGGCCCCTTCCAACCAAACTGATTTTGTGATTCTGTGAAAGCAGGAGCAACTCGCAAGTGATTATGGCATGCAGACAATTGGGGGAAAGAAAGTTCTGGTAGTTACAGGGAGGAATGATAGCACAGGGAGCAGGACAGAGGGATAAGGAAAGGAGATACGGCACAAGGATGAATGATGGCACAGTGTTACCGTATTTTAGCAGGTTTGTGATAGACAAACCAACCAGCCCCTGGTTTGACTGACAGGGGCCTCGCCCAGTCACATCTCTCCCAAGGCTGCAGGCATTTCCTTGGCCAGGACCTGAAAGGGCCTAGAGTTCTAACCCCTGAAAGTATCCAGATGAGATTTTTCAAATGCCCTATATAAGCAAGGGCTTGGGAAATAGAAGTTCTCTGTTGCCACGTGAACATTGGGGCAGTTGTTTGTTGCAGTTTGAATTTATTTTATTGATTCCTTGTTAAGTGGTTTGTTCTGTTGTACCCCCATGTTCTCCCCAAGTTGGTTTACCCCTGGGTTTTATCCTCCCTCAAAGCTGTCCCTCATGCCATTCCCCACCCCTTGTTCTAGGTCTGCCTGTCAAGGCAACCCAGCCCTTGATTCCCGAACCTCCCCTGCCACTTAAACCTCAGGCCAATCCCTGTCCTGCAACACCCCTTTGGAATTCCCCTGCTCCTGGAAGCCCCATTGGCCCATGTGACCCATGCTCTCCTCCGTCCTACCCCAGTTGGCCCGGGACACTCCATGTGATCCCCTCACTCATCCCCTAAGGATTCCCTATTGGTTAGCTGTTTGTATCCACCCCCTGACTTGTATCTGTACAAAACCACTCTCACAATAGAGCTTGGGGCTCTTTGTCCTGCTCCCTTCATCTGGAGTAAACTGTTCCTTGTGGAACCTCAAGATGGAGAGCCTCCTCCTTTCTCTTCTGCCTGCTCCCTGTTGTGGCTTGTGTCTGGCACCTTAGAGCAAGTGGCTATAAATGTTCTGCCTCTGGTAAATCCCCATACCAAGGCAGTTCCTCTCTCCTGGCGTGGCACTGGAGCTCTAAGAGCCAGCCCGGGTTCTGGCAGCCACTTCAGGGGTGAGTGGTCTTTGTCTCCTGCCAACTTCCCCACCCCCCACCTGACACTCACAGCACAGGGAGCAGGACAGAGCAACAGGAGATAAACCAGGAGCAAGGCAGGGAGAAGGTTCCCCACTGGACTCCATAAAATTACATCACAGAACTGATCTAATTGCCTTCCATTGCGGGGCACGGAGGTTCAGGGACATCACACCATGACCAACATGATCCAGTGAAGCCAAATTTATTATCCCTAAAAAGACTATATTTGTAATAAATCTCTGCTGTCCACGTGTCTCTAGCTAATACATGATTGGTTAATCCTAGCTGTTCACGTGTCTAAATTAGAATGCTGATTGGAACATGTAATTTTTCACGTGTCTTGCTGTGGTCCTCTGGCCCACCCATGACTCACTTTTTTCTTACTTTCCCAAGCTTGCTGACAAACTTGCTGAGTCCTGCTGATTCTTCTTCTTGTATCTCTTTCAAGGATATACCGACCCCTTTTTCTGAATATGTCCATTATTCATTGTTTGTGAATGTGACCATTGTCCATTAGTACGAGCAGGCTGGATTGTGCATCATCTGAATATGGCCATTGTCTTGCAAAAACTCCTCAATCTGCAAAAAACTCTCAACAGTTCCCCGGTTTTGTTTTTGCAAAAGCCAGACTGATTTAAAAGCACGATCAATTATTTTCTGCACACCACGCAGTAAGCAAGGCACTATAAGCAGAATTGAAAAAAGAATACAAAGTATCATAATGCCAAAGCGTACTAAGTCCTTGAGCCAGCCTGTTATTCCCCAGGATTTTAGCCACTCATCAAAAGAATTCTCAACATCTGTGAGCTTTTTCATATTCTCCTTAAGCAATGACAGTTTCTTGTGAATAGATTCAGAGTGGTCAGGGAGATTCATGCAACACATCCCTTCCGAATCTTCACACCCATGTCCTTGTGCTAACAACAAAAAATCTATAGCAGCCCTATCCTGTAACACAGCGTGGCGTATGCTACCTACATCAGTGGTAAGCTCATTCAGTATTTCAGATATAATGTTAATTTGTTTTCCTGTCCAACAAGCCAATCGTTTTAATTGTGTAAGGGCCTGTGATGAAGCTACTCCTGGTGTAAAAAGTGATGCCAGTATAACTGAGGGCCTATTCCACAATTCTACATTATCCTTACAGTCTGAGCCTAATACATGCACACTGCGTTTTGGACCATGGAATTTGTGCCTGATATCAAGCATCTGCTGAATACTAGGGGCAAACAGTGTCAATTTCCCAAAATAACACGGTCCTCCTAATGCTTTCTGAGGAATTGCAGGCCAGGCTCTATCTCCACAAATGAGAAAAATTCCAGGAGGTAACATGCTTGCTGATTTTTGTTTTAGGGATACAGACCATGTTCAATTGGCACAGTATGCCGTGGTATTGTAATACCACGAAGAAACAGGAGATGTCCAAGTGCTATCATCTCTGGGTTTTCCTGACTTCTCCCTAATCAGCTCTTTACCTTTGTAGTACTCAAAGAACAAACAATAATTTCCTGGCACTGATCCCAAAGTATCCAGTTCCTGTGGTTCCTGACTTGTAGTATTTAAACCTTGAGTGATTGTAAATGCCTGAGTTCCTAAAGGATTTCTAGGGATTTTTTGTTTTTCATACCAATTTTCTGTGATCATCCCATTTTGATTAGTACACCAATTTGACCAGGTCTTACTTAAGTTGGCATAAATTTGAGCTCTGGTCCAATTTCTGAATTCTTCCATTGAGTCTAAGGGAATTCCAATTAAACAGGTGCAAAGTGGATCTGAAGGTGTAGCTAGTGATAAGCAGAAAGATTCTTGCCCTGTTCTGTTAGCCCATATAACCCACATGTTAGCTCGTTGCTCTATATTGTATACTCCCTGCATTTCCTTAATCACTACACTGAGCAACATTGTTAATATTTGCCAGACTGCTGCCATTGTTGCCGTTGTTGTCCATCACACCTGCACTTTGCCCAAATTGCTTTAGCCTGTTCCCACTCAAAATCTCTAAAGTGATGTATTTGTGGTATTGCTATTCCTACTCCACATTCAGTAGCTAATATCTTGCTCTCTAGTAAAATTTGGTTTACTATAGCAATTAAAGCAAGGTTAAACTGCACCCACAGTAACAATATTTGCTCATATACTTCTATCAAAGATGCATCCTGGAGAAAACTCTGATATCCTCCTGAGTTACGCCCTAAAAATTTAGCTAATGCTACTCTCGGGGTAATAGTATTAAGTATGTGAAAGCAGTTATTGCATATTAAGTTAATAGGCCTAAATTTTTGCTTTTTCCCTCAAACCACTGCTAAATTATGTTCTTGACGAACTTGTCGCCAAGTTTTTAAGTTACACTTTATACAATGAACCTTAAGCCATGGCTTACATACACAACCATGCAGATAACAAGCATTTTCTATCTGATTTACAACTTGTGATGAAAGTGAAGGTAAAAGAAGTTTGTCTATATCTAACCCATGTATATTAAGCCTATGTGGAGTTGCTAGTACTTCCTCAGCATACTCCAGCAAACTTGGTAGATATTCCAACCATTGTTCAGCTGTCAGGTGTTGAAGAATCAGATTCAGGGCTGTCTGGAATCGGTGCTTTCGCCGATTCTCCACCTCTGGACACAACATGGGTTGATGACGATGGTTTCAGATAGGGCTTCACCCACCTGGCTGGAATCCAACGAATGCCTTTATCTGTAAGTAAACACATATAACCTCTTCCTATTAATTTTACTGTAGCTGGTCCTTCCCACACCCCTGTTTCTGGACTTTTGAACATAACCTGAATACCGTCAGGCAATTCCTCACTTGGATTACGTGTGAGGGCATGATGCACAAGAATAGGTGGATCTTCCCTATCTCCTGTTGTTCTAAGGTAATTAAGCACAAAAATGGCTTTAGCTGTTTTTTCCTCAGGGAATAACCCTATAGTTCCCCCTTTTTGTTTTTGCAGCATGCCCTTGAACGTCTGATGGGCACGCTCAATAATTGCCTGACCAGTAGGATTGTGAGGAATACGAGTGTCATGTCGAATACCCCATAAATTACAGAAATGTTTGAATCTTAAGGAACAGTAAGCAGGACCATTGTCAGTCTTAATTGCTAAGGGGATACCTAATATGGCAAAGCAGTTGTACAAATGTTTCTCAACATGACGTGCTGTCTCACCTGTTAAGGGAGTAGCCCATATAACACAAGAATAGGTATCAATGCAAACATGTACAAACTTTTTCTGACCAAATTCTGCTACATGAGTTACATCCATTTGCCATAATTGCAAGGGTTGAGTACCCCTAGGGTTAACACCAGTGCCTAAACCAATGCCATCTCATTGACAATCAGGACAGGATCGCACAATACCAGAAGCATCAGTAAGAGGAATACCAAATTGTTTAACTAACATTTTTGCAGATTGATGAAGAAATGCATGTTTTAGCTTGCTGAAATTTATCAGAGTTTGGCATTGGCCAGACAGTGGCTACTAACTGATCAGCTCGAGCGTTACCTTCAGACAGACCAGGGAGAACTTGATGACTACGAACATGAGTAATAAAGTATTCCTGCCATCGTTAATTTAGGTTTTTAAGCAATCGGCTTAAAAGGGAATACAAATGCTCATTACCCACCTCCTTAAATACTGCTCTTTCTAGGCATTGGACATAGCCAACTACATAAAGCGAATCAGAAACAACGTTAATGGCCTCATTATTCCAATTTCAAAAGTCCAAATCACAGCTTTCAATTCTAATGTCTGCAACGTATCTTTTACCTCTCCAAGAATGACAAGCTTTTTCCACACTTTGCCTTGCTGCCACGTGCAGGCAGCCCTTTTTGACATTTTACCTGCATCTGTAAATACCGTCTGCCCAGACACCAGACAGTCAGATCTCCAGGGTCTGTCCTCCAGACGCTGATGCTCCAATAAAGACAACACCCAGTGCCGTGGGTAAGTGTTGTGAACTTTACCATCATATCCAGCCAAAGCTATCTGTAAAGAAACAGAATGTCTAATTCCCCATTCAAGATACCAGTTAGCCAATGGTACTACAATTGCATATGGTTCATATCCCCAGATTTCCAATATTCTCCCTCTGCCCTTCATAATCAAATGAGCAAAAAGTTCCAGTGGAGTGGTAATAGTTCTAGATTGTTTTACAGGTAGAAATACCCATCCCAAAATAACTAAAGGATTAGCCCAAGTTTTAACCCATTGACAAATCAAGGTGAAAGGATGCTTGGCAAATTGTCATCCCCCCCTCCTGGCTCTGATTGATGATCATCAGTTGAACTGGAACATCCTCGATCAGATGATGTGCATGTGATGTAGCAACCTTTTTGGCAATGTGATCCAAGGCCTGCTGTTGTTTTTTATCCAGGGTCTGGTGTTCATCTGCCCGAGACGAAGTACCTAGTAACTGTATTAATGGTTCAAGTTCTTCATTAGTTATCCCACAAATAGGTCTAATCCATTGAATATCCCCCACTAACTTCTGGACATCATGTACAGTTTTAATTTCAGTGGTAATGTTGAGTTTCTGTGGCTTCACTACAGACTGATCAATCTGCCACCCAAGATATTTCCAAGGAACAGAATATTGCACCTTATCAGGAGCAATTTTTAAACCCCTTTCATCTAGCAAAGCTGTCATGGTTTTTAGAATAGTTACAGAGTCTAATTGTTTTCCAGCCACTAATATATCATCCATGCAGTGATAGATGATATACTCAGGGAATTGCTACCGAACAGGTTCTAATGCCCAAGCAACATAAATTTGGCACATCATAGGGGAATTTCGCATGCCTTGGGGCAAACAAATCCATCCATACCTTTTGTAGGGTTCTGCCTTATTGATAGATAGAACAGAAAATGCAAAATTACTCATGTCATTTGGATTCAAGGGAATAGTGAAAAAACAGTCTTTGAGATCAATGATCAATAGATTCCATGACTCAGGTATCATAGTGGGAGATGGAAGATCAGGTTGCAAGGCACCCATACTTAGCATTACTGCATTAACAGCTCGTAAGTCATGTAGCAACCTCCATTTCCCACTCTTTTTCAGGATGGCAAAAATTGGAGTGTTCCAAGGGTTAGTGGATGGCTTTATGTGTCCTTCCTCAAGCTGTTCTTGCATTAATCGTTGGATTGTGGGCAGCTTTTCCTTTGCCAGCGGCCACTGATCAATCCACACAGGTGTATCAGTGGTCCAGCTAATTTTGAGGATCGGGTGCCCCTCAGTGGCCGCTGCTAAAAAGGCTGTGTAACAATGGTAGCTTTTAACTGGCTTAACAGATCCCTACCAAGAAAACCTAGCAAAGTACCAGGAGTTTGCATGACATAAGGCCTTGTAGATACATTCACTCCATCTGGGAAAGTAAAAGTAATTACTCCCCTGCTCATCTGAGTTTCCCGAGTCCCTCCAATACCTGCAATGCCTAAAGTAGGATCGACCAATGCCCAATTTTTTGGCCATATTTTGTTTGAAATGATGGTTACATCTGCTCCAGTGTCAATTATAAGTTTCTTAGTAATAGAATCACCATTACAATGTGTGAGGGCTACCTGTTTGTCTGGTTTACCTCTTGTGATGTCCATGGCCCAATATACTTCTGGTTTACCTGTGGAACCTAAGCTTCCTGTTCCCTGTTCCTTGTAGCCTGTACAGGGGACACAAGACTTAAAAGGAACAAGCTGAGCAATTAATGAACCTTTGGGAATAGATACAGGAGGGAAAAATGTTCTAACCATAATTTTAACAACCCCTTGATAGTCTGCATCAATAACCCCAGGAATTATATCCAATCCCTTTTTACTGGCAGATGATCTCCCTAACAGAAAAGCACTAAGCCCATCCCACAAGGGTCCTTTTTCATTAGTATCTATCAGGTGCACAGCAGAGTCCGTGATGGTCACATATACTGCAGTTTCCACGTCCACTCTGGCGCTTCCAGAAGTTGACAATCTGAGTGAGTAAAGTCCTCCTCGTCCTCTGTGGGAGGCTGAGCTATCCAGGCAGCTCTTCATACTTGTTTCTTTACCTGCAGAGATAACGCGCTCCTAAGTTCCTTTCCCTGGAACCGACATTCTTTAGTATTGTGGTTATCTTTTTTGCAGATAGAACAAAATTTTTTTCACACTTGCAGAGCGACAGTGACTCCTAACATGTCTGATTTTACCACGTTCAAAGCATTTAATGTTCTTTCCTTCGGTTCTCTTTTGCAGTTTAGAAAGCAATGGTTTTACTGCATCCTGAAGTGCAGCAGCTACATAGGCTGCTTTTTGTCTTTCTGTAGTTCTAGCCATAAGTTCCAGCATTTCTGTAACATCAGCTCCCTTCTTTAATGTTCCCAAAATCTGTCAAGTTTTATCATTAGCATTGTCAAAAGCAAGCATATTAATTGTACCTTTGTGTCTGAATCCAAATCAGGATGATCATAAATAGCTTCATGCAATCAGTCTACAAATTTATCAAAGTCCTCATTCATCCCTTGGTGAATCTGTGTAAAAGACTTAGTGCGTAACCCATCTGGAAGTGCAAGGATAGCATTATATGCTAGTTGTTGGCTCATCTGTAGGATTTGATCAATGCTCCTAGCCTGGGCAGTGGCAGTAGCCCAGGGCCCTTTGCCAAGTAACTGTTGTGCTGTTAAACCATACAGAGGATCACCCTGCACTCTAGGTCTTGCTGCTTCCTGAGCACACTTTTCCTCCCAGGTTTTGTGAAACATCACCTGTTGATGGGGTGGCATTATAAGTCTTACTAGGGTATACACATCAGCTGGAATAAATGTGTTAGATGTAAAAAGATACTGTAAAAGTGACTGAGCAAGTTGGGATTTTAAACCAAATTGTGAAATTGCAGCTCTTAACCTTTCTAAAATCTTCCAATCGAAAGGTTCCCAAACTCTACCTGCAGCATTAGTTACTACAGGAAAAGCCTCTACATAATTTGAGAGAAAAGTCCCTTCTACAATACCTTCTGTAATAACTCCCTTCCACTTTCGTTTCTGAGCTGCTTCTATTTCAAGGTCAGATTCCAACTCTAATTCCACATTCTTTACAACATGGAGGGAGGATTTCATTTAACCGGCTTGAATACTGGCTCAGAGACAAAATGAGAGGGTGGTAACCACTTTCCTGGTTGTCTGTCTGAACCTACTATCATTGGCAAGTCCATTTTCTCAAAAGAATAGTCTCTTTTGGGGACAACTGAATCCTTTTGTTGAATTACCAATTTTTGCAAATTGTCCACTAAAGATTTTAAATCCTCTTCGATAGAAGCGTTACTCATAATAACATATCCTTCCTTATCCTTTTCACTTTCAGCATGCTTAGTTTCTAAATTACTGTTATCAACAGTTTGTTGACTCTGTTCACAACTGTCCTTTGTTCTGCAGGCTGACCACCCCAAAGAGGCAACAGCTTCCTCATTCCTGCTCTTAGCTGGAGGAGCAGTCGGTGTAACGCTCGATTCTGAGCTGAGGGGTTGCGGGCTGCGTGAGGGAATATCTAAGGTGGTAGGAAACAGTTGCTGAACTGAAGTTACTGGAAATGCCTGAGGCTTTTCCGACTCAGAGGCAAGGGCTGCGCAAGCCACAGCAGCAGCTTTCCTCTCTGCCTTTAAGGCTTGTAACACCTCTATGATAGTTTTCCACAAAGTAGCATATTTAGACGCCTCTTTTGCCTCACTCCCACCAGATGCAATACTGTCCCACAATGTCCGACTCACAGCTTCCCATGTCAAAATCTCAAAAGCATGTGCTCCTGCTATGAGATTATAGTCCCAAGCTCAGTGTAATAGTCCCTTCAAATTGGAAGCATCATACTTTTGTTCTCTCTTAGAGAGGATATGTTGGAGGAATTTCTGAACACCTTTCCTTTCATGTTCAAACCCCATCTCCTCCCCAGCCGCTCACCTTGATCAGGAGGAGATTCAAGTCGTCTACGATTGGAGCTCCAGTAACCTTTTCCTCTCACCGAGGCAGAGAGGATACTTTCGACCGGCTTCTCTGCTCCTCGAGGGTTGGCTTCAATCCTCTGCATAGCAGCCAAATTGCAGTCCTCAAGTCCCTTTAGTGCTACGACATTGGGCTTGCCCACATTCTCCACCAGAAATGTGGGGTGCAGAGGTTCAGGGACATCACACCATAACCAATATGATCCAGTGAAGCCAAATTTATTATCCCTAAAAAGACTATATTTATAATAAATCTCTACTGTCCACACGTCTCTAGCTAATACATGATTGGTTAATCCTAGCTGTTCACGTGTCTAAATCAGAATGCTGATTGGATCATCTAATTTTTCACATGTCTTGCTGTGGTCGTCTGGCTCACCCATGGCTCACATTTTGCTTACTTTCCCAAGCTCACTGACAAACCTGCTGAGTCCAATGACTTTTCTTCTTGTATCTTTTTCAAGGATATACCGACCCTATTTCTGAATATGTCCATTATTCACTGTTTGTGAACGTGTCCATTATTCATTATTACAAGCAGGCTGGATTGTGCATCAGCTGAATATGGCCATTGTCTTGCAAAAACTCGTCAACCTGCAAAATATTCTCGACAGATGTTTCTTATTTGCAGGGACAGAACATGGCCCAGTATAGCTTCACACATCAAAGGCAGACTTTGTAGCTTGGAGAGGCTTACCTTGCTGGCCCCCAACATGAAAATGATTCATAGCCAAAGAGATAGAGTGAAAAGATCTATGCACTACTTTGAATCTGATTGTAAAGACAATGTTATGTATTAGAGTAAAAACAAGACAAAATCAGCCTCCATCTTGTTCCCTTGGGTGGCTGCATCCAAAGCCTTAGTGATAGTATAGGGATAAAATGTTTCTAAAATCATGGAATATTCAGGGGAGTTAGAAAGGAAGGATAGGCCTGGTAGGTCCTGGGAAAATGTTGAGGGAGACCCTGGGAAAATATTACGCTGCACCTGTATAATCATTTAATGACTATGATAAATGATATGATCGTTAGATGCAATGATTATTTGGTAATTGGATATAATTATTGTTTAATAGTAACAAGAATTGTGACAGTGGTCACTGGGGTTCTTGGATGAGGGAAGAGACGAGAATGTTGACTCCATGTTTCAGAAGGCTTGATTTATTACTTTATGATGTATATATTACATTACAACTACACTAAAAAGAATAGAAGGAAAAGGTTCATCTCAGAAGGCTAGCTAAGCTAAGAATAGAATGGAAAGGAATGATATGGAAAGGAATGATAACAAAGGCAGCTGGCTCAGACAGAGAGCAAGAGCTGGCTCTCTCGTGACTGGTCACTAAATCCAAACATCCACACGCGACCAATCACAGATCCACCTGTTGCATTCCACAGCAGCAGATAACCATTGTTTACATTTTGTTCCTGGAGCCTCTCAGCTTCTCGGGAAGAAAAAATCCTAAGAAAGGATTCTCATAAAAAGATGTCTGCGACATGTCACCTTTTTTTATTTAGTTAAAGTAAAAAGTAAAGTGTTTGTAATTTTCTCTGCTGGGCTCATGCAGAGGGAAGAACAAACACTTGACAGGTTATCTGTTGCCAATCAAAACCTCAATCAAGTGCTGATGTGGGAGGAACAGGTAAATTCTTCACCTGTAAAACATAAAATTCTATCATATCACTAAAACAATCTCACAAGATAAGAAAATGCAAAAACAATGCAAAGAAAGTCCAAGTCCAAACAGCTGAGTTTCAGGAAAAGTCCATGGACTGAAGATGTGCCTCTTTGACATCTCTGAAAGTCCCTTTTGGTCCTCAAACAGGCTTGCAGAATCCTGAAACAACAAATTGCTAAAGAAAAATCCATCAATAGTTATCAAACAATTTCAAACAATTTTGAGAAAATTTCTGGAATGTCTTGGCCACAGCCCTTTATTGAACAATTTGGGCTGAAGCTAGTTTTTGGCTCTTCAATGCTTTTGAGCTGCTGCCAGCTCTTTCAACCCTTTTTATTTAATTTTTTTTTTTTTTTTTTTTTTTTTTTTTTTTTTTTTTTTTTTTGGAAAGAGCAGCAGCAGCAGACAGCCTGAGAGGCCCTGGGGAACCCTGGCCCTCTTGGAAGGATCAGGAACCCCAGACCTGGCCCACAAAACAGTGGCCCAGGACCAGACGGGGGCAGCGAAACGCCCAAACTCAACAGGAGGCCAGGCGGTGGCCATGGCCCAGGGACCCAAGCCAAACAGCCAGGCCCAGCCCGCCAGGCAGGCTCTGTGTTGTCACAAACCAGCACCCTGCTGCCGGTGCAATGGCAGCACGAGTGACCAAACGTTTCCTCCCCCCAAAATCACCGACGCATGCTGGCAGTGGGGGAATAGAAGCTGTCCCGAGAATCTTCATCTCGGGTCTGGGAATGTTTTTTCCCCACAGCAAGCAAGCGATGATGGCTTTCCGCCATTCCCTCTGCCTCTGCAATGCAAATGCAAAAGGTGTTCCTCCCATCTGCCCACCGGCACCACGCCAACCCTCTCCGGCCGGGGGACCAGAGGCAGAACTTTCGGGAGCCACCTCCCCCTCTCTGCTGGGGTGCACGAGGGGTGGCAGAGAGCTTTAGAGCCCCCAAGGGGGAATCCCCGACCAAACACGAACCAACCTGCCACAAACGCTGGGTTTAAAAGCAGGCAGCCGGGCTGCGCCCGCACTCAGCTGCTGAGCCATGCCTCCTCCACGGAAGGAGAGGCCAACACCCCCTCCCCCTGTCCCAGCTTCCCCCGCAGGGGCAGCCCCGGGACAGCCTGAAAAACTCAAGGGGGAAGTCACGCTCGTTGCAGGAGGTGCTGCTGGGGGGTGGTGGGACCGCGGGCGGCTCTGATGAGGCTCTTACAGGCACAGCGCCGTTGTCAGCGTGTCATCCCGAACCAGGATTGGTCTGGCAGAAGGAGACGAAGCTGCTGGCGGGGGGCCGGTGGGGCGGCGAGGCCAGAGGGAGTGCATCCCCCGCTGGCCCAGAAGCAGCACCACGTCGACTCCGCGTTCCGGAATCCACAGCACAGGCACAGGCTGCAAAAGCGGCGGAGCCAGCATGGAAGGCAGCGGGACAGCCGGGGCGAAGGGGGCAGTGGGGGCAGCACAGGGTCGGCAGCAGCTTCTGCCCCTGGCAGTGAGATCAGCCACAGAAGCACAGTCGCAGAAGGCAGCGGAGTCCGCACAAGAGGCGGCGGAGGCAGCGCTGGGTCGCTGTTGTCGCAGAGTGCATTGCCTAGCAACACTGCGCAGCCGCGGGAAGCGGTGTTTCGGAGGTCGGCTGTGCAGGCACAGAAACCAGTGGAGCCACGCACGGGGCTGCCCAGGGAGGCGGCTGCAGGGAGGGTTGGGGCGGCCCCGCAGGCCCAGAAGGCAGGACCTCGGAGACCGGTGCCGCCCGCAGCTCTGGGCGGGGCGGGGTCCAGGAGGCCAGCCGGGGCGGTGCCTGCAGGGCTGCTAGGGGCGGCACAGCCCACTCAGAATCCCCCTGAGAGCAATGAGGCGGGGGAAAAGGCGGCTCCATCTGAGCATGCTCCAAAGACGCAGGAAAAAAAATCTTCTTCAGCTGCGGGAAAAATCTCGCCCCCCCCCCCCCCCCGCTACGATTCAGGGGGGCTGGGAAGCAGCAGATCGTCTCCCCCCAAAGAATCTTCTCCCGTGGGAATTGGGGGGAACGGCACTTGCCCTCTGCAATCAGCAATCCACTGAAAGGAAGCTGCTTTCCATTTCAAGGCCAGGAAAAGCGTCCTGAATGATGGATGAATCCGGGGGTACCCCAGCCCACAGTCCAAGACGGCTTCGAAAATGGATTCCATGCATTCCCATATGCACATATCAAGGGCATAGAGCACATTCGTAAAAAACCCATAGAACTTTGCCCATTGAAAAAACTCATAGAAATGTCTCTTCACCATATGAACATTGTCCTCTTCACCCCATTTTTTCCAGAGGGCAATAAGTTTCTCCTCTGAGGGGGAGAAAGGAACCTCCGCCTCTGTGGGGACCCTCCCCCACATTTGCAGCCACAATCTGCTAAGGGCAGCATCGTCAGAAATGGAAAAGCTAACAGTACCTTGTGACAGTGTCCAGCACGCTCTGGCCAGCTGCTTGGTGCTGCTGAGCTTTCTGGACATCTTCCCTGGAGGCTTTTCAAAAGGTTCTCTTTGTGGTCAGCCTTGCTGTGAACTCTGTCCAAATCAGGATCTTCAGTTCTTCAGGTCCTGGCTAGAATCCACTTCTGTGGTCACTTGTGAGGTGACCATCAACGCCACACTTTGGGATTTACCCAGTGTAGCAATGCTCCTCTGGGGTCTCACCAAGTGATGATTTTCCTCACTCGGGGTCACCATCTGTGACAGTGGTCACAGGGGTTCTTGGATGAGGGAAGAGACGAGAATGTTGACTCCATGTTTCAGAAGGCTCGATTTAGTATTTTATGATATATATATTACATTACAACTACACTAAAATGAATAGAAGGAAAAGGTTCATCTCAGAAGGCTAGCTAAGCTAAGAATAGAATGGAAAGGAATGATATGGAAAGGAATGATAACAAAGGCAGCTGGCTCAGACAGAGAGCAAGAGCTGGCTCTCTCGTGACTGGTCACTAAATCCAAACATCCACACGCGACCAATCACAGATCCACCTGTTGCATTCCACAGCAGCAGATAACCATTGTTTACATTTTGTTCCTGGAGCCTCTCAGCTTCTCGGGAAGAAAAAATCCTAAGAAAGGATTCTCATAAGATGTCTGGGACAAAGAATCATGAGAAACTATGTTGAGGGGGTTTGGGTGGAAATTACAAAAATACATGCTTGGATGAAATCGATGTATACAGTAGAACAATGTAAGTTTAATAATTAATATGTGTGGGAACTCAGCACATCACTCTGGATGTTCAGAGTTACCGGAGACCCCTTCGGGGGGCTCGGGGATCCTGGCATGGTGCCCGGAACACCTGGTGGCTTGACTTTGATCCTTCTAGTGAATTGCCAGCTTGGTATGAGGACTGGAGAATCACACATGTTTGAATGGTGTAGTTACAGGGTGTTCACAGGGTGGAAATATAGTTTTTGGGATTTTTGGTATAAGGGTTATGGGGACAAGATGGAGGAATCAGGGCGTGTCTCATCCTTCTTTCTTCTTCTTGTTCTCCATCTTCTGCTGTGATGTTGGCACTTGGGGATTGGTTTAGGATAGAAGTGCACTGTCTAGTATAGGTGATAGGTATTGGGGATTTAAAGTAAATATGATGTACGTAGTCTGGGGTATAAAGGGACGACACCGCCTCGGGGGTGGTGGAGAGCGTTGTAGCTGCCATGCTGTGCGGATCTCAGCTGGGCAGAGAGAAAATCTTTTAGATAAGAAATAATAAACAATCTGAAGACCGAACATAGAAGAGTCCAGAGTCATTCTTCAGAGCATGGGCCACTTCAGGACCACCCGACAAACATCTTGGGGCAGAGATCAAAGCAGCCAACCCGAGAAATATGTAGTTATATAACCATAAGGGTATAAAAACATGCTCATCCTGGACCCATGTTGGAGTCAGATTTGGGTCTGTACCCCTGACACCCAGAGCTCTTCAATAAAAGCACCTGCATATACTCATTCTGTGATTATGTGTTCCTGAACACTAACATTAGGACAATTAGACCATCTTGGGTGCCTAAGTAAGTAAACCAATGCTACCTCCCTTGCATTGAGTGGCCTGCTGTCAGACATAGATACCATCAGACACACCACCTTGCAGAACAGGGCAGCAATAGACTTTCTACTTTTGGCACATGAGCACAGCTGTGAGGACTTTGAGGGAATGTGTTTCATGAACCTCTCCAGCCACAGCAAGTCAATCCACAACAGCATTCAAGTGCTGAGGGGAGGGTTCAAGAAGCTTCAAGTGGAAAACAAAGACTAGTTGAATAAACTCTTCTAATCCTGGAGACTGAAGGGTTGGATGATGTCTTTAGTCAAGACAGGACTGTTAGCTTTCTTGGTTGTTGTTGTTGTGGTGTTGGTTGTTCCATGCTTGTTTGGATGTTTTTATAGTTTTGCAAAGTTCTTTCAGCTCCATTTTTGTTAGAAAACAGAAAGGGGGAGATGTGGATATTGGCCCAGCTGTGACTCGAAGTCAGCCAGATTTTACCCCAAAAGAACTGGGCATTAGTTTCAAGCCCTGGGAATCATTTGTTTAACTTAAGGTGAGCCTGAGAGTTCCCCCATAAGCCCTTGGTGTTATTATGTTAAGTTGTCCAGGTTCTGCTCCCCTATTACTTGTTTCCCCTATATGGTTATAGTTCCAGAATGTTCCACCCCCAAGTGTGTATGTTGCTGCTTCCCCTTTATTTTGGGTCTCTGGATGCTGCCCCTCACACTGTGCTCAGCTACTCCACGTTTGCTGTTTTTCATCCTTTATTAAAGTTCTTTCCAGGCAACTCCATCGAACCCACTCCTTTTCATTTTCGTCACCCTCGCCCTGAAGTTAGGGAACCAAAGAGGTTTGCTGCAGTGATGCCAGCTGTTTATATACAGACACAAACAGGATGGGGGCTGCTAGGAGAGCGTCTTGAGCTATGTATTTTTCAGCATCAGTCTCATTACATGATTATGATAACGGAGCGATGTGAACAGCTCGCTGTCCAGGCAGCAATCCAAAAAAACTTAATGTTACAACATACCATAAACCCTTCTTAGCCAATTACACAAAGCAAAAGCATATTGACAGTAATTCTATCCAATCACCATAAGCACATGTAGCTTTGGTTAAAACAATGCTTGCTTATTTTCGAATACAATGCCCGTTTATAAGAGACAACACACAGAGCCCTATTCATAAGCTTAACCTTGCTAGAGAAACTTTTTGCAACTTAGAAAGCCAAACTACACAGCTCTATTGTTCTATTTCCCCATATCTTTTCTACAGTTTAAATAACTTTTTCTGCTACTTTAGCACTGTTCACAATTCCGCTGCAACTGAGGCCTGTTTTTTACAAACTTCCTAAAACCCTCTGATTTTATGGATTCCCACACTGCAGCCATCCTCACCACGACAGTGATGGATCTTAATCCCTGCAGGTAATCTTTGGTAGTGATGATTGGGTGCATTGCTGTGATTATTTGCTGCTTTGAACTACAGTAAATTACACTGATTCCTTCAGTTCATGTTTGTTTCTTTGGTGCTGGCCCTGCCCACTCATGAAACAAAACTGGCATAGCCTGGCCAGATCACAAGAAAATGTCACTTCTTAAATGTAAATTTAAGGAATCAGTCCAATCTGAAATTCACAGATGGGAAGCCCTTCCCTAGAGTTTGCTGACTCTGGAGTGGACTGAGGTCAGAACACCGTGTGAGCAATGGGGCAGTCAGTTTAAAGAAGCTGAACCACTGGATATATTAAAATGCATCCAAAAATTGCATATGGAGAAAGGAAAACAACTTGTGAGGGGGTGAAGATGAGGATGAATTTTGCTAACAGCACATTGGAAACAGCACCAGCAGAAGGACCGGCTGTTGTCGCTCTCACATGGAGTGACAGCAGAAGTTTTTGATCTTGAGCTTGTATTAATTTGTTCAAGTGAAAGAATATTAATATAATAAATAACTATATACATATATGTAATAAAATATAACATTTTAATATATATTTATAAACATAGATTTTTATTTATCTATGTTTCTATCGATATCATTATCTATATATAAAATAATTATAATGTGAAATAATGCTGACAATTCGGATTTACCACCTGTGACTGCCCAAGGATCTAGCACTAAATATCCTACAGAAAAGCATTGGCCAGGACCTGGATGTCAGTAGTAAACTTTGTGAGATTGTATACAACAAATAAAGGAGGAATGGATGAAATTGGCTATTTTTATGGGGTTTGCTGATACTGTGACATGGAATGCTTTGTCTGTTACTGTGAAAAATACAGTGATGAAGACTGCTGGGTTTTTCATACACCAGACTATCCACACTCTGCTGGATTGATTGAATGGGTAAAAGGGTTATTCAAAGAGCAGTTGAAAAAAGGAGGAGATGGGAACCTGCCCCCATGGAGAACCCATCTCACAGATGTGCTTTATAGCTTTAACAAGGGTACAAGGGGCCCCCTGGGAAATGGAAACCCCCTGGATGTGCATGGCTGCACCCAATTTGCAAATACAACTATGAACAGTGACGCTTTAACTTCCTGAGAAATTTTTCTGGTCTGATGGCCCCGGACAGGGCCCTCCTAAAGGCTGCAGGGCTGGACCTTCATGCATTATAATTAATTAGGATAAATCAAAAGCAAATGAGAATTATCAATACTGACATAGGAATTCCAATTCCTTCAGGACACTTTGGTTTGATAACTGCTCGCTGGAGCTTGGCTTTCAAAAGTGTTCATGTCATGGGAGGAGTTGATGCAGATTATCAAGGAGGAATTAAAGTAATTAATGGAATTAAAGTCACTAAACAATAATGAATAAGGTGTGATTATTCAACCCCATGACAGGGTAGCACAGTTATTGATATTGCAGTTTTAAAAACAATTGTGAAAAAAGGAGATGCACCTCCAAATATCACTGTTGTTGGAGATAAAGGATTTGGATCCATCAGTCCTAATAATGGAGCCAAAGTGTGGGTCCAGAGGCCAAAAGGCCCTCCCAATCCAGCTGAAGGAACAGCTGTGGGGAAAGACAACACTGTTTGAATCCTGAAACCAAAATCACCAAGAAAAGGGGGCTAAAATCACCCACACAGGCTTAAGATCCACCCATATGGGTTTAAAGTCATCCAAAGGAACCTAAAATCCCCACTAAAATGCTTGAAATCACTCTGAGAGATCTAAAACCCACCCTAAACCTGCCCAGCTTGGCCTAAAATCACCCAAATGGACCTAAAAATCTCAGGGACTGGGACTGAGACTGGGACCAGAACTGATACCAGAACCAAGACCAGCACCACTCTGGGACAGGCACCATTACTGGGACCAAAACGGAAACCAGCACCAGAACTGGCACTGGGACAAAGACTGAGACCAAGACTGACACCAGGACTTGCTACCGGGAGTGCTTCAGAACCAGGACTGGCACCGGGAGTGCTCCGGGACCAGGACCAGGACTGGAACTGAGACCAGCACTGGCACCAGGACTTCTCTGGGACTGGGACCAGGATGGAGACTGGCTGGAGCACTGTGGGACTGAGACCAAGACTGGCACTGGAATCAGCACTGAGACTGGCAGCGCTCTGGGACTGGGACTGAGGCTGGCACAGGGAGCACTCCAGGACCAAGACTGGCACAGGTACCAGCACTAGAACCATGACAATTCAGAGACGGAGACTGAGATGGGGACTGAAACCAGAAGTGGCACCAGCACCGAGACTGGCACCGCTCTGGGACTCAAACTGAGACCGGGACCAGCACAGCTGGTTGAGATTGAGATCAACACCAGGACGGGAATCAGCACTGGGAGTGCTCCAGAAGCGCTCCGAGACTGAGACTGAGACCGGGACTGGGTCTGAGACTGACACTGGGAGTGCTCCTGGACAGAGACTGAGACCAAAACTGGGAATGGGATTGGCACCGGGATCGATCCAGGACCTCCGTGTTCACTCTGGAGAGTTTTGGCTATGCCCCCCTGCAGGACTGGGAGGGATCCCTGGGCGGGGTGGGACTGCCTCAGTTCACATTGTTCTGGTGCAGCCATCCCAGTCCATATGATCCCAGTCTGCATGATCCCAGTCTGTATGGTCCTGCATGGCACACACTCCAAGAGTCTGGAATTCCAGTTCCCCCTGAGGAAAAGGTGTTCCTGCCCTCGAATGTCGCAGACATCTTTTTCATTAAAATCATTTCTTTAGGATTTTTCCTTCTGAGAAGCTGAGGCCTCAGAAACAGAATGTAAACAATAATTATCTGCTGCTGTGGAATGCAACAGGTGGATCCGTGATTGGTCTCATGTGGATGTTTTGATTCAGTGACCAGTCATGGCAGAGCTGGCTCTCTCTCTCGGTCCGAGCCCGCTGCTTTTGTTATTCATTCTTTTCTTTTATATTCTTAGCTTAGCTAGTTTCTGAGAGGAAACCTTTCCTTCTATTCCTTTTTAGTATAGTTATAATGTAATACATATATATCATAAAATAATAAATCAAGCCTTCTGAACATGGAGTCAACGTTCTCATCTCTTCCCTCACCTGACAACCCCAGTGACCACTGTCATATCGAAGGCAGAGCTCTTAAGAAAGGGCCGAAAGCCAAGTAGAGCAAGATCTTACAGTGACATTTCACTGCCAGCTTTCATAACTTCACCGATCGTTGCTGTAGCTCCTGCATTGGGAATTAAATCAGAGCAGGGTCTTTGGTGGCAGCTGTCCTGGCTCAAGGGAGGCACTGAGAGACAAACAGAGCAGGCAAAGAGAGGCAGGAGAGAAAGGAGGACACAAATGTCCTGGGTTGACTATATGATGCTTTTATCCCCAAATCGTCTCATTTGTTTATACTGAATAATAATAAGTTTTGTACCTTTAAGACTTGTTGCAGAGTGAAAAGAGAGAGAAAAGAAGTACACAGTTTTTTCTTTCTCTGAGACACTACACTTACTCCCCCGCATTCCTCCTAAACTATTTTTGTCTGTTGATGAATAGACAACAAGACAGAGAGCTCTCCTTTTGCTTCTAGTTAGTTTAGCTAACTGAGGCAAAAAAGAGTCCCTAAACTGTGTTTTTTTTCCTTCTCTTTAGACCTCTTAAAACCTGCTCTAGACTAAACACCCAGGGAAGCACCGGCAGCTGCACCTGTAGCCACCGAACCGAACTAGACCTAACCTGCAACAAATTCCAGCACCAAGAGAGCTGATCAGAGACTAAGTAAACCGAGCTACAACCCAAAGACAGAAAATTTCTCAGTTTGTCATCCCTTTTAAAGTGACAAAAAGTTTTGTTGTTTAATATTGTTTAAATTCTATTGTTTAATAAACAATTTTTTCCACTTTTCTCCAAAAAAGTATTTTCTCCCAGACCAATTAAAAAGAAAAAGAACCAATTAAATTTATCTTCCTACCAGAACCCCTCTAAAGACTCTCTCCCAAATTTTACTCTAAACCAAAACATATACAACAAACAAAATCAGCTGTGAAGGTGGCACTCTGGAAACAGAACTGCAACTGACTGAAAATGAATGGGACAGAAATCACTAACTCTGAAAGTTTTATTTACTATCAGATACATCCCACCCACCCAGTCCCACACAATCCCAATCCACCATTCCAAATTTGGATCCCACTTCTCCCAATCTCCTTCCAACCCCTTCTCACCATGGCGGCTTTGTAATCAAGTGAGTTTGGCACACAATTGAGATTTTTTGAGGAGGGAACAAGCAATTTTGAGTTGGGATTGAGCCCTTTTGTGGTACAACTGTATGGTTTTCAGTGGGACTGAGTTGCTATGAGGAGACAGATCAATCCCTCTTAGTTTCTGCAGTGCAAAGAGATCAAGAATACTGCCCAAAATCCTCCCAGAACCCATAAATCCTCAAGATCATGTCCCCAAATCCTAAATTCCCTCTAAAACAACTATGAAATGGTGGGACTTTAGATATCTTTAATCAGTTTCTTTTTTTTCAAGCCTATTTTGACTGTTTTTAAGGGATGAAGATGAATCAGAAGAAAATGAAGGCCAAAACAAAAGGATAACCAGCTAGGTGCTTTCCCAATATGGATCAAAGGGAATGTGGGTCACCAGGGCTCTTCCCAAAAAGGGTCCTCCAGTGGCGGGTGGAGTTGGAGCAGCATACGAAGCTCTTCCTGAAATTGGGGCACTCATAGGGCTTCTCTTAATGGTGGCTCCGTTGGTGCTTGGTCAAGGCTGAGCTCTGTGAGAAGCTCTTCCCACACTGGGGAGACTCGTAGGGCCTCTCCCCAGTGTGGATGCACCGATGGGCGATCAGGGAGGAATTGTGCTTGTAGCCCTTCCCACAGTCGGGGCAGTGGAAGGGCCTCTCCTTTGTGTGAATCCGTTGGTGGTTGATGAGGGTGGAGTTGTACATGAATCCCTTCCCACAGTCGGGACAGTGGAAGGGCCTCTCCTCTGTGTGAGTCCGACGGTGTACGAGGAGATGTGAGCTGATCCGAAACCCCTTCCCACATTCTGAACACTTGTAGGGCCTCTCCCCAGTGTGGATGTTCTGGTGCTGGACCAGGTTGGCACGCTGGCTGAAGCCCTTCCCACATTCCCCACATTTGTAGGGCCTTTTCCCAGTGTGAATGTTCTGGTGCTGGATCAGGTTGGTGCTCTGTCTGAAGCTCTTCCCACATTCCCCACACTCATAGGGCCGCTCCCCAGTGTGGGTCCTCTGGTGGCGGATCAGGTGGGAGCTCCGGCTGAAGCTCATCCCACATTCCTCACACTCATGGGGCCTCTCCCCAGTGTGGATGCGCCGGTGCCTGACAAGATGGGCGTTTTGCCTGAAGCCCTTCCCACAGTCGGGGCAGCGGAAGGGCCTCTCCTCTGTGTGCGTGCGCTGGTGCACAAGGAGACTAGAGCTGAGCTGAAACCTCTTCCTGCACTGATCACACTCATAGGGCCTCTCCCCAGTGTGGACCACCTGGTGACGGATGAGGGTGCAGCTCCGGCTGAAGCTCTTCCCACATTCCCCACACTCATAGGGTTGCTCTCCAGTGTGGATAATCTGGTGGCGGATCAGGCTGGAGCTGACTCTGAAGCTCTTCCCACATACCCCACACTCATACGGCCGTTCCCCTGTGTGGGTCCTCTGGTGCTGAATCAGGCTGGAGCTCCGGCTGAAGCTCTTCCCACACTCCAAGCACTTGTGGGGCTTCTCCCCATCATGAAGCTGCTCATGGACCACCAAGTCCAAGCTCTGGCTCAATCCCTGGCCGCCTTCCCGGCCCAGGTTGGGTCTTTCCTCCTCAGATCCCCATGATCTGCGTTTGCAGCCCCTCCTTGCGCGTGATCTCCGGGGCTTTTCTTTCCCCTTCGATTCCTGTGCTGTGGAGCTGCTCAAAACGGCCTCTTCCATGAGGTTCTGCCACGGGGATTTGTCCTCCCTGGCCTCCATCTGCAGCTCCTTCTCTGGGGGAAGAAAGGCAAGGAGAGGATGGGATTTGCCTCTGTGCCACAGGGAAGGGCAAGGAGATCCCCCCCAGTGAGTCCCCAGCAGGATGGTGTCAGCAGCAGGGTTGTCCTGCAGCCAGAGGCCATGCTAGGCTGGGAGATGGAGCAGGAGAGAGTGGGAAAGGGGCAGTGACCTCCTCCTTACCTGCCTGGGTGTTCCGTGGCATCTTCCTTGTCCTTGCACCCTCCTTCTCCATCCAGCCAAGGGTTGGGAATGGGAAATCCTGGTTTGGGGGAAAACAAGGGATAAGCATGTCGAGTTTAAAGGTCCCTCTGCCCAAGTCCATCTCTGGAAGTCACCGGCCATCTGGGGTCCATAGAATCCTCCAGAACACCAAGATTCAGCTCTGAAAAAGCCTCACAGAAGTTCCCCATCTCTGGTCTCTCCCCTTTGGTCTTTGGGGAGCCTGTCCCAGCTGCTTGGGGTCATGCTCATATTGTGGGTCTCCCTTCTCCTCGGTCCCCGTCCTCCTCAGGCTGCTGTGAATCCCAGGAATCCAAAACGTTCTCCCCTCCTCAGTCTCCCCATTTAGGGATGCTGGGGGTTTTTGGGGTCCCAGGGTGCCTTCTCCCCTTATTCTCTGCTTTGGAGTGCAGGAGCTCCAAGGAGTTCCCCCCTGCCCCTCTCCAGGCTGTTGAAGGTCCTGTGAATCACGGCACTCCCTCTTCTCTGGACTCCCCACTCTGGGCTCCTGGGGAACGCAGGGCTCTGCTCCTCCAGGCTGCCTCTGCTGGCAGCTGCCACCAGAACCCCTCAATGTCCCCAAAAGGGGCCTTTTCCACTCAGCTGTACAGTTCTTCATTCTCCAAACATTGCCCCAAAAAAAACCCAACCCACAGAGCCCCCAGAATATCTGGGCCAAGGTCCCCCTTCCCTGTCATCTGCAGGATGGGGGGGTGATGATCCCACAAGTGCAGGGCTGCAAATTCAGGGAGCACTCGACCTCACGGTTCCTTCTCCTTTCCTTGATCCTCCTCTTCCTCCCACTCCTCCTCTTCCTCCTCGCTAAGCCCACCTCCTTCTCCTACTTCCATCCTTCCTCCTCCCCCAGGAGCAGCAACACCCTCGGTGCCCCGGTCCTGCAGCCCTCGCAGCCCGCGGCAGGAGCAGGGATAGAGCCGGGACAGGTTGGGATAGGCAGCGCGGGGCTCTCGGCTGCTCCCACCCACTGGGGCTGAAGGAGAGGCAAACTGGGAAAACTGGGGCTGCAGATCCAAACTGGGCCTTGCTGGGGACCCTGCCTGGGCACTGCCAGCCCTTGGGGCTCCTCTCGGGAGATCCGGGAGGGGGGGATGCAGAGAGGGCTGGGGGATGCCAGGAGTGGCATCACTGGGAGGAACTATGCTATACTGGGGTAACTGGAAACTTACTGGGGCAACTGGGAATGACTGGGAATTACTACAAGCATGCTGAGAGCTACTGGGGTATACTGGGAGGGTCTATAACCATACTGAGGTGACTAGAACCACACTGGGAACAACGGGACCATGCTGGGGAGAACTGGGATGACAATGTGGGCAACTGGGAGGGAATGGGGGTGACTGGGTCCGCACTGGTGGCAACTGGGTGTGACTGGGACCATGTTGCGAGGGATTGGGATCATCCACAGCATGACTAGGACTATACTAGGGACAACTGGGTGCAACTGGCTTCACACTGGGAGGAACAGGGAGAAACTGGAACCATGCTGGGGGCAACTGGGATCCTACAGGGATCACAGTGGAAGCAGCTGGGCCCATGCTGGGGCAGTCTGGGATCATACTGGATCATACTTGCAGCAACTGGGACTGCACTAATGGTGACTGGGAGTAGCTGTGATCAAATGGGATCAGGCTGGAAGCAACTCTGGGCATCTGGGAGTGACTGGGAACATGCTGGGATCAACTGGGTTATACTGGGAGAGGCTGAAACGATAGTGGGGGTAAATGGGAGCAACTGGAATCATGTTGAGTGATAATGGCAGGAGGTGTGCCTATGTCAGGGTCATACTGGGATCATACTGGGAGTAAGCAGAATAGTACTGAGAGTATGTAAGAGTGACTGGGATCCTACTGGAATCAGACTGGGGGTGACTGGAAAGGTGCTTGCCATGAGTGGAACCATGCTGGAGGTGACTGGGAGCAACTGGGACCACACTAGGAGTTACGGGGAGTCACTCTGGGCATGACTGGAATAATACTGGGAGGATCTAGGAGTCACTGGAACAACTTGGAGTGTATGTGACCATACTAGGGATAACTGGAACAACACTGGGAACAGCAGGGACCATGCTGGGGATGACTGGGACTACTCTACAGAAACTGGAAGTGATTGAATCTACACTGAGGGACAATGGATGTGACAGGGACCATGCTGAGAGGGTCTAGGACTATTCTAGGGGCAACTGGGATCATACTGAGGGTGACTGGAATCATACTGGGATTGACTAGGAGTGGCTGTGGGCCACTGGCATTGTGCTGAAAGCAACTGGGAGCATGCTGGGGGTGACTGGGATACACTGGGAGAGACAGGGATTCACTGGGATCATACTGGAGGCTACTGGGGTCACTCTGGCATTGACAGGGAGCAACTGGGATCACACTGGGGGCAATTGACATCAGACTGGGAGTGACTGGAATTATACTGGGATTAGAGTGCGTGTCATTGGACCCTGATTGGGGGTTATTGGGAGCTACCAGGCCCATGCTGGGAGCCAACTGGGGTCATAATTAGAAGAACTGGGAGCAAGTGGAATAAAAATGGGGGCAAGTAAACCATGAGGTTCACTGAGGTAACTAGAAGTGCCTGGCAATAACTATGAGAAAGTTCAGGGTACCTGGGATATACTGGAAGTGTCTGACACCATAGAAGTGGTGCCTGGGACCAAACTGGGAGTGGCTGAGAATGCTCTAGAGGACCTGGGATCATGCTGGGGGCAAGTGTGAGTGACTGGGGCCATGCTGGGAGAGACGGGGACCATATGGGAATGACTAGGACTATGCTAGGGACAACTGGGAGAACTGGGAACACACTAGATGAAAGTGGGAGCAAGTGAGATCTTGCTAGAAGCAAATTGCATCATCATAAGGAATGACTGGGAGTGACTGGGTGTTGAAGATTGCATGCAAAATGTTTTCCATTACCATCTGTATGGCAGATTACCTTTGTCAAGTGGGCAGTTTGCTTTATCTCTCTCTTTGAGTGACCACATTCACAGCTCTCTCGGGAGGGGATCTCTGCTGATATTGAATGCCAGTGCATGAGTGATAACAACTATAATATCCCATTGTGAGATGCTCTGCCCAGAGAGAGAAGCCAAGCATTGCTACCCAGATATCATCTGAGATTCTGGAACACCAGCACGGCTTTCTCCACGGGATTCCCCAGAAGAACAGCAGCTGCATCTTCTTCCACTGGATCTTCAGAGGAAGAATACATCCTTCTCTACAGATCCCTTTTGCTCCAACAGAACCACACCTGATACTTCAGGAGAACTGCAGCCACATTTCCAATTGGACTGTCACCAACACCCTGACCCACAGGGTGTCAAGTTGGATTCTGACTCTGTCAGTGTTGTTCTGGTGTACTGCATTGTTTTATTTCACCCTTTAATTTTTTTTTCCTTTTCCCTATTAAAGAACTGTTATTTCCTGCTCCCATATTTTTTTTGCCTGAGAGCCCCTTAATTTCAAATTTATAGCAATTCGGAGGGGTGGGGAGGGTTTACATTCTCCATTCCAGGGAAGGCTCCCACCTTCCTTAGCAGACTCCTGTCTTTCCAAACCATGACACTGGACTCATAGCGGGAGTGTTGAGGAAACTGGAAACGGAGGGGAGCAACTGGGCTCATAGTGGGAGCAGCGACTTCCAGCACCAGGAACCCCAAACCCCATTCCCAGCTATCCCACCTGCTGGGGTCCTGGCAATCCCAAGGGTCCCCCCTTCTCGGGGTCCCCGCTTTGCCCTTCTGGGGCTCTCCTCTCTCTGGGCTCCCGCTCGGGGAAGCCGCGGCTCTCCCGGGGCTCCCCACAACCAGTGTCCCCCCGCCGGTGCTGCCGCTCCCGCGCGGTCCCCACGTGGCCCCAGCAGAGCTCGGAGGGCCCGGCCAGGAAGCACAACCCCCACTGCGGGGGGATCCGCATCCCCCTGCCACCCGCCGGGGCTCTGCTGCCACCCACACCCAGACCCCCCAAAAACACCTCCCGGGGACCCCCGATGTCCCCCTGAGGGGCATCTGCGGCTCGGCTTTGGAGCCCTGCCAGCTCCAAACATCCCCCCAAAACCCAGGCACCCCCTGGGATATCTGGGGCCGAGCTCCCCCTGCCCAGGCACCTGCAGGATGGGGGGCAATGCTCCCGGGGCTGCAGCAAGTTCAGGAACTGCCAGGGCCATGTGATTCCCGCCTTGTCTCTTCCTCTGCTGTTTCCTGCTGCCACTCCACCTCTTCCTCCCTCCCTCCTCTTCCTCCCCCCCTCCCCCATTCCCAAACCTCGAACTGTGAGGCAAAAGGGGCAGGGCCAAGGGAACACGTGGTCCTAAAAGGGCCCAGTTTGGCCTAAAATCACCCTAAAGGGCCTCAAATGCAGCAGAAACCCACCAGGTTTGGCCTAAAATCAGCCAAGTGGGATTCAAGCTATCCAATGGGGTCTAAAATCCAACCAAATAGGCCTAAAATGGCCCAAAGTGGTTTGCAACCCACATAAAATGGCCTAAAATCACCCTGAATTTCCAAAATGGGCTTAAAATCCACCCTGAAAGTATCTGGTTTTGCCTAAAACGACCCAAATATGCATAAATCCACCCTAAAATCCACCTGTTTTTTACTAAAATCACCCACACGGACCTAAAGTCACCCAAGCATGCCTGAAGCCAACACAACAGGACCTAAAATCACCCTAAAATACTTGGTTTGACCTAAAATTAACCAAAAAAGCCAAAAATCTAACCAAATGGGCCCAAAATCACCAAAACAAGGGACCTAAAATCACCCACACAGGATTAAAATTCACCCAATATGGGCATAAAATCAGTCAAAGGGTCCCAAAATCCACACTAAAACTGCCCAGTTTATCCTAAAATTATCCAAACAGGCCTAAACTCTATACTAACGGGCCTAAAATCATCTCAAGGGATCTAAGATCCACTCTAAAACCCACAAGATTTAGCCTAAAACCATTCAAAGAGGCCTAAAATCCACACTAAAAGGCTTGAAATCACTCCAAAGGATCTGCAACCCACCCTAAACCTGCCCAGCTTGGCCTAAAATCACCCAAATGGACTGAGATTGAGACCAGCACCAGGATCGGAACCGGGATCGCTCGGGGACCAGCATCAGGATCAGAACCGGGATCGCTCTGGGATCGGTTCCGGGATCGCTCTGGGACCAGCACCAGGATTGGAACCAGGATCGCTCTGGGATCAGCTCCGGGAACTCTGCGTTTGGCTGCACCCCCTGGACGGGACTGAGCTGAGACTGGTGGGGGCCAGGGCTTTTGGGACAGTTTTTGGGGACACTGGGCTTTTCTGAGCTTTGGGGAATTTTGTTGGGAGTTTAGGGGAAATTATTGGGTTTTTGAAGGTAATTACAGGGGTTTTGGGGAGTTGAGGAACTTTGAGGGGTTTGGATTTTAGAGGATTTTATTGGTGCTTTGGGGGGTTGTTTTCTAGGAGTGTTTGGGGGCTTATTGAAATTTTTTTGGTTTTTTTAATTTTTAGGGGGTTTTACTGTAGTTTTGTGGGAATTTAGTTGGAGTCTGCAGTTTTTCATGGTTTTATTGAATTTTTAGGAGTTTTGAGGGCATTTTATTGGAATTTTGGGGACATTTAGTGTGATTCTTTGAGGGATTGGGTTCTTTTGGGATTTTTTTTTGGTTTTTAGGGAGATTTTGGTGGGTTTTTGTGGGGCTTTTTGGGTGTTGCCAGGATTTCTTTGGATCTTGGGGGGATTTTGTGGGACGTTTTGTGGTTTTGGGGGGATTTGTGGGGTTTAATTGGAATTTTGAGGGGTTTGTTGGGATTTCAAGAGATTGTGTGGGCTCTTACAGAAATTCTAATGTGTTCTAACGGGACTTTGTGAGATTTAATTGGGATTTTGTGGGTTTTATTGGGACTTTTGGGGGTTTTAAGGAGATTTTGGTGCCTCTCAGCCCTTCCCCACACCCAGGAACAACCATAAAGCCCCCCAACCCTGAAGCCCCTCCAAACTTCCACTACAAACAAAATCCTCTAAAAATCCCAATAAATTCCTCGAAAAACCCAGAGAATCCCTCAAAATCCCAGTAAAACCCACCAAAATTAAAAAAAAACTCCCCAAAATTCCTATAAACCCCCCAAAATCCCAATACAATCCCCCAAAACCCAAAACCCCCCAAACTCACAAAACCTCCCAAAACCCAATAATTCTCTCCAAAAACCCACTAATTCCTCCTAAACTCCAATAAAATCCCCCAAAGCCCAAAAAAGCCCCCCCAAGATGCCCAAAAATCCCCCAGACTCACGGGGGCTATCTTGGATCAGGGGGGCACCGGCTGGTGGAAGAGGAGCCACTTCAGGGGGCCCTTGAAGCTTTTTGGGGAGGGGGAACGATGGGAGACCTGCACAAAACCAGGGATTGGGAACCCCTGTTGTGCCCCCTCCCCCTGAAACCCCTACACCCTGGTTCAGGGTGGGCCTGGGATCCCCTGGGACTCCCAAATCTCCCCCAGGACCCCGTCCAGGAACCCCAAACCCTTCCAGAGCCCCCCCAAGGTTGGCCCAGGACCACCCTGGACCCCTAACCCCCCCGCAGGTCCCCCATACCCCTAGAAATCCCTGAGACCCCCAGGACCCCCCTGAGAGCCCCCAGACCCCAATCAGGCCCAGCCCAGGATGTCCCCTGAGACCCCCCCCCAGAACCTTCCCAAGACCCCTCCCCAAAGCTTTCCCCCCGATCCTTCCCCAATCCCCCTCAGGGATCATCCGCAGATCCCCCAGACCCCTCCCAAAACCAACCCAGGACCCCCCAGGTCCCCCAAAACCCCGCACACAACACCCCAGGACCCCCAGACCCTCCCAAGACCTTCCTACGACCCCTCCCCAAAACCCCCCAAAACCCTCCTACAACCCCCCCCTCAAGACCCCTCTTAGGACCCATCCACACCCTCCCAGATCCCCCCCACCAATGCCCCAGGACCCCTCCCAAGAGCCTCCGTGACACCTCCAGGACCTCTCAGGATCCCCTCCACCAAATACCCCTCCCCAGACCCTCAAGACCCCACCAGACCCCACCCAGGACCCCAAGAACCTCCCACAATTCCCTCTTAGGACCTCAGCCCCCCCCCTCCCCCCAATCTCCCATCCCCCACGCCCCCGCCCCTCCCCCACCTGTCCGGCCTCCTCAGCAGCCCCAGGATCCCCCGGTCCTCTCCCAGCGCCTCCCGCAGCACCCGCCCCGAGCCCGGGGAGGAGGAGGGGGGCGGGGGCGGAGGCGGCGGCGGAGGAGGCGGAGGAGGAGGAGGAGGAGGAGGCGGCGGCGGCGGAGGGAGCGCCCGCTTCATGCAGGCCCCGGGTTCAGAGGGCACCACTTCCGGCTCGCCTCTAATTGGCTGGAGGGACGCGAGGGAGGCGGGCGTTGTGAGGTAACCAGCACGATGACTGGTTGGTTCGGGGAGACTCGCGCCGCTATTGGTTGGAAGGAGCCCGCGCTGCTATTGGTTGGAAGGGGCCCGCGCACGCGGCAGCGGCAGCAGGAGTAGTGGTGGTGGTTGTGGCAGTCGGTCGTGAGGGGAGAGCGGCTGAGGAGGGAGCTGAGGTGGGGTATGAGGGGAATGGAGTGGTCTTAGATGGCTTTGGGGGGAAATGGGTGGGGGTTGAGGCGGGTCTGAGGGGAAGTGGGAGGTCTGAGGTCGCTGCGGGACGGATTTGAGGGAAATTGGGCAGGTCTGAGGGATTTTTGCGGGGTCTGAGGGATAGTTAGGGGGGATGTCAGGTTGGTCTGTAGGGGGAAACTGGAGGGAAAAGACAGGTATCTGAGGTGGGTCGGGAATGCGTTTGGGGGCAATTGGGGTTGTTTGAGGAGCGTTTGTGCGGTGTGAGGTGGATCTGGGGCGAACGTGAAGGGAATTGGGGAGATTTGAGAGGAATTGGGGGCGTTTGAGATGGGTGTAGGGAAATTGAGTGGTCCGAGGCAGTTTTGGGGAGCATTGGGTGGTTTGAGGAGTTTTTGCGGGGTCTGAGGTGGATTTGGGGCGAAATGTGGGGGGGCTCTGGGGTGAGTCTGGGCGGAAATGGGGAGATCTGAGGTTGGTTAGGGGGGTCTGAGGTGAGTCTGAGGAAAAATGGGGGACTTTGGAGCGGGGGTTAAGGGAAAATAGGGGGAATGAGGGAGTCTGAGGGGTCTTTGGGGAGTCTGAGGGGCTTGGGGAGGAGCTTGAGAGGGTCTGGAGGGTTCTCAGGTGGGTTTAGAGGGGTCTGAGGGGGATTCGGAGCATCTGGGGGGTTCTGAGGTGAGTCGGGGGGTAATTTGGGGGCTATCTCAGGTGGGTCTGAGGAGGTTTTAGAGAGTCTCATGTGGGTCTGGGGTCAATTTTGGGGGGAACTGGGCGGGTCTGTGGATAATTTGGGGGGGTTACATGGGTCTGGGTTGGATTTGGGGGTCTGGGGGCACCTAAAGGGGGTCCCAGGGAGTGAAGGGGTCACAGCCCTCCCAGATGCCCCCTAAAGCCCTCCTGTCCCCACAGAGGAGTCCTGGCCATGGCAGTGCAGGACCCCCGGCCCAACCACACCATCTACATCAACAACCTGAACGAGAAGATCAAGAAGGATGGTGAGGGGGGGCTGGGGGGGGTCTGAGAGTGTCTGTGAGTGTCACCAGGGGTTCAGGCTGTCCCTTGTGCGTCCCCACTGTCACTGTGATGTCCCCATGTCTGTCACTGTGCTGTCCCCATTGCCAGTGTGCTGTCCCCACTGTCACCGTGCTGTCCCCATTGTCACCGTACTGTCACTCTGTCCCCAGAGCTGAAGAAGTCCCTCTACGCCATTTTCTCGCAGTTTGGGCAGATTTTGGACATTTTGGTGTCGCGCAGTCTCCGCATGCGGGGCCAGGCCTTTGTCATCTTCAAGGAGATGAGCAGCGCCACCAATGCCCTGCGCTCCATGCAGGGCTTCCCCTTCTACGACAAACCCATGGTGAGACAGAGATTGGGGGAAAATTCTTACATTTTGGGAAAAACTGGAATTCTAGGGAAAAAACACCAAAATCTGATCTCACATATCCCCAACATCTAACTTATAATCCTTCCAAATTCACCCTGAGCACCCCAAAATTTCTTCTTCTATGACACACCCATGGTGAAACAGAAATTCTGTGGGAAAACACTGGATTTTTGGGAAAAAAATCCTGGTATTTTGGGAAAAAAACTGAATTCCTGGGAAAAAACCCCAAAATCCAGCTGGAAATCTACCGAAAATCCTCTGGGAACACCCTCAAATCAAACTAGGAATCAAAGCTTCCCCTTCTATGACAAGCCCACAGTGGGACAGAAACTTAATGAAAAAAATCTGACATTCTGGAGAAAAAAACGGAATTCTGGGGAAAAAAACGCCAGAATCTGGCCTCAAGTATCCCCAAAACCCAACCTGTGATTCTCCAAATTTCACCCTGAGCACCCTAAGGCTTCCCCTTCTACAACAACCACATGGTGATACCTGAGGGAAAATTGTGACATTTTGGGCAGAAAACTGACATTTTAGGGAAAAAATCCTGGAATTCTGGGGAAAATCCTTAATTCCTGGGGGGAAAAACCCCAAAATGCAGCATCAAATATCCCCAAAATTCAACCAGGACCACTCCAAAGCTTCCCATTTTATGACAAGTTTATGGTGAGAGACAAATTCTGGGGGAAAATCCTCAAATTATGGGAAAAATCTGCAGATTTTGGGGAAAAAAACTGAATTCTTGGGGGAAAAAAATTAAATCCAGCCTCAAATATCCCCAAAATCCCACAAAAAAAACCCCCCAAATCCCACTAGGAATGCACCAAAATCCAGCCAGGACCTGCCCCAAAGCTTCCTCTGCTACGGCCAAACCCAGTGAGAACCAAATCCCGGGAGAAACCCCAAAATTCCTGGAAAACCCCTGAAATCTAGCCAGGAATTCCCAAAGCTTTCCCTTCTGTAGCAAACCCGTGGTGAAACCGAAATTCAACTGGAAGCCCCAAAAATCTGTTGGAAACCCCCAAATCCCTCTTGGAGCTCCTCCAAAATCTCTCTGAATTCCCCTGAATTCCTCAGAAACTCCCAAATCCCTCCTAAATCTTTCTGAATTCCTTCAAAATCCGTCAGAAATTCCTAGATCCCTGCTAGGACTTCCTGAAATACTCCCAAATTCCTCTTGGAGCTCCTGCAAACGCCATCTGAAAATCCCCAAATCCTTTCTGAAACCTTTCCCAAATCCATCACAACCCCTGAAAATCCCTTGGAAAACCCCAAAATCACACCCTGAATCCTCCTCAAATTCCCCCAAATTCCTTCTTGAAATTCCCTAAAACCTCTCAGAATCCCCCAAAATCCCTCAGAAACTCTCTGAATCTGTCCTTGAATCTCTCCCAAATCCCTCAGAACCTTTGAAAATCCCTCAGAAAACCCCAAAATCCCCCTTGGGAATCCCCAAATCCCTGTTGGAACCTCCCAAATTCCTCTGAATTCTCCCAAAATTCCTTCTTGAACCTTCCCAAAATTCCTCAAAAATCTCCCTAATTGCTCTTGGAACTCCGCCAGATCCTGTCTGGAACTTCCCCAAATCCCGTAGAATCCCTGAAAATCCCATGGAAAACCCCAGAATCCCTCTTGGAACTCCCCCAAATCCCCTCTAAATTCCCCCAAATCCCTCTGAAATTTGCAAAACTCTTTCTAGGACTTCCCAGAGTTCCTTGAAAAACCCAAAATCTTTCTTGGAACTCCCCCAAATCCTTGAGAAAGTCTCAAATCCTTCAGAAAGCTCCAAGTCCTTCCCTGATCCCCCCAAAATCCTCGGGAACAACCGCAAAACCCCTGGACCATCCTGAAATCCCCCTGGACTGATCCCAAATCTTCTGGAACCACCCCAGAATCCCATGGAACAACCCCAAATCCTCTTTGGAACCTCCAAAAATCCCTTGGAAAGCCCCAAATGTGAGCACCCCTGGGAAAGCCACAAAATCCCTCCCAGAGATGCCCCGAATGCTCTGAAATGCCCCAATCATGTGCACGTGTCGTCCCAGCGGATCCAGTACGCCAAGACGGACTCGGACATCATCGCCAAGATGAAGGGAACGTTTGTGGAGCGGGAGCGGGATCGGGACCGGGAGCGCAAACGGGACAAGCGCAAAGCCAAGGGGGGAGAGGCCCCTGGCCCCAAAAAGAGCGGGGCCGGAGCGCAGGGGGCAGCACAGGGGCCAGTGCCTGTGAGTGCCAGGGGATTGTTTGATCAGACTGGGGTCATTTGTGGGATTTGGGGTCATTTGTGGGATTGGGGTTATTCGTGGGATTGGGGTTGTTTGTGGGATTGGGGTTGTTCATGGGATTTGGGGTCATTCATGGGATCTATGGGATTGTTTTATGGAATTTGGGATCATTTATGGGATTGGGGTCATTTGTGGGATTTTGGGATCAGAATCAGGGCACAGGGGGTGGTGCCCATGAGTGCCAGGAGATTTATAGGATCATTTATGGGATTTGGGGTAATTTGTGAATTTTGTGATTGTTGCACAAGCGTCAGTGCCCATGAGTGCCAGGGGATTTATGGGATTGTTTTATGGGCTTTGGGGTCATTTATGGGCTTTGGGGTCGTTCATGGGATTTATGGGATTGTTTTATGGAATTTGGGATAATTTTATGGGATTGGGGTCGTTTGTGGGATTTTGGGATCAGAATCGGCACAGGGGGTGGTGCCAGTGGGTGCCAGGAGATTTATAGGATCATTTATGGGATTTGGGGTCATTTATAGGATTTGGGATTGGGAACAGGGCACAGAAGGCAGTGCTCGTGAGTGCCAGGGGGATTTGGGATGGCTTTAGGGCATTTTGGAATTGTTTTATGTGATTTGGGATTGTTCCCAGGGTATTTGGGATCACTACAGGGGGTTTGGGGTTGTTTAATGGGACTTTGGGATCATTTTGGGGGTGGTTTCAGGGGATTTGGGATCATTCCATTGGTTTTTGGGGTGGATTTATGGGATTTGGAATTGGGGCACAGGGGACACTGCCTGTGAGTGCCAGGAATTTGGGATTGGTTTAGGGGATTTTGGGATCAGTCCTGGGGGTTTTGGAGATGTTTGGGTGGGGAGTGGGGATCATTCCTGGGGGATTTGGAATCAGTTTATGGGAATTTGGGGGCATTTCTGGGGAATTTTGGGGATGTTTTGGGGGATTTGCAGATGGTTCAGGACGATTTGGGATCATTTTATGGGATTTTGGGGATTGTTCTTAGGAGATTTGGGATTGTTTAATAGGGTTTTGGGATGGTTCCAGGGGATTTTGGGATCATTCCAGGGGGTGTGGGGGAAGGTTCAAGGAGATTTTGGGATTATTCCAGAGGATTTAGGGGGATTTGGGATCATTCCAGGGGATTTGGGGGATGGTTCTGGGGGATTTTGGGTAATTTGGGATCATTCCAGGGGATTTGGGATTGTTCCTGGGCATTTTAGGGGGGCATGGGGGGATTTGGATGGGATTTGGGGGGGATTTGAGTTATTCGGGTTCTTTGTGTGCCCTTTGGGTTATTTGGGGTAATTTTGAGGTTGGTTGGTGTAATTTTGGGATAATTTGGGGTAATTTGGGGGTTATTCAGGGTAAGTTTGAGATAATTTGGGGTAATTTTTCATAGTTTTGGGAAAATTGGGGGTTTTTGGGGCCGCGTGTCTGTAGGGTAATTCAGGGATAATTCTGTGTGGATTTGGCATAATTCTGTATTGATTTGGGGTTCTCACTGTACTTCTGGGATAACTTTGGGATTCCGTCTGTACCTTTGGAATGATTTGGGATGTGTTGGGGTCTCTCCTCAGGGGATGCCACCACTGGCGCAGCCGCCCCGGATGCTGCCGCACCTGGGGGGACAACCGCCTTACATCCCCCCCCCCGGGCATGATTCCAGCCCCAGGAATGGCCCCGAATCCTGGAATTCCCCCAGGAATGGCCCCACAGCCTGGAATGGCGCCGATCCCTACCCCACAGCCTGTGAGTGACCCCTGAACCTGAGTGATTTAGAGGACTTGTGGGATTTTTGGGATGGATTTTGTGGGATTTAGGTGGGATTTCGAGGGAATTTTTGGTGGGGATTTTTTGGGTGGATATCCTGAGATTTTTGGTAGGATTTGGGGACTTGGGGGCATTTTTTGGTGGATTTGTGAGGGTTTTGGTGGGATTTTGATGCGGATTTTTTGAATGGATTTGCAGTGGATTTTGTGGCTTTTGGGGCAATTTTTGTGCGATATTTTAAGGGGATATTTTGGACGATTTTGAGGGATTTTTTGGGTGCATTTTGTGTAATTTGGGGATTTTGGGGGGAATTTTTGTGCAGATTTTTCTGCATGGATTCTGTGAGATTTTCATGGGGATTTTGTGGGACTTTTTGAAGATGTTTTCCGTGGGATTTAGGGGGATTTTTGGGGGGGATTTTTTGGGGATTTTGAGGGATTTCTGTGGGCTTTGGCGCACTTTTTGTGAGGATTTTTGGCATGAATTTTGTGGTCGTTTGGGTGGAATTTTGGTGAATTTTTGGTCAGATTTGGAGAGATTTTTTTGGGGATTATTTAGAGAGATTTTGGGGGGGGTTTGGTGGGATATTGCGCAGATTTTTATGGTTTTTTTTCCAGGATTTTGGTGTGATTTTTGGGCAGATTTTTTTAGTGTGTATACAGTGTGACTTTAGGTAGATTTCGGGCCTGATTTGGGGCAGATTTGGTGCTGATTTTGGGGTTTTTCTCTCATTCCCCACAGCTGTCGGAAAACCCCCCAAACCACATCCTCTTCCTGACCAACCTCCCTGAGGAGACCAACGAGCTGATGCTCTCCATGCTCTTCAACCAGTGAGACCTCGGGCAATTCCGGGAATTCTGGGCAGGGTTTGGGGGATTGGGGTATTCTGGGACTTGGAGGGGGTGGAGAGAGGTGAGGAGAGCTTTGGGCTGGATTCTTTATTGGAAAATATCAGGATTTCGGGGGGGAAGTTCTGGATTTTTTGGGTGGGAATTTCTGGGTTTTTGGAGGAATGTTTCCAGATTTTTTTGAGGAATGTTTTTTGGTTTTTTAGGGGAGGTGGATTTCTGGGTTTATTTGGGAATGGCTCTGGAGTTTTTGGGGGAAGTTCCACGATTTTTGGGAATGCTTCCGGATTTTTTTTGAGAAACTTTCTGGACTGGGGGGGGACAGGTTTATGAGTTTTTGGGAGAACATTTCTGGGTTTTTTTTAAGAAAGTTTCTAGATTCTGAGGAATGTTTCCAGATTTTTGGGGGAACATTTGTGGATTTTGGGAGGAAGTTCCTTGATTTTGGGGAATATTTCAGGATTTTCTGCAGGGAAAGCTTATGGCTTTTTGGGGGGACAGTTATGGATTTTCTGGGGAAAGATCCTCAATTTTTGAGTTTATTGGTGTTTTGGGGGGATGTTTCTGGACTTTTTGAGGACCATTTCTCAATTTTTGGGGGAAATGTTTCTAGATGTTTTGGGGGACGCTCCTGGATTTTTTGGGGGAACGCCTCTGGATTTTTGGCAATCTTTCTGAATTTTTTAAGGGAGGTTTTGGGTGTTGGGGGAAATGTTTCTGGATTTTTAGGGAGGTTGGATTTTGGAGGTTTTGAACAATTTTGGGAGGGTTTTTGTGGGATCTTGGAGGTGAATTTTTGGGGGTTAGATTTTGGGGGAATGTTTCTGGACTTGGTGGAATTTTTCAGGATCTTGTGGGATATTTCTGGATTTTGGAGGGTGTTGGGTTGTTGGAGTTTTGGGGATTTTGAGAATGTTTAAGTGGGATTTGGAGTTGGATTTTTGATTGTTGGGATGTTGGATTTTTGGAAATGTTTTGGAATTTTTGGGGTTGTTGGATTTTTGGGGAGTTAAACAATGAAAGATTTTCAGAGCATTTCCCTGGAATTTTGGGGAAATCCTGCAGGACTTTTGGGGTTCTTGGGGATATTTTGGGATTTTGAGGGGCATTCTGAGATTCGCAAACCATTTTGAGAGCATTTCAGTTGGATTTTGGGGGTAGTTTCCCAATACTGGGGGTTTTCCCAAACTCGGGCTCTCCCCCTTGGATTTCTCGGGGATTTCCCCAAATTCTCGGCTCCTCCTGACCCAGCCCCCCATCCCGAATTCTCAGGCATTGGGAATCCAGGAGCTCCCTCGGGGGCATTTGGTGGCGTTCCTGGAATTTGGGGGAATTTGGGATTTTTTGGGGTGTTTTGAGAGGAGTCAGGTGGGGGATGCGTTGGATTTTTGGGGGAATGTTTCTGGATTTTTTTGGAGGGAGATGTTTCCAGACTTTAGGGAATGTTTATGGAGTTGGATTTCTGGGTTTTTGGGGAGCGTTGCTGGATATTTTTGGGGACATTTCTGGATATTTGGTGCAGTTGGATTTCTGGATCTTGTGAGGGGGAAAAGTCTGGAATTTGAGGGGAAATTCTGGATATTTGGGGACCATTTCTGGACTTTTATGGGGAGTTGGATTTCTGGAACGTTTTGGAAGTCTTTCTGGATTTTGGGGGGATGTAGCCAGATCTTTTTGGGAATGTTTCCAAGTTTTTTGGGGGGAATGCTTCTGGATTTTTGGGGGAAATTTTTAGGTTCTCAGTTTTTTGGGGGAATATTTCTGGGTTTTTGAGAGAAGTTTCTGGATTTTGGGGAACATGGCTGGATATTTGGGAATGGTGCTGGATTTCTAAGCGGGGCTGTTTCAGGGTTTTTTGGGGGGATGCTTCTGGATTTTTGGGGGATACATTTCTGGATTTTGTTGGGGAACATTTCTGAATTTTTGGGGGACCGTTTCTGGAATATTTTTGGGGGACCTTCCCAGATTTTTGGGAAACCTTCCTGGGTTTCTGGGTGAACATTCCGAAGTTTCTAGGGGAACATTCCATGGCTTCTGGGGGAACATTGCCAGATTTTTTGGGGAACATTCCCAGGTTTCTGGGAGAACGGTCCCAGGTTTTTTCAGGCTCTCCTGACCCTATTCCCCATCCCAGGTTCCCAGGGTTCAAGGAGGTGCGCCTGGTGCCCGGGCGCCACGACATCGCCTTCGTGGAGTTCGACACTGAGGTGCAGGCGGGCGCTGCCCGTGAGGCCCTGCAGGGCTTCAAGATCACCCAGAGCAACGCCATGAAGATCTCTTTCGCCAAAAAGTGACCCAAAACACCCCAAACCCCACCAAAATACCCCTAACCCCCCCCAAAAAAGGGCCTGAAATACCCCAAGATCCAAAAAAGCGCCTCAAAACCACCCCTAAATACCCAAAACACCCCAAAGTCCCATAGAAACACCCTAAAATCTCTCAAAACCACCCCAGAACACCCTAAATCCCATAAAACTGCTCCCAAATCCCAGAAAAATACTCCAAAATCCCAGAAAACTGCCCCAGAAAAGTCCTGGCCCTGCTCCAAACCCCACACACACCCCCACTCCCCCAGGTAAGTTCAGCTCGGCCCAAATCTTCCTTTTTTTAACCCAAATCCTCCTTTTTCCCACCTCAAATTATTTTTTTTCCAGCCCAAATCCTTTGTGGGTCTCCAAATCCCTTTTCCAATCCCAAAATCTCCCTTTTCCACCTCAATTCCCCACACCAAATCCTGTTTTTTTCACCCCAAATCCTTTGTGCATCCCAAATCTCCTTTATCTACCCCAAATAACCCTTTTCCACCCCAAATCCTTCCCTGCCCACCTTAAATCCCCTTTTCCCACCCAAAATCTCCTTTTTTAACCCCAAATCCTCTTTTCCCACCCCAAGTGCTTCCCTGCCCACCCTAAATCCTCTTTTTCCACCCAAAATCTTTCCCCATCCTAAATCCCTCAATTCCCACCCCAATCCCCCTTTTCCCCTCCCCAGCCTAAATCCCCCTTCCCCCACCCAAAATTCCTTTTTTACCCCAAAGTCTCCTTTTTTCATCTTGAATCCTTCTTTTTCTACCCCAAATCCCCTTCTTCCATCCCAAAATCCTTTTCCATCCCAATATTCTCTTTTCCCAGCCAAATCTCCTTTTTTCCATCCCAAATCCTTCTTTGTGCATCCCAAATCCTCCTTCTTTCACCCCAAAATCTATCCGTCTTAAAGGCTATTCTTTCTTCCCTAAATCTTCTCACCCCAAATCCTTCTTCTTTCACCCCAAATCCCCTTCTTCCACCCTGGATCCCCACCCCAAATCCACTTTCTCAGTCCCCCAGGGGCTTTTGGGGTTCCTGAGAAGTTTCTGGGGTTCTTCCCAGCATTGTACCCAGGGTCTCTCTGCAGACATTGCACCTGGAGCTGCCCCACCCCAGACAAGCCCAAATCCCCTTTTCCCACTCCCCCACATGTTTCTGGGGTTCCCAGGGGGGTTTTGGGGTCTTTCCCAGCATTGTACCCAGGGTCTCTCTGCAGACATTGCACCTGGAGCCTTCCAAAATAAACCCCACTGTGCCCCCCAGGGCTGAAGTGGTTTTGGGGGGATGTTGGGGATTGGTGGGGGGGTGTGACCCCCCAGACTTCAGGGACTGGGGGGATTTGATCCTGAAATTTGGCGGTTGGGGCGTTTGACACCCCAGGGTTTGGGGTTTGGGGGTATTTGACCAGGATTTGGGATTTTGGGGGGTTTTGACCCCAGGATTTGGGGATTAGGGGATTGGACCCCAGATTTTGGGGATGAGGAGGGTTGGACACCCCACATATTTCAAACCCCAGGAGTTGGGGATTGGGGGATTCAACCCCAACATTTGGGAATTGGGGAGTGTTTGACATCCTGGGATTTGGGGGTTTGATTCTAAAATTTGGGTTTCATGGTGGAGGGGGGATGTTGACATCCCAGAGTTTGGGTTTAGGGATGTTTGACCTCCCCCCCAGTGTTGGAGCCCCCAGGATTTGGGGTTGGAGGCTTGACCCCAGGATTTGGCGTCTTTGACCCCAGGATTTGGGGTGTTTGACCCCCTCAGGTTTGTGGTCGGGGTTGAGATCGGAGCCATTCCCTGGAAACAGTGGCGGGATCGGGAAGGGGAGACACCTTAAACCAATAATGGTCCCCGACCCCGGGGAGAGACCTCGTCCTAATCCCGGAATGGACCCATCCCCATTCCTAGACCCTGCCCCACTTATGGATCCCTTCCCCACTCCTAGACCTCTCCCCAGTTCCAGATTATCCCCCATTCCCAGACCCTTCCCCACTCCTAAACCCCTCCCTGTCACGATCCGCCTGTACGAACAGGGGTGGTGATGGTTTGTTAACTGATCTCGGAGTGCAAAACACAACACGGAAAGGGGATTGCAGTATCAATCAAAAACAAATGCACCTTTATAGAATGACCACAGCAAATGCGTGAAAGGAATTAGGGAAAGGAAGAGAATAGAAAAGAGGGGGAGAAAGAGAGAGGGAGTATAGCTACCAAACGTGGAGAGACGCAGCCCTTGTGGTCCAGCCGACGGAGCTTGCCTAGTCACATTGCGAACATCTCAAAAGTCCTGGTTAACTCAAGGTTCTATTATAGTCCATTGCTCAGATGGGGGAAACAGATCTTGAAATCGTCAAGGAGGAACAGATACAATTAAGAAGAAGTCTATTGAAATTGCTGAGGGGGAAAAAGGTATTGAAGATGGGTACAGACAGTCCATGTTCTCAGCAGAATAAGTCAATATCAACAGTGAGTGGGACCCATTGTTTCAGGACTGCTTTCTGTAGGAAACCAGTCTAGGTCCAGTGAACACGTCTGTAGGCAACACTTTGCAGGCATCCTACTTCAGTCAGGCCAGCAGCCCTGCATCAGAATTACGGGGGTCTCAGTCCTTGGCAGGGGGGCTTCAATCTCCGTCCCACACGGTGGTAGTGGAGCAGATGAAGGATTTTCTGTGGGGGGGCTACCAAGTTGCCCCAGCAAGTTCATCTGGCCAAGAGGCGGGAAAATTCCTGGCCTATTGTTGCAAAGCAGGTGCAAGCATATAGGGCACGTCGCCCCTTGGCAGGCCCTGCTAGAATCAGTCACTGTAGACACAGCTGTGAACAATCACTTGGCAGGCCAGAATTCTGCTCAGGGGCCTCAGGATTCAGAATTCTGATCAGGATCCTCAGAGTCCTGATGTCTGTCCTGGGGATGGATGGTTGTGAGGTAAATGAGGGGAACTTGAGATCGTCTCTCATACCAGCCAGTGACTCACGACAGTCTCCCAAAGGTCTTCATCAGCAGGGTTCCATAGTGTAGTTGCGAAGTCTTCAGGACTTGTCGAACGTTGGTAGCATATCCTGGAAAACAGAGACAGTATGGAGAGAGAGAGAGAGAGAAAAGAAGGAAAAGAAAAGATGGGAAAAGGGAAACATTAAACAAATATAATTAATATTAATTAAAACAATATTCTTTTAAAACAATTCCTTCAAATGGTCCAAACAAATGACAAATAATCAAAGTCATTAAAGCAATAAACAAATACAATAAGTATTAATTTAAAATAATTTTTTCAAAACAAATCACAAAAAATCAAAAGTAATTTTCACAAAATCACAAAAGAAAATTGAGGATTATTTCAAAACACATACTCTGATTTATAATCACCTTGTGTCAACAGTCTTGGGGATGTCTACAGTGAAGAGGACATCAGCGGAGTTGTGTGCATTAATTATAAACTTCAATTTTGTTAACCGTTTCATCATTCTCCATAATGAATAAGATTGCTGATAAAATAAAACCAATCAAACCTAGAATCTAAAGGATAATGATAGGATGACACATATTGTTCAGAACACATTTGGCAGTAGGTGACCACCGAAAAAGAGTATCCCACCACCTGTGTTCAGCATCTTTTCTTACTCTCTCTATGACACGGTGTATTTCTTTCACATTGTAATGAACAGTTACCAGGGCTTTCTGTCCATTCTTCTTGATCTTCTCTAAGATTTCGACTAAGTCCTGCTGAAGCAACAATTGCTTTACCAAAGTAATGTTCATCACAATGGGAGTAGGTAATAGTTTGTGAATCAGTGTTTAATTGGATTGTAAAAGGTGATGAGAGGTAACCGGAGCTTCATAAGAAAAATCACATCCTGCAATTTTAGCAAAGTTACAAGCACAAAAATTCAGATGATTTTTAGTATCCGCTACTACATTTTCTATAAATACAATATCACAAGCAGTTCTAAAGCATGCACACACATTGCCTATGTATATAAGGACTGTTTCAGAAGTCTTGTTTGGATGAATTTCAAAATGACAGATATTTTGTTCTGTGTCCAAACAAAAGTCTTGAGCTATAATTGCATTGCTTTCACAGATGAACCCTTGTTGTTCTCGGACAATACAAGATTCCAAATTAACAGTTTGCCATTTTTTACTAATTTAACCCATTATCTATGCTCAGAAAGATAGAGAATAGCCCAATCATGATTCAGCCCTAATGCAATAATAGAAAATATCAAATGCACTGAGGCATTGCGTATGGTTAACACAAGAGCTGTGGCTGTGTTTGTAATGGGGTCATAAGTAAAATTCACCAAGTTCCACCAGGATTGGAATTCTCTTTCAAAATCAGTGGCCCTGTCCCAAATTATTTTCCCAATTTTAGTAGGAAAAGTTCCTTCTTCTTCTCTTATAACTGAAGCAGCAACTGACTGCATCGACAATTGTGCCTGGATACCACTGAGAGCCAAAGAAAGGTTGTTCTGTGTAGCTCTGAGTGCATCAATTACCAATTTGTGATCATTTACATTTACCTTCTCCCAGTTTGGTAATATGTTTGATAGCAACCACTGCAGTCATCCTTATTGGCTTTGGGAACACAGCAGTGGTGCTTATAATTTAGTCAAATCCCTATTTCTGGCAGCCAATTTCTTCATTAGTACTTCTGAATCAATACTATTTAGAATTCCCAGACCTGTTCCCGCAACACCAGTTGTGTCTCTTAGCATCCATTTTTTAAAAGAGCTCCCTTTTCACAGCCAGGTCGTCCAACACTCAAAGGAAGTCTGCAAAAAAGGCGAACAGGCCGGCTGAATTTCTGAGACATTGTTTTGCATCATCAGCAATTTGACTTGTTTAAGGGACCATGTTGGATTGAACAATATTTGTTGTTGACCAGTTTTCCTGATTATATATGGTCCAATTTCAAAAATTCTCAGATTAAGCATAGCCGGTGGTTGGGCTGGAGTGGTGGTAGTAGAAGGTTGGGTCATAGCATTTATTATAAACTTAAGAGAAAGGCCTTCAGTATTTTTGGACCAAAGACAAACTACTTCTGCAGTTTGTGCTAATGTAAAATTGTGCCAACAGTCTTGTACGCTTGGGGGTGTACAAACCTGTTCACACTTATTTGTCTGATCTGTCAAAACACTGATTGAGATTGCTTTGCTATAAGCAGTTCCGCAAATCATTCAGCTAATTTCTTCTCCCACTACCCCTTGAAGCTGCCAGGTTTTTTGTTTTTCCCATTCCTGCAAAGTGAACAAAAGCCTGGGACCAAGGCCATTCGGTAACACATTGACTAAGGGGCCTCTCAGTCCCTTCTACCAATTGGACTATAACTATTGTACTTAATGTGGGCTTCGTAGTCTCAGTCCCTTCTACCCACTGGGATGTAACTACTGCATGCAATGTGAGTGAGCTTTGTTCTCTCAGTCCCTTCTACCCACTGGGGTGTAACTACGGTACTCAGTGCGGGCTTCATGCTGTCAGTCCCTTCTATCCGCTGGGATGTAACTACATTACTCAGTGTGGGTTTTGTTACAGTGGCTATCTTAAATTTATGAACTAAGCCTTTTCAACCTAACAGGTCGGTCAAGTTATTTTGCCAGCGGCATGTCACATAAGTCAGTTTAGTTAAAGTAAAATTATGACAGCAAACAATTGGTTCATTTTTACAATCCTTTGTACTTGTAACATTGTTACTTTTGGGACCTAGAGTGTAATTACCAACTGTCCCGATCCGTCCCAGTGGTACGGATGACGGGGTGATTTTAAGGTGCAAAAAATAACCAACAAAGGCACAGGGGATTTGCAGCAACAAAATCAAATACAGTTTTATTGAAAAATCTCAACAGAAAAGCATTGGTAAGGGGGGACCGGAGAAAAAGGGAGAGAAAAAGGAAAAGAGGGAGGAAAGAGGGGAAATGGGTATAGCTACCGATACGTGGTGCTGCTTCTATTCTTCACGGTCCAGCCGTCACAGGTTCACCAGGCCACCACGTCCGGGGAGATCTCAAAGGCACGGCTGAGCTGGGACCCTAGTTTAGTGTCTTTCATTGGGGGAAGTGGTTTCACAACCGAAACAATGGTTGTCAAGGGGGGAAAGGTACAGAACAGGGGGGTACTGGTACACAGAGCCCAAGCTGAGTAACCAGCAAGAGCCATTGTTTTCATGCCCCAGTGCTTGCTCTGGGCAGCCTTCTCCCCACACCGCTGTGCACTCCCTCCCCTGAGTTTGGGGGTGTTCAGTCCCAGTCTTTGGAAAAAGGTACAAGGGGGTTCTTTGCAGAGGGGCTTCTCGTCTTGATCCCTTGGTGAAGAAGCTCGCATCTCTGCTTGTCTGTCACAATGGTTGAAGGCAGGCAAGAGGGGTCTTTTTATTGGAAAGGTGCCATTTCCACAGTTCAAAGCCAGCCAGACCGAGAGGGGCGGGGGAGAAAGTCCAGATCCATTGCATTGTTCAGAAGAAGCAGAATGTCCCGTCAGGTTCAGCGTGGTGTATAACAGATAACACCTGTGGAAACAGTCAGCTAACTTCTCCACCCTGCACTGGCTTAACAGTTTTCTTGACAGTTGTGAGGCAAAAATGCAGGATTTCGGACAGACTCTCCCACGACCCCGTGACTCACACTTGTCTTGAGGGATCTTCATCAGCAGAACTCTGGAGTGTCGTTGATGAGTCTTCAGAACTCGTCACATGTCAGTAGCATAACCCGGAAAAAATGGAGACAACAGGATGAGAGGAGAGGAACAAGAGGAGAGGAAAATAAAAGAGAAGGAAAAGAAGAGAAGAGAGGGGAGAAAGAGAAGCAATAAACAAACGTAATTAATATTGATTATTATAACAATTTTCACAAATGATTGATTAATATTCTTTTATAACAATTTCAAAAATGATTAATTAATTATAACAATATAATTTGTATAACAATTTCAAAAAATGGTTGAAACAAATCACAGATAAAACAAGAACAACAAACAAATCATAAATATTAATTCTAAAAATTATTTTCTAAGCAATTCACTATAGATGAAAAATAACCTTACAAAGTCATACGCCGGAATCAAAATTGCTCTAAAGCACATATGCTTAATTCATAATTGTTTCATGTCAAATGTTTTGGGAGTGTCCACTGCGTAGAGGACATCGGCTAAGCTGTGTGCATTGATTATAGACATCAATCTCCTTAGCTTTTTCATCATGCTCCAATTCATAGTGAATAGGGCTGCTGACACGATAAAACCAAGTGCAATTAGAATCAAAAGGACAACAACAGGATGACACACACTTTTCAGGACACCTGTGGCAGTAGGTGACCACCCAAAGAGGGTGTCCCACCACCTGTGCTCGGCATCTTGCTTTACCCTCTCCATGACCCGGAGTATTTGTCTCACATTATGATGAACAGTCACCAGGGTCTTCTGTCCGCTTTCCTTGATTTTCTCGAGGATCTCCACCAGGTCCTGATGCAGCAGCAGTTGTCTCACCAGGGTGAGGTCCATCCCAATAGGAGTAGGCATCAGTTTGTGAATCAGTGTGTAGTTGGACTGCAACAGGTAGTGAGAAGTAACTGGAGCTTCATAAGAGAAATCGCATCCTGAAATCTTAGTAAAGTTACAAGCGCAGAAGTTTGAGTGATTCTTTGTATCTACTACAACATCTTCTACAAGAACAGAATCACAGATAGTTCTAAAGCATGCACATCCATTGCCTATGTATACAAGAACTGTTTCAGAGGCCTCATTAGGACGAATTTCAAAATGACAGATGTTTTGCTCTGTGTCTAAACAGATATCCTGAGCTACGAGTGCATTGCTTTCACAGATGAACCCTTGTTGTTCTCGGACAATACAAGCTTCCAGATTACCAGTTTGCCATTTGTCATCAGACTGACGGGCCCATCCTCTATGTTCTGTAGGATAGAGAACAGCTCCGTCATGGTTTAATCCTGTGGAAATCCATAAAATTAGAGGATTTTAGGAAGGTGGTAAGAGACAGGCCTCAGATACAGCAGAACTGTGAACAGTGCTGAAGCATCAGAAAAAATATGTAAACTGTAGAGAAGATATGGGAATAGAACAATAGAACTATGTATTAGTGCTTGTTGGAATGACTTCCTAAGTTGCAAAAAGTTTCTTTAGCAAGGTTAAGTTGATGAATAGGTCTCTGTGCGTTGTCTTTTATAAACGGGCATTGTATTAGAAAATAAGCAAGCATTGTTTTAACCAAAGCTGTGTGTGCTTATGGTGATTGGATTTAATCACTGTCAATATGCTTTTGCTTTGTGTAATTGGCTAAGATGGGTATTTGGTATACTGTAACATTACGTTTCTTTAGCTTGTTGCTGGGATAGCGAGCTGCTCGCATCTCTACATGTGTTAAATCATGTAATGAGACTGATGCTGAGAAGTAAACAGCTCTAGATGCTTCCTAGCAGACCCCGTCCCGTTCGTGTCTGTATATAAACTGCCGGCGTACAAATCCTAATGCAATAACAGGGAAAACCGAATGTACAGAAGCATTACGTGTGGTTAAAACAAAAGCAGTGGCTGTGTTTGAAACGGGGTCATAGGTAAAGTTCACCAGGTTCCACCAGGACTGGAATTCTCTTTCAAAGTCAGTGGCACTGTCCCAGATTATTTTCCGAATTTCTGTGGGGAAAGTGCCTTCTTCACCTTCTCTTATAATTGAGGCAGAAACTGGCTGCATCCACAATTGTGCCTGGATACAGCTGAGGGCTAAGGAAACATTGTTTTCTGTAGCACTAAGTGCATCAATTACCAATTTGTGATCATTCACGTTCACTTTCTCCCCATTTAGTAATATGTTTGATAGCAGCTACTGGTGTGTTCACAAAAGCCAATAAGAATGACTGCAGTGGTTGCTATAATTTGATCAAATCTCTAATTGTGGCATCCAATTTATTCAAGTTCAGTTAATTGACATGTTATGTGCAGTATCATTACCTGGTGTTACCATAAAGGGAAGGGAAAACATTGTTTTTGTTGTCCAGCTCTAGTGTTATCATGGTTTATCAGGTCTTCATGTCCCTCGGAGTTCTTCTGCAAAAGTAAACACAGCAGACTCTGCCATGAAGAGGCAGAGAAAGTTAGAACAATGGAATTGTCAGAGAGGTTTTGAACAGCAGTGGTACTTCCCCTACAGCAGTGGGGGGTCCACCAAAAACAGGTTGTCCAGGGTAATGTGCTGGGTTCTTGAAATCATCTGGTCTCTGTAGTGAAGGAATTATGCTTGGAGCTGTCGGGCAAAAAGCAGTGATTTTGGAACACTCATTTACCCCCCATCTATAATAAGAGGTGTGAGAAGTCCATTTAATCTTTTCACCTTCTGCCCGATCCTGCACACCTTTGACAGTAAAGTGAGAAATATTATCAGATTGAATTCTTGTGGTTTAGGAAAATCCCAAACCATCGTTGCATTGCTTTAACAGTATTATCTCCTGCAGATCTTTTAAAAGCATTGGCCTGGACCGACCCAAATATAAACATAGCATAAGACTTGGTGTAAATACAGACAAGAAAATAATTTTGTCCCTCACTTTTGAAAATACTCCAAACAGTTAACAGTTCCTCAACCTGAGCACTGTCTTCTTTTCTGTTAGCAGAAGCGGGGCAGAGAGAAGGGGTTGCTTTAGTCACAGAGGCAGGTTTATTTTGGCTGCTACCCAAGCTCCCAGTTTCTTGGATCACCCAGTTCTCTTCTACCTCCCTGGGAGTCAAGCCAACAACAAACAACCTCCCTTCCCAGGCAGTATACCTTTTCTCAGCATCTTTGAAACCACGGGAATAAAAACCAACAGGCTTTGTCAGACCCTCAGGACCCTGCTGCCATATAGGAACAGAAAGCCATGAGGAGGCAAATCCCCACTCCACCTGAAAGGAACATGTAGGATGGATAGGGTCCTGTGCTTGGTGCGCTGTCACTTCAAAAATCAGTAATTGCAATGTTTTCTTCTGGGAAGAAGTCCAATCCCATTTTATTCTTTTTCTCAGCAAGTCATAAAGGGGAACAAAAGGGTCATTCTGGTTACTAAGAAGTTTATCTGGTCTTTCTATAGGAGACATAGCTACTATGGTTTTCTGAAGGAGAATTGCTGTAGGTTTAAGTGTTCCTGGAAGCCCTTGAGTCAAAGAGATCATCATTTCAGGCTTTACAGGTGATTGAATTGGTAACTCAAACCCAGGAATTAATTTATTTTCATGAATTAATTGCCGGCAGCAGGCTTTGTGGATGTTTTCCTGGAGCTGGCCGGGGGTACCGACCAAAGGGTCTCTCCTTTCCAAGGGGTTAAGCCCCCCTGCCCAATGAGCTGTGTGCTGAATTAGGGACCATGGGATGCGTCTGTCTGCTGTTGTTAAGAGCACCCCATGTCCCCAGCACCCACCAGCTTCTTGTTTTGACAAAAGAATCTGATCTCCCCCAGTGAGAAACACTTGACATATGTGTTCTGTTTCAGATTTTGGGGGGAGAAGCCCATACTGCTTTGCGAGTTTTGCTAATTCAGTAGCAGTGTATGGGATTTCTTTAGTGGTTTTGTGCGGGTCAAGATCTTCATTATTGATATAGCTGCATTCTGTTTTAATTAGAGGTTTTATGCTGTTACAACAGTGTTTCCCGCAATTTTTCATCAGAGTTAATTCTTTTTGAGGGCAATTTTGATTAATGTGAGGAGTTTCCTTCTCCTCTGTTTCTTTTGAGGAATCTGCATTCTGTGAATTTTTAACATGTTCCTCTTTCAAGGCAGCCCGTAACAAATTATTTACATTTCTTTCTTCATCCAATTGCTTTTGAAGAACTTCAATTAGGTTTTGGAGGGAGTCTATTATTACCATTTCCTCACTTCTCCGCTTAAAGCAGTTTTCTATGGCTGCAGTGAGGCAAGCTCCCAAAACTGAGCAGAGGATAGTTTTATTTGTGCCCAGTTTAAATTTTGTTTCATGTTGCAAAAAAGATATTCTATCAATAACATTTTCTAAGTTAAACCAATTGCAGTTTGCCCATTCTTCTCCTCCTGGAGAAGGTGTGGCATTGTATTTAGCAAGCAGAGCATAAAATTCAGCTTTACCTTTTGCACTGAAGTTTTTAGTCATTTTGTGTGAAGGGACCAGAACTATACCAGGGAGTTGATTTGTGAACTCAAGTTACACAATCATACAGACTCTCAGTGTCCCGCTTCGTCTCCCTGGATAGCTGAAGAGACAAAATCTGCCTCGGAGGCCCTGTTTGGTTTGTCAAGTCTGTCTCGTCCTTCCCAGACAGTGTATACACATGTATACATGCACACAAATGTTTCCTTTTGAGGGGTTCAGGACCTACAACAGGGAAAAAGCACCCAGCCTTCGCTGCGCCACGTTTCACTTCCCTGTGTAGGTGAAGGGACAAAATCTATCTAGAAGGCCCTGTTTAGTTTGTCAAGTTTGTCCCTTCCTTTCTAGACAGTCCAGATACACACAAATACAGCAGTACAGTTTACTCAGTTTCACACAAATACAGCAGTACAGTTTACTCAGTTACCCCTGTTTTTTGCACCGAAAAATCTTTTGTGCCAATTCCGGAGCCTGAGTGCTCAATTGAGCTTGAGATTTACCTTTTAGGCGTGTGTAGTCTGCGAGAGACCCTCTCTCCTGTTACAGACTCCACAGACCCTGCAAATCTCTTTGGCTACCAGAATCCTGTCCATGACGCCAATTATGTTCCGATCCATCCCAGTGGTACGGATGACGGGGTGATTTTAAGGTGCAAAAAATAACCAACAAAGGCACAGGGGATTTGCAGCAACAAAATCAAATACAGTTTTATTGAAAAATCTCAACAGAAAAGCATTGGTAAGGGGGGACCGGAGAAAAAGGGAGAGAAAAAGGAAAAGAGGGAGGAAAGAGGGGAAATGGGTATAGCTACCGATACGTGGTGCTGCTTCTATTCTTCACGGTCCAGCCGTCACAGGTTCACCAGGCCACCACGTCCGGGGAGATCTCAAAGGCACGGCTGAGCTGGGACCCTAGTTTAGTGTCTTTCGTTGGGAGAAAGGAAGTGGTTTCACAACCGAAACAATGGTTGTCAAGGGAGGAAAATGTACAGAACAGGGGGGTACTGGTACACAGAGTCCAAGCTGAGTAACCAGCAAGAGCCATTGTTTTCATGCCCCAGTGCTTGCTCTGGGCAGCCTTCTCCCCACACCGCTGTGCACTCCCCCCCCCGAGTTTGGGGGTGTTCAGTCCCAGTCTTTGGAAAAAGGTACAAGGGGGTTCTTTGCAGAGGGGCTTCTCGTCTTGATCCCTTGGTGAAGAAGCTCGCACCTCTGCTTGTCTGTCACAATGGTTGAAGGCAGGCAAGAGGGGTCTTTTTATTGGAAAGGTGCCATTTCCACAGTTCAAAGCCAGCCAGGCCGAAAGGGGCGGGGGAGAAAGTCCAGATCCATTGCATTGTTCAGAAGAAGCAGAATGTCCCGTCAGGTTCAGCGTGGTGTATAACAGATAACACCTGTGGAAACAGTCAGCTAACTTCTCCACCCTGCACTGGCTTAACAGTTTTCTTGACAGTTGTGAGGCAAAAATGCAGGATTTCGGACAGACTCTCACACCAACATACTCCTGGCAGCAACACAGAGCAAGGGGAATTTGTTTGGCACACTCCCACTTGTATGTAGGACACCGTCTCGCTGAAGGGATATCCATTTTTCTTACCTGGTTCCATAAAATTTCCGGCAACTGTAATAGAGGTGGCTTTCTCATAAAGAGATCCTTCAATTTTTCTGCATGCTTCCACAATCGACTCACCAATTGTTCCAGTTAGGGTTCTAGTCCAGTCCTTCTGATCCCATCCCCACTCACTTGGACGATATACCTTGGAGTCATGCAGCACTATAGGCTCTAGGTTTGGGTGGCCACCCTTGGGATACGCTCCTAGAACATTAGTGTGATGGAGGGTAGCTTCAGACCACAACCGCTCAGCAGAATCCTGTCCATGGAATTGTGGTAGAATGCAGAAAAGTATCACCAGTGTTATCATGGTTCAGATGATTCTCATGTCCCTCGGGGTTCTGTAAAAGTAAAACCAACAGAAATTCTGCCACTGAGAGGCAGAAAAGAGTTAAAATGATGGGATTATCCCACATATATTTATCCGAGCTCTTTCCCTAGAGCATCAGAGGCTACCCATGCATATTTATTCAGAGGGGTTTTTTGAATAGTCAGGTCCCCGTAGTGAGGGAATGATGCTTGGAGCTGTTGGGCAAAAGGCAGTGATTTTGGGAAATCCATTCACCCCCCATCTACTGTTCACTCTTTTAACAGCTTCCCATAACCGAACATCCCAATTTCCCTCCCTTCTGGCTTCAGAAGTCCTTTCAAAAAACCATTGGTCCTTTCTAAGATCCCGTTAGCTTGAGGTTAGGAAGGGGTGTGGAAAGTCTACTTAATTCCTTCACCTTTTGCCCAGTGTTGTACACCTCTAGCACTGAAGTGGGACCTGTTATCAGATTGACTTTCCTGTGGCTTTGGGAAAGTTCCAAAGCTTTAACTGTATTATCACCTGTAGCTCTTTTAAAAACATCAGCTTGAACCAACCCAGACACAATTTCTACTCCCACTAGCACAAAGTGTTTACCTCTTGACTTCTTAAAGGGGCCGATATAGTCTACCTGCCACGCGTCCCATAAGCCTTTACCCTTTCTTGCAGAGGGGCATCTTCTAAAGGATGTCTCTCCAGTAACCTGCGACATTGCTTGCAGGCTGATAGGCATGTTTTACACATTTCCCTGGTAACCAGCCGACCACGAGCATGAGCTTCTTTGTACAAATCTTTCGCACCTGTGTGCTGTCTTTTTACGTGCAGCCATTCTAATAGCTGATCCCAGTCCTCAGTAATTAGTTCCTTTTTCGGGGGCTGAGCCTTGCTAGTTCATCAGCTCTATTATTCCACTCTCCTGCTGGATTTCCATCTGTTTGGTGAGAAGCTACCCAACCAACAGCAAAATTTCCTTGACTTGCAATATCTAAAATTTCTTGCCACTTTTCCTCTGGCCACACTGGAATTCTGTGAACTTCCCAATCATTTTGCTGCCAGAAAGGAAGCCACTCGGTACAACCTTTGCGCACTGGCTAAGAGTCGGTGTAAATGCAGACACGAGAAATGTTCTGTGCCTCACGTCGGAAAACACTCCAAACAGCTATGAGTTGCCCAGCCGGAGCGCTGCCTTCCGATTCAGTAATGATTCTTCCACCAGATGAAATGTGTAAGGCAGCTGCTCTATAGCTCCATACCTTCCCTTCCCGTTTTGCAGAGGCATCTGTGAACCAAGAACTTGCTGTTAGTTCGGGGGAGAAAGGAAGGGCAGCTTTGATTACAGAGGCCGATTTATCTTGGCTGCTAACCAGGCTCTCAGTGTCTTGGATTGCTAGATTTTTAGCAGCATCTTCCCTTATTGAGACAGTATTAGAGTAGGCTTCCATCTGAGCATACCATTTTCTAACTGAGGCCCTTTGGGCTACCCCGTCAGGTGTGTGTTGGGGGGGGTGGGGGTCCCATTAGTGACGATTTTGATAACTTTAAAAGGGTCTCAACACAATAGGCTGTTGTCATGCAATTTTTTCCTCTTCTAGGAGAGCTAAGCTAACCACAAACAACCCCTTTTCCCAGGTAGTGTATCTTTTCTCAGCATCTTTGAAACCACAGAAATAAAAACCAAGAGGCCTCGTTGGACCCTGGGGACTCCACAGCCAAATGTGTACTGATAGCCCTGAGGAGGCAAATCCCCATTCCATCTGAAAGGGATCTGTGGAATGGATAGGGCCTAGTTCTTGGTGAGCTGTTGCCTCAAAAATCAGTAATTGCAATGCTTCTTCTTGAGAAGGAGTCCAATCCCATTTCATCCTTTTCCTCAGCAAGTCAAAAAGCGGCCTAGCAATTATTGAGAAATCTGGGATGTGTTTTCTCCAGAACACTAATAATCCTAGAGCTTGCTGGAAATCTTTCCTCCATTCAGGCCTTTGAATCTGATCTAAAGAGGTTAGGGTATCGGGTGGAATACATGTCACACCTCCTTTCCACCAAATTCCCAAAAACTTCACTTCCTGAGAAGGCTTCTGAATTTTCTCTGGGGGCATCTGCAAATCAAGACTTTCTAAGTGAGAAATTATTTTCTGCTGATGTTCCCTACTACCTCTATTTCATCCTTCCCCCCCTGCCCCCACCAGAATGTCATCAATGTATTGATTATCAGCTACAGGATCAGGTTTGGGTGTTTTTTTCTAATTCCTGGGCTAAAGCATGGTGGGCCAAAGTGGGGGAGTGTTTGTAGCCTTGGGGAAGCCTAGTGAAAGTGTATTGCTGTCCTTTCCATGTGAAGGCAAAACGGTCCATATATTCTGGCTGTATAGGTATCATAAAGAAGATGTCTTTGACATCCATAGTTGCCATTGCCATGATTGAGTCAGCCTTTTCTTGAATTGATGTTATTAACTCAGCTAAGTTTGGGACTGCTGCTGTAAGAGGGTCTGTGCTGGCATTAAGCCTGAGAAAATCTACTGTTAATCTCCACTTTCCATTGGCTTTTCAGACTGGCCATACCAGTGAATTAAAAGGAGAATATGTGTGAATTATTATCCCTTGGTTTCTCAAGTCCTGTAGAACTGCTTTGATACCTTCTCTGGCACCAGAAGGTAGAGGGTATTGTTTTACATTAGTTGTTTTATTATAGGGTAGGGAGGGTGCGGTTTGAAGCAGCCTAATGTTAAGTGGCGGTGTGCCAAAAGACCACAGAAATCCCTCAGAGTCTTCCCACTGCCGCCCAGCAAGGACATCCATTCCTAATCAATTATTTGGAATGTCCCCAATTACCATTTTGACAACTAATTGATGCTCATCTCCAGGCAGCATCAGTTTGACTAAGGCAACATTCATAGATTCTGTAGTTCCCAGAGCATTAAGAACACAGCATTGTCTCTTAGTTGGAACAATTCCACACCTCTGGGCATCCTTTTTTGTTAGTGCAGAGAATCCCAGTGTCAATCAAAAAGGTTACTAGTACTCTTTTGGGGCCCATGATAGCTGTGATTAATTTATCTCTTGATTTATTTTTAGTTAGCATTCTTAAATAAACTCAAACTCCACCCCTTTGCCCACCTGTAAGGGGCGGAGAGATTTGTTTCCTGAAAACCCTGTTGGTTTTGGTTCACTGCATGTGTTCTGTGGGAGAGGCTGGGGGAGGGTTAGTTTTGGTTCCTGAGAAGGGAGGGGTGCACTGGGTTGAGCTGATGAATTCAGTGCTAATTATTTATTATTTTCTGCAATTTATCAAGGGCCAAACCATCCATCACCTCTTTGGGGACCCCCTTTTTAATTCCCAACAACCACCAATGGTGGTGGTTAGAGATCTGTTTTCCCTTCTCTATATTTTCACTGTGCGGAGCCCTAGTAAACCAAACACCTTTGTTTTTTTCCGATTTCTCCTCCGGAGGTTTTTATAGGTGCATATTGTCTTAAATAATTAATCATATCTACTGCAACTTCACCCCATGTCCAAACTTTATGGCTACTGGCAGTTGAATCAGATTGAGAAGCTGAGGGCTGTGAGGGGGAAGAGTATGGAGTGAAGCCAGGATCTCTAGATCCACTTTGGTCAGGGGAATTCCTGAGGAATCTATCTAGTCTTTCTACAGGATTCAAAGCCATTATGGTTTTCTGTAGAGTCATTGCTGTAGGTTTGTTTCTGGAAGCTCACGGATTCAAGGGGTCATTAGTTCTGGCTTCACAGGTAATTGCATTGGGGATTCAAAACCAGGAATTAATTTCTTTTCATGAATCATTTGCAGGCAGGCGGCTTTGTGGACACTTTCTAAGAGTTGGTCGGTGGTGCCAATGATTCCCAGGGGGTCACCCCTTTCCAAAGGATTCATTCCCCCAGCCCAGAAAGACACGCCCTGTGTCAGGGACCATGCGTCACGCTTATCTCCTTATCTCCTGTTGTTAAAAAGACTCCACGTCCGCAGTACCCACTGGCCTCCTGTTCAGTTAATTTAATTTGATCTCTACCACTGAGGGACACTCGGGAGACATATTCTGTCTCCAATTCTTGTGGGAGGCGCCCAAATACTTTTTTCAGCTTAGCTAATTCAGTAGCACTGAATGGTATTTGTTTAGTTGTGATATGTGGGTCAAGATCCTCATCATTAATATAGTTCTATTCTGTTTGAACCAAGGGTTTCAAGCAAGGACAGCAGTATTCCCCACAATTTTTTACCACCTCAAGTTCCTTATGGGGATAGATTTGTTTAATGTGAGGAGTTTCCTTTTCCTCTGCCCCTGTAGAGGAATCAGTATGATGTGAATTCTTAACATGTTCCTCTCCAAGGGCAGCTCGCAACAAATAGATCTCGTTTCTATCTTCATTTAATTGTTTTTGCAAAATTTCAACTAGGTTTTGAAGGGAATCTATTATTGCTATTTCTTCACTTCTTCACTTAAAACGTGTCTCTATGGCTGCTGTGAGACAAGTTCCCAAAACTGAGCAGAGGATGGTCTTATTTTTGCCCAGCTTAAATTTTGTTTCATGTTGTAAAGAAAATATTCTGTCAATAACATTTTCTAAGTTAAACCAGTTGTTCTCTGCCCAAACTTCCCAGTTTGGCATTGTATTTAGCGAGCAGAGCACGATCCATCCTAGTGAATGGATAACGTGATGGTTCGTAGGAGTGATCTCAAGGTGCAAAGAACCAACAAAGGCACAGGGGATTTGCAGTAACAATCAACAAATGCAGTTTTATTGAAATAACCACAACAGAAATATGTTGGTATGGGGAACCGGGGAAAAGGAGAAGATAAGGAAAAGAGGGAGGAAAAGGGAGAATGCGTTATAGCTACCAAACGTGGTGCTGCTTTATCCTTCGGGGGTCCAGCCGATGAAGTTTACCAGGCCACGTCCAGGGAGATCTCAGAGGCACAGTTCATCTGGACCTCAAGTTATACTATTTTTCGTTGGGGGAATATTGGAAGTAAATCCCAATATTGCTGGATGGAACGTGCCTGGGCTCGTCTGACCCTTGCTGCTTGACCAAGGGCGGCAGCTGTGGTGGTTTCACCTCAGAGACACTTTGGCTGGCTGGATGTTGCAGCTGGCGCTTGTGACAAGTCCAGGCAAGTAGGAACTGAGATTTACCTCTGGTGGAAAGGCTTTAGGCGATGGTGAAGGAAAAGGAGACGGGTCCTGCTGGAGGATTTGGATCCAGAGCTTTATTCCTAGCACACAGACCTCTGAATGCTGCAACAGCTCCAACAGAACAAGAACCGCGTGGTCGCCGTGTCTTTTAAGCCCAGGGAGAGGGAGAGGGAAGGGGTAGGTATGCCACCAACCAGGTAGGAGGGGGGAAGTCTCAGGGGACAAATGGCACCTGTATGGCACAATGTCCCAAGGGCTGAGAGGCATCTTTTGAACTTCACCAATCATACGACGCCCTTGCTGGCCTACCAAGATTGACAGACAGCTCTCAGCAGGATGCAAGGGGAGGGGAAGGGAGAGGGTATTGGCACACCTAGGAAATTACCTGGGAGAGCTGAAACAGGGTATTAGATCGCACTGCAACAGGGGAAGGGGGAATGAATTTCACAACCGAAACAAAGGTCTTCAGGGGGAAAGAATAGTATTTGTTCAGGGGTACACAAAGTTGAGCCAGACAGCAAGCAAGAACCATTGTTTTCATGGCCCAGTGTTTGCACCTGTGCTTGCTCTGGAGAGCTTTCCTCCCGCCCACTGCACATCTCCCCCGAGTTGGGGGGCGTTTCAGTCCCAGTCTTTGGAAGAAGGTGAGAGGAGGCCTTCTTGCACAGGGGTTTCATGTCTTGATTCCTGGATGAAGAGGCCTACATCTCTACTTGTCTGTCACAATGGTTGAGGATGGGCAAGAGGGGTCTTCTCTTAGAAGAGGGACCACCCCAAAGCTCAAACCAGCCAGGCCAGGAGGTGGGGAGAAATTCCAGGACTATTGTTCAGAAAAGGGCAGGGTGCCCCTTCGAGTTCAGTGTTGCATATAGCAAACAACACCTGTGGAAATAGTGAGCTAGGAGTCAAGCCCATGATTTTCCTCCCCACTGGTTCAGCAGTTTTTAATTTTTCGGTGGTCTCTCTTCATGGCAATTGTGAGGCAAAAATGAAGGATATTTCGGACAGACTCTCACGAAAACTCAGCTTTAACTTTTGCACTGAGGTTTTCACTCATTTTGTGAAGGGACCAAAAACCACAACAGGAAGGTACAAACTAAGTTACACAACCACACAGCTCTTGCTGTGTTTCCCCTCACTTCCCTGGGTTGGTGAAGGGATGAATCTGTCTGAGAGGCCCTGCTTAGTTACTCCAAAGATGTCCCCTCCTTCCCAGACAGTCCAGATACACACAAACACTAAAACAGTTTCCCCTTTTTGCACTTAGAGATCTTTTGTGAAATTCTGAAGACAGAACCCTCAGTTGAGTATCGGGATGTTTTTCACCTAGGTGTGTGCAGTTTCTGGGAAATTCGAGTAATGCCCCTTGCTATCCAGATATGGTCAACTCTTTGGGGAATGAAGGGGTGGGTGCAGCTGATGTAGAACTTTTTACCTGTATCATCAGCCCATGCCTGGTGCTTCTTCAGTCTAACCTGGTTTTAGCTAATTTTGCGGTTTGCAAGTTCCGTTAAAACTTGTTATTTTGCTCTTGGTGGCATTTGTTGCGTCACTTGCTCTGCTATCTTGCTTTCTCTTCTATCTCACTTGCTTTATGTGCACATCTCATTCCAGTGCTGCTTGTGGTGAACCTTTCCTTGCACACCACTAAGGATTCCCCCCCACCCCAGTGTCCCAGCAGCTCCACACCCAGCCAGGAGGAGCAGCACGGTTGACAGGGCATCCCCCCAGATTTTACCCACACTGATGACACAGCTGGACACTTGGGAGGCTGCCTCAGGCTTTATTGTCCACCAACATCCCAGGAGGGAGGAGAAAATTGTCTCCCCTCCTGCAGACACTGATTCTGGAGGCTCACAATGCTTCCTTGCTTCCATGAGGTTCTGTCAAGTCCCAGTGAAACCTTGGTGCCATGTTGTTCCATAGCCTCAGACTGTTCTCCTGGCTTCCACAAGGTTCCTCTGTGACCCACTGCAGCCTTGGCTCCATGAGGGTCTCTTGGCTTCTATGAGGGTCTCCTGGCTTTCATGATGCTCCACTACGTCCCAAGGGGTATCTGTGGCTTGGCTTCAAAATCCTGCAAGATCCAAAGATTTCCCCCCAAAAAACACCAGCCCAGGGACCCCCAGGATATTTGGTCTGCGCTCTCCTTCTCCAGTCAACTGCTTGGAACCCAAGTGACTGTTGTGACTCCATGGAATGTCATGGAACAAACTGTCACTTGTAAGACTGTGGGGTGCCATTGTGAACACTGCCACTGCCCATGGAACCAAGTGTCCACGGTGACACAGCCAGCCCTAATGGAACAGGAGACCACTGTCACCCAATGGAAACTCAGAGAACCAAGGTCCCGTTGTGAAACAGAGGGGCCTCGTGGCACCAAGGAGACCATTGTGAGGCAATGAAATGTCCTGGAACAAGGAGCAAATTGTCAACACAACAGGGCCTGATGGAGCCCAGGTGCTGATGGGACATTTCCAAGGCTCGTGCAAGCAAGTGTTCACAGTGACAGAGCCTGGTCTAATGGAACACAGGACAACATTGTTACCTAATGGAATCTCATGGAACCAAGTGTGCACTGTTTTACAGTGCAGCCTTGTAGTGGTGAGACCATTGTGTTGCTATGGAATATCCTGAAACCAAGGCTCTGTTGTGACAAACCTGGGTTTTATGAAACCAAGGACACCACTGATGGAACAAAGGCTCCACAGTGATACAGCAGGGCCTCATGGAATGCAAGAGATCATCCTGATGGAATGGAAACTCATGGGACCAAGGGTCCACTGTTTTACAGCATGGCCTCATGGAGTACTGGAGACCATTGTGACACCATGGAAATGAACAGCACAAAGGCTCCACTGTGACCCAGCAGGGCCTCATGGAATCCAAGGAGACCACTGTGATACAATGGAATCTCTAGGATCCAAAGATCAATTGTCAACCCATCAGGCTCTCACGAAAGCAAGCAGAACATTGTGACAGAGTGGAATCTCATGGGAACAAGGCTCTACTTTGATCAAGTGGGGCCTCATGGGACACAGGTGCCACTTGGACATTGTCAGGCCTAGGAGAAACAAGACACCACTGTGGCAGACCAAGGCCTCATGGGACCTAAGAGAGCACTGTGACACAATGGAATCTCATGGAACCAAGGGTCCATTGTGACACAGCACAGCCTCAAATCACAGGGGAGCAGAGTGATAACATGGAATCTTGGGGAACCAAGTGTCAATTCTAAACACAGCGAGGACTCATGGAACCCAGGAGACCACTGTGACACCGCACTTTGCCACAATGAGGCCGTGCTCCTGTGAGAATCCATGGACCCACGATGTTCTCCTGTGTTCCAAGAGGCCCCACTGTGTCACAATGGCCCCTTGGTTCCAAAAGCCATGACATGGTCCCAGTTGCCCCTGGGTTCTATGAGGCCATGCTGCATTCACAATTGACACTTGCTTCCATGAGATTCCATTGCGTCACAGTGGTCCCCATGTTTCCATGAGGCTACGCTCTCTCACAATGGACGCTGGGTTCCACAAGAGCTGGCAATGTCCCAGTGGCACCTGTGTCCTATGGGCCCCACTTTGCCAAAGTAGAACCTTGGCTCAATGAGATTCCAGGTTGTCCCAATGGTCTGCTGAGTTCCATGAGGCTGCCCTGTGTCACAATGGACACTGAGTTCCACCTGCCCTGGCACCATCCAAGTGGCACCTGGCTTCCACGAGGCCCCGCTGTGTTTGCAGTTGACACTTGGTTACCTAAGATGTCATTGTGTCACACTGCTCTCCTGGGTGCCCTGAGACCTTGCTGTGCAATAATGGAGCCTTGTTCCTACTAGACCTGGCAATGTCCCAGTGGCACCTGTGTCCCGTGAGGCCCCACTTGGTCAAAGCAGAGCCTTGGGTTAACAACTGATCCTTGTTTCCTCGAGATTCCATTGTACCACAGCAATCTCCTTAGTTCCATGAGTCCCAGTTGTGCTGCAATGGTCTCTTGCATTCCATGAGGTCATGCTGTAAAACAGTGGACCCTTGGTTCCATGAGGTTCCATTCCATCAGGATGATCTCTTGCATTCCATGAGGCCCTGCTGTGTCACTATGGAGCCTTTGTTCCATGTGTTCCCATTGCAACACAATGGTCTCCAGTGCTCTATGAGGCTGTGCCTTGAAACTCTGGACTCTTGCTTTCATAAGATTCCATGTTATCACTGCCAGGAAAATCCACAAACACCAGAGATTTATCTCCAAAAATGAGACAGAGGAGTCCTTCAACTTTATGTGAATAAAGGGAGAGAGTTCACTGGGGCACACAGCTGCAGGGTTTTCTCTCTCAAGGTTTCCAAGGCTGCAGCCTCTTTTTATCCTAAACTCCCGGCTACCTGCTGTCCTCTTCCTTTTCCCATTGGCCAAGGTACTAGGAAGGCACAGCCTTCTCAACCTGCCTACCCCATATTCCTCCTTGAACCTGGCATTTCCCCTCAAAGTTCAGGCTTGTGCAGACCCTTGTCTGTTTCAGGAGTCAAGTTGTCTGTGCCCGGTAACCTGCTGCCCAAAGGCAGTAGAAATATTACCACCCATTTCAAAGATATTAACACCCATCCCTTTACCCATCAAATTATTCGTAAAGACTTTAGCTCACATATTTCCTCTCAAATTGATGTTTCTTTTGCTGGTGACAGTCTTTTAAATCCAGCCTTCTGCCTGACCTCTCTGCTGTTGTAGTTCCATGGGCAGAGGTTGTTGTGTCTTACACCTTCCCATGGGCAGGCTGGTGGTCAGCCATCTCCAGGACAGCAGGGCCCCACCCCACATCACTGTGACCTAGGAAGACAAAATCCATCACTCCAAATGTCCCTCCTGTCTCCTTCTTCCCAGGCCTTTGGCTCTGGCAGTGGGGTTTGCTGCTGGTTGCTGCAGGAAAAAGGAGATGACTGTGACACTTTGGGGCACATGGAAAAAAGGAAACTCCTATGACACTCTGGGGCCCCATGGAACCAATATCCATTGGGACACACAGAAGCTCAGAGAACCAAAGAAACTCCTGTGACACTGTGGGGACCATGGAACCAAAAGTCTGTCATGTGGAAATAGAGATTCCTCAACCAGCAGGTTAGTGAAGTAGATACGTTTGTTTATTCAGCGCTGGACACACAGGGAATCACTTCTTCAAAGCCGTGTGTGTCCAGCAGAGAAGATGCTCTGTATTATATACACTTAAACTCATACATATTTATCACTGCCTATAAATATCCATAACCTCTCCCTGCCTGCTCTCACTTTGTATGTCAATCAGCTTTTATTGTTCTGTGCTTGTGCACTTTTAGCACTCTGCACATGTGCAATTCTCCAAGGCTTCTTGTCCTGGTCCAAATCACAAATCCAGTTTTTACCAGTTTTTCGAGCACTGGTTCAGTCTTCAACATAGGCAAGATCCCTTAAAGTACAGAAAGTCCCCTTAAGGTATAGGAAAGAGGATCATCTGCTCTTGATTACACAGCAATATAGGAAAAGGACCATCTTTTCTTGATTACACTGTAAACTATAGTCTGTTTAACCCTTGATTACACAGCCAACTATAGTCTGTTTAAGCCTATATCAATCCCCCTTTTCTAAACTATAGGAAAATTCTTTTGCCTTCTAGGTGATACCACAATATTTTTTATTGTGTTTTCATGTGCTTCAAGAATTGCAATCATTACATTTATATATTTCATTGTCCTAACAATCCAAATAAGCATAAACAATAATACAACTAGACTTATGCAAACTAAAACTAAAAGCACTATTATAGGATGACAAAACATATTTAAGATCTCAGTGGCAGTAGGGGACTGTCACTTGTATTAGGGGTGGCTGAATAAAGCGACACAGACTCTATGTTGTCAGAAGGCAAATGCCCAGTTTATTAGCCATCACATTATTTTATAGACTGTTCCGACAAAGCTGGACCTGATTGGTCCTCAATAAACACCCCTCACATCATTGGCTAATTAGGAATAACACCCTTCTTGTGAACATCTTACAAGTAAATAACAAATTCAAAACACCAGCTGCAAAGATAAAAGATTGTTTTAATTCTTTCTCTAAGCTTTCTCAAAACTCCCCAGAGCAATGCCTGGGAAAGTTTATCTGACTCTCTCTGACCAGACTGTCAGCATCAGGGGACCATCCAAAAAGTACTTCCCACCAATGGTGTGTCATGTCATCCCTTATTTGTCTTAAAACTTTCCCTATCTCCTCAGCATCATGGTGGATTGTGATTAAAGTTTTCTTTCCAGTCTCCTTTACTTCTTTGAGAATGGTCCCTAGGTCTTGATGTCTTAATAATTGTTTTACTAGAGTAAGGTTCACCCCGATGGGTGTGGGTAATATCTCCTGAACCGTAGTAAAATTAGGTTTTGCATATTGATACAACAAAACTATTGCCTGATAAGAAAAATAGCACCCACCTATTTTGACAAAATTGCAGATACAAAGGTTAGAGTGGTTATAGATCATAGTTAGAATTATCTATCAGTATGGTGGGGTATGCTGTTCTTAGATATGCACAGCCTTGGCCTGTATACACAAGCATAGTTGTTTGGTTAACTGGATGAACCTCAAAATGACAGATACTCTGTTTGGTATCTAGGCAAATGTCTTGTTCATCTATGGTGTTGCTTTCACAAATGAATCCTAGTTGTTCCCTTGCAATACAAGACTCTATATTTACAGTTCGTCACTTTCCTTTAGTCTTTCGTGCCCAAGTTCTGTGTTCAGAAGGATATAACAAGGTTTTGTCATGGTTCAATTCTAAGGCAATGATGGGGTGGATCATGTGTATTGAGGCATTATGAATGGTCAACATGAAATCAGTCACTATGCTAGTGACAGGCTCATAAGAGATGCTTACTAAAGTCCACCAGGGCTCCACCAAGCACTCTTTCTACCTCAGTAGCATTATCCCAAACAATCCTTCGGATCTCAGTGGGGAAGGTGCCCTCCCCTCCCTCTTGTATAATTGAGGCAGCGATTGATTGCATCCATAGTTGTGCCTGTATACAGCTGAAAACATTCTAATGAAACATTGTCTTGGAACGTATTTAGTGCAGTTACTGTTAACTCATGATTCCGTTCCTCCATATTTTCCCACCCTGGTAATACCTTAGATAATTTCCATTGGCTAGTGCCTAGTGCTAGTAAGGAAGACTGAGAGGTTTTTATAAATTAACTAGATTGCCGCCTGCTACAGCTAATCTGTTCATTAATCCTTCTGAATCTATAGTATTCAAAACCCCCAGTCCTGTTCCCAGCACCTCTGTAAGGTTTTTCTTCCTTCAAGTTGTAGGTATAAGTTTCTGTAGCCAATTGGTCCATTCCATGAAGGAAGTCTTATGGAATGGAGCACATTCTGACCAGATGTTAGAAGCACTCACCTGCATTGCCATTTCGACTTGCTTCAGGGACCATTCTGGGTTAATCAATAGCTTCTGAATTCCCATATTTTTAATGGCATATGGCCCTATTTTGGTAATTAGAGGTTGGAGCTCCTTTTTATGTTGGGGCTTTTCATTTTTTGTTAGGTTTTCATCAAGATCCTTGACTTTATTTAAATAAATTTGTGTTATTGTATAGAAATTGTATACCCCTGTGTTCTTTGCTTTCAATAAGAATTCAGAAACTGTTCATTTAATTAAGCATCTATTGCCAACCACTGTTGAACCTATGGGCCCATATTTTGTTGTATCATATAATACTTTCCCGAAAAAGTTTGTAGCATTCCCAGTAACAATCATACCTGTAGACTCATAGAAGCCTCCCCACGACTTTTTAATAGTGGTGATGGCATTGAAGGTGCACATTGGTATTACATTTTTTGGTTTTTGCATATTCACACATCCTTTGATTAAGATTAGGATTGTGTAAAGAGTAGCTTTCCAGGATGTACTTGTGTGACCTTCCAGGAAGACTGTGGAGCCTTTTTGATTCTGGTGTGATGTATCCATGATGCTTGTTCCTCGATCTTGACTGCTGTGAAGGAAGTGAGGAACACTTGGAATGGTCTCTCCCACTGTGGTTCGAGTTTTTCTGTGAGAGTCTTTACATACACACGATCTCCAAGTTGGAGGTTATGCACAGGTCCACCGAAACCCCTGCTTCAAGTCCCAACCACATTTCTCAGTTTCTCAATTTTGTTGAGTTGTTAGCCTAATGCCACTATGTAGGAGGTCATAATTTCATCCCTAGCTTATGTGGACATCCCTTTTTGTATTCCATTAGGTCTAACATACAGATTTCAAAAGGGCTCCGTCCTTCTTTTCTCCCCTTGGCCTAGTTTGTATGCACAAGAGTGCTAGAGAAAGAGACTGAGGCCAGGTCAAGTTTGTTTCTTGTCCTAATTTCACAATCTGCTGTTTGATTAAGTGGTTCATCTTTTCTGCCTGTCCACTTGGCTAGGATGATACGGGGTATGAAGTTGCCAATCGATACCCAAATGGTAGCTGATTTGCTGCACTATTTTTGAGGTAGAATGTGGTCCTCTTAATCCTCTTTGTCCTCTTAGGTCCTCTATGTCCTTTTAGACATAGTTGCTGGAACTCCAAAGAGCAGTATCATTTCCTCTATTAGTATTCTTGTTACCTCCCAAGCCTTGGCTGTTCTGGTAGGGAATGCCTCTGGCCAGCCTGAAAAGGTATCAGTTAGTATCAGTAAATATCTATACCCCCCTTTTCCAGGGAGTTCCATAAAATCAATCTGCCACTGGTGCCCAGGCCCATTGCCTTTCCCAGTTAGGCCTAATTTTGGTTTGGGGGTATTTTTGGGATTAGTCTGGAGGCAAAGATCGCATTGCAGTCACCTGTTTCACAGTGGCATGTAATTCCTAGCAAGAATTTTTCTAAGTAGGAACTGGTGTAGGGCATCTGCCCCCCAGTGCCTTTTCTTGTGTTCTTCCCTAACCAAAGGCCATATTAAATATAAGGGAATGATCAGTTGCCCTTGTGGGGTGAGAGCCTATCCTTCTTTATTAAATGACCCATCTAGGTCAGAAATGAGGCTTTGATACTCTTTGGTATACTTTGGCTCACCTTCTAGGGAGATTTACCCATCAAGGCTCCTGCTTTTACCTTTTTCTTGGTTGCCTGTTTTGCCTCTCTGTCCACCAGCTCATTTCCTTTTTCCAATTCCTAACTTACTTTTTGGAGTGCTTTGATGTCCATGATTGCCCCTTTCTCAGGGAGTTGGACTGCCTCCAACAGTTTCAGGATCTCTTCAACACATTTAATGTTTTTGCCCTGTGAATTTAATAGTCCTCTTTCCTTCCAGATTGCTCCGAGTGCACGTACGACTACAAAGGTATATTTTGAGTCTGTATAGATATTCACAGTTTTGCCTTGGGCCAGTTCCAATGCCTGAGTCAGAGCAATTACCTCTGCCTTTTGTGCAGAGGAATTGATGGGCAAAGGTCCTGACTCTATTATTTCTCCGCTGGTGATGCTGGCATATCTAGTGCATCTTTTACCGCTTAGGACATAACTGCTTCCATCTGTGAACTAGTTTACCGTGTTCTCCACAGGACTATCTTTCAGGTCTGGACAGCTTAAATATGTCACTTTGGTGGTTTCCAGACAGTCACGATGTGCTGGTTCCTCTGTATTTCTGCTGAGGAAAGAGGCTGGATTGACAATATTATTAACCACAATTTACACATTGTCTTGTTCTACCATTGTAGCCTGATATTTCAAAAATCTTTGTTGGGAAAACCAATGCCCACCTTTCATTTCTAGTACTGCAGATACTGTATGAGACACTAGCGGGGTCATTGTCTGGCCCAGGGTAAATTTTTGGGCCTCACGGACGTTTAGTGCCATGGCTGCGACCGCTCACAAACATCCAGGCCAACCTTTTGCATTTGCGTCTAGCTGTTAGGAAAAGTAAGCCACTGATCAGTGATACTGGCCCAGATCCTGTGCCAATATTCCTAGGGCAATCCCCTGCTTCTGATGGGAAAAGAGAAAAAATTGTTTACTCACATCTGGAGTACCAAGGCTGGAGCTGACATCAGAGCCTTTTTTAGTGACTCAAAGGCTTGTGTAACTCCTTTGTTCCATTAAAGGTTCTTTCATTCAGTGGTTGTCAGCACATATAGGGGTTTAATCAGCAGTCCATAGTTGTAGATCCACAGCTGCCACCACCCCAAAAAGGTTTGTAACTCTTTCACTGTTTGTGGCCTTGGCGTTCTGCATATTGACTCTTTTTGGGCTCATCTTAGAGTTCTTTGTCCAGCACTAATCTCATATCCTAGATAAATTACCTCCTGCTGCATTACTCGGGCCTTCTTCTTAGATAAACAGTACCAAGAAGTTTAGCAGACTCACCATCCAGATCAGGCTAGTGTCCTTTGTTTTGGTGGCAATCAGGATATCACCTACGTATTGTAACAGCTTCCCTTCTTCTGATGAGGCCTCCCAGGACTCAAGATCTTTTGCTCATTGATTGCTGAATATAGTAATGCTGTTCTTGAATCCTTGGGGTAATACAGTCCAAGTAAGCTGGGTTTTCCCATTCTAATGCAAATATTTTTTGGCTGGCTTTATGGAGAGGGAGGCAAAAGAAGGCATCCTTCAGGTCTAAAACAGTAAACCAGGTTAGTTCAGATGTCAATACAGTCAACAAGTGTTGTCACGCAGAAGGTCCGAGCCCGGCTAGCTCCACAGGAAAGATGCAAGCCAACAGCCTATGGTTAGCAGCCGCGTGGCCGCTCAGCCCTGGCTCCGGCTGAGCCAGGTGGGGCGTACGGCTGCTTGAGGCAATCTCCCTCGTGTCTTGGCAGGGAATGTGTTTGCCTCCAGAGGCGGGCTAGGCAGCAGCTAGGAAGGGTGTAGACAACTGCTCCAACGAAGCGCAGACCACAGAAGAAAGAAGGAGGCAAGCCAGTTCTCCACAGCAGGGAAGAGGTTTTATGCGTGCAGACCTGTTCACAGCCCATTTTGGGTCTTGGAAGGGGAAGTATTCTATAATGTGTTCCCCCTTGGTTTTATAATAATCCTCAGCCAAATCCCATGTAGTTTTTAGAATTAATTGCTTTTCTGTTTCAGTCATATATTCTAACAGTAACTGTGTGTCATTCCAATCAGGATTGCATTGTTTTACTATAAACTGGAAGTGTTTGGATACACTTAGTGGGTCTTTCTGATAATCTTTAGCAACTTTTTCCATGCCTTTAAATTGGTGGTAGGAAAAGGTGCCTTAATCAGCAGTGTCCCTCCCTCAGGCCCTACTGCCTCCCAGAGGGGTGCCTGCACCACCACTGGAGCTGATTTTTCTCTGGTGCGGGAAGACACAGGACTGTCTGGGGGAGTGAGGGTTCTGTCTGAGTCTGCATCTGTTCCTGTGATCATGGGGGAGGCTTAAACAAATCAGTTAGATCCTTTTCTGGTGCCTGGTGAATTTTATCTCTTGTAGTGTACTGTTGGCCAATTTTGCATGCTGCGCAACAACGCTTTAATTTACCTTTAAGGTCTTTGTTATTTTCCTTCTCAAGGGCAAGTACAAGTGAATCTTGTGGTGGCACAATCTCACAGTCTCTCTGTCACTCCAGGTGGTTTCAGAGGGTAAAAAACATATCCGCATATGATGCTTCATCCCGTTTTCCCTCCCTCCTTAAGAACAGCATTAACTGCAAAATATCGTTATAGTCTATTGTTCTGTTAAGGGGCTATTTAGCCTCATTCTCTAATCTGTACAACAGCCAACATTGGTTGCAATATTTAATAAGAGTCCTTTTATTTTCTGTGTCTCCTGAGCCAACTATGTTTCCAGTGCACTAATATGCAGCCTAAAGGGATTTTTCATGGGACCTCTGTATTCTGGCCTTTCCCCATCCCTTCTGTTCCCTTTGGGGCTTCTTGCCCCTAGTTTCCATGGAACTTCTTTGTACACTTTCTTATAGTCTTATCCCAGCTATTTTCCTAGCTATCCTATTTCTGGCCATCAAAACAGCCTGTCACATACACAGATACACATTCACTAGTTTCAAAGCTAGCTTAATATATTCTTGGTTACAACTTGGATCCACAGTTTCCTGATGTTTTAAGTATACAAACTGTTTGCGGTACTGGACATACCATACAAAACATTTTAAGCACTTTGTCTATCACCGACCATGCCCCTCGCGGGGTCACAGAACTGCAGATCAGAACTCCCTCTTGCTTTGCAGTGATGCTGCATCTCAAACACACACACACACACACAAAAACCCAACATGGAATGTTTTAAGTACTTAACATACAATACTCAGGCATTTACAAATTTAACATCCAATTATTATTCCACTTAATACCCCTCCAGCAGCTGCAAGTATAATCCAAGTAATCATTTAAAAGGGTCTGCTTACCCTTTTCCTGCTTCAATCATTAGCAGGCCCATCCTGGCTCCTGATGCTGGGATGCAGCAGTAACCCTGGATTTGCTTCATCTGCGCTCAAGATCGCTCGCTCTATCAGTCGGCAAATCCCAGGGCACCCTCCTCCTAAAATTCAGGGCACCCTCCTCCTAAACAGGGACAATGCTGTACACCAGATGTCTCTGAGTGGTTCACCAGCAGCCCCTGGCCAAGAACCAGCGTCCCCTACAACTTACTGGCCCCCCCTTTGTCAAACATGCTGTTTGCAACCACAGGAGGTTCTTCCCTGCTCCCACAGTGAGCAGCTGGGGAAGGAGTTACTCCAAGAAAAGGGCTCGGGGCATGCCTAGGACATCATCCTCCAGTCAGTCCTGCAGACGAGCAGAGAGACTCCTGACTGGCTCACCGACATGTAGAAATAAAGACTCCACCACCAGCAGGTTAGTGAAGTAGATATGTTTGTTTATTCAGCGCTGGACACATGGGGAATCACTCTTCTTCAAAGCCGTGTGTCCAGCAGAGCAGATGCTCTGTATTAAATACACTTAAGCTCAAACATATTTGTCATCACCTATACATATCCATAACCTATCCCCGCCTGCTCTCACTTCATATGTTAATCAGTTTTTATTGTTCTGCGCCTGCACACTTATAGCAGTGTGTCCTGGATTGCCAAGCAAATTGTATTCTATTTGCCATCTGTATGGCAGTTGTCTTCTGTTAAGTGGGCAGTTTTCCTTATCTCTTCCACAACCAGGGAGACATCTGCTGATAATGGGCTATTGAATGTCGCTGCATGACTGATAAGAACTATAGCATCCCATTGTGAGATGCTCTGCCCAGAGGGGAGAGCCGAGCAATTCCTAGCTGGATATAATCTGGAGTTTCTGGAACACCAGCACAGCTCTCTCCACTGGATCTTCAGAGGAAGACTACACCCTTCTACAGGATCCCTGCTCCAACAGAACCACCCCTGACACTCCAGGAGGACTGCAGCCACATTTCCAATTGGACTGCTACCAACACCCTGACCAAAAGGGTGTCAGGTTGTGTTCTGACTCTGTCAGTGTTGTTTTGGTCTGCTGCATTGTTTATTTTATATTTTTATTTTCTTCCCTAATAAAGAACTGTTATTCCTGCTCCCATATTTTTGTCTGAGAGCCCCTTAATTTCAAATATATAACAATTTGGAGGGAGGGGGTTTACATTTTTCCATTTCAGGGGACGCTCCTGCCTCCTTAGCAGACACCCGTCTTTCCAAACTAAGACACATTGCTTTCCGGGGGTCTTTTGGGCAGTGGTCATGGGATGAAGTAAGCAGTCTTTCTAGTATGCCCTTGGAATGAACCTGGTCTTTGCGCAGACTTTCTTCACATCTGGCCATTCTCCAAGGCTTCTGGCCATTGTCCAAAACACAGATCCAGTTTCTACCATTTTTTTGAGCACTTGTTTAGTCTTAAACAATAAACTATATTCCCTTAAGGTATAAAGGATCCCCTTAAAGTATAGGAAAGAGGAATAGGAAAAGTATAGGAAATCTGCTCTTGATTACACAGCAATATAGGAAAAGGACCATCCTTTCTTGATTACACTGTAAACTATAGTCTGTTTAACCCTTGATTACACAGCCACCTAGAGTCTGTTTAAGCCTATATCAGGGCCAAAGTGATACTATGCAGCCCCGTGGAACTGAGGGTCCATTGTGACACAGCAGGGCCTCGTGGAACCAAAGAATCCAAAGGAATAAAACATTTCTTGCAGGGCTCTGTCTTGGGGAATGTCCTTGGTGGCAGCTTGGGCTTGGCACACACTTGAGGAGGGTGTCTTTCCTCATTTTTCAATGAGGAAACTCAGGAATTTTTGATTGCTTCAAAAAAATAAATCCCCAATTTGCCTGAGTGCAGCCAGCTCTCCAAGCAAAGCAGGTCCCAGGTGAGTGAGAAGAGACAGTATGGGGTTGGGAATGCTGAGCAAGGTTGTCCACACTGGGTCAGACCTCAACGCACAGCTTCTCTGACCAGGCCAGACCACCTGACGAAAGTCCCTGAGTCAACAGCAGTCACTGAATGCTGCAATCAACTCTTCTCTAAAGAGAAATTTAATAAAATACAATCTTTAAAATAGGAATTCATATTTTTTTAGAAGCTCTTTGAAGTATTTCTCCATAGCTGCAGTAGGAAATCTTCCTAATGAACAGCACCAGACCAGAGGGAAATCAAGGCAGAGCCATGCTTTGTCAGGACTGGCTTGATCCTAATGAACCCTATGGTGCATTTAGTGCTGAGCCCTGGAATCTCAGAGCCTGAGAGGAGATTGCACAAACCTTTGGAGTCAGTCAGAAAAAAATCCCAAAGTTTCTCGAGGCATTAATGGGTCGCACTGAGATCTATCCTAAACACAGGCTCCTCATGGACTCCTTGGAGGAGAGAACTGGAGGCCAGGATTGCACAAACACCTCTCAGAGACTCAGTGTGGGAAAGAAAATCTAAAGCATCTTAAACACCTTGCATATCTCAAAGTATTAATGAGCCCCACTGAGTGTCAATACAAAGTTCTCAAGGGACTAATTAACGCAAATAATTGGGGCCATGATTGCACAAACTTCTAACAGAGTCTGTATTGATGCCTAAAGAGGCTACCTGGAACAGAGGCGAGACAGTGTTAGATTGTTTTGTCTAACGACACTGTGAAGAGAACTTGCTAACATCCTATCTGAAGTTCAGAGTTATATACTAATGCAGTACCGAATCTGGAAACTTAAGGCATCAGTATCAAAAGGGAAACACCAAGTACTTTGAAAAATTGGAAGTACCTTTAAGCATTAATGAGCCCACTGAATGTTGTTACTGACAAAGAATCTTAAGGGACTCATTACATCAGATAATTGGAGGCCATGATTGCACAAACCTCTCAGAAATCCAATGCAAAAGCAAAACCCAAAGTCCTTTGAAGAACGTGCGCTCCCGGGAACCCCCACAGGGCCATTCCTGTCCAAGGCTTCCCAGGGACCTGTTCCAGCAGATCCTTGAGGCCACTGGGATGGGGGAGAGGATCCTGAGAGCAGGACAAGGGGGTGACAGTGCCCAGCCTGGCTGGGGCTGTGCCAGGAGGCCCCAGGGCCTCCGGACAAGGTGTCTCCTCCCAGCCCTTGGTGGCACAGACCCTGCTGTGGCCCAGGGCACCAAGACTTGGCTTCTCTTCGTCCCCACCTGTCATCAGTGCCTCCAGTTCTCTGCTCTGCCTGGGGCCTGGGGACACTTTCTCTGTTGTGTCCATCAGTGGGACCCATTAAAGGTATCAGGAACTTTGGAGTTTGGTTCTGTGAATTCTTTAGAGGTTTCTTCAGCTCCCTCTCAGGGACTGATGTTCAGGGCCTCAGCACAAAGCCCCAGAGTGTCATTAAAGTCCTGGTGCTGTGTCTGTGCCGCTGAGCTGGGCCGGGCTGCACCAGCAGGGCACAGACAGAGCTCACAGAGGCTCAGCACTGGCAGGGGCTGTGGGATGTCCCAGAGGGGGCTGTGTCACAGTGGCACCTCTGTGACAGCGTCACAGAGGCACAGAGCAGCTGTGATGTCAGCAAGGGGCTGTGTGACAGCACAGAGTGGGTTGGGTGAGGTCAAAGATGGGGCTATGACATCACAGAGTCTGTAATGTGAGGTCATCAAGCAGCTACAGGATCATAGAGGGCACTATGCGACTTCACTGAGCAGGCTGTGACATCCCTGCTCAATTGTATGACATCATAGAGTAGGTTATGATGTCACATGGTGGTGATATGACTTCATAGAGTGGGCTGTGAGGTGACAGAGGAGACATCCTAGAGTGGGCTGTGACATCACAGAACACCCTTGTGACATCCCAGGACAGGTTGTGTGACCTCACAGTGTTGTCTGCAACGTGTCTTAGATTGCAATGCAAGATGTGACCAAAAGTATGTAAGCTATCGCTGGGAGGTAGGGGGTGTTCTTTATCTTTTCCATGTCTCATCCCTCATAAATCTGAGGGCGTATCTTCTGTTAATGGCCCAGCTGGGTGGGGCAGTTTTCTTTACCTCTCCCATGACCCATCCTCCCTCTGGGGAGATACCTTCTGTTAATGGGCCATTGAGCCTCACTGCATGACTGATAAAATTGCATCATCCCATTGCGAGATGCTCCACCCATGGGGAGGGGCCAAGCATTCCTAACTAGATATAATCTGAGATTTGGAAAACCACAGCAAATCTTTTCCCACTGGATCATCATAGGAAGACTTCTTCTTCATAGGAAGACCAGGCCCATCTACACCACCACTAGACCTTGAGAGGAAAACGACACCCTTTTAAAGGATCACTGCCTCAAGAGAACCACACCTGTCCCTCCAGGAGGACTGCAGCCACCATTTAATCGGACTGTGACCAACACCCTGACCAACAGGGTCTCAGGTCGTATTCTGACTCTGTCAGTGAGTTTTTTTGTATTACTACATTTGTATTTTAAATTTCCTGTTCTTCCTATTCCCATATCTTTGCCTGAGAGCTTCTTAATTTCAAAATTATAATAATTCAGAGGGAAGGGGTTTACATTTTCCATTTCAGGGAGGCTCCTACCTTCCTTAAGCAGACATCTGTCTTTTCAAACCAAGACAGATTCTGGTGCCCAATGTGGGGTCCGAGGGCACAGAGAGAAAAAATCTTGAGTAACCTGATTTTTTGTGTGTTGGATATAAAAACCTTGTTAGGTGGCACCATGTGGTCTAGCTTACTCTGTTTTGGGTGGCATGTGGTCATGGCTATATTTCTCCCATTTGCAGGCCCTTATCTAAACATGAATCCTATAACTAAGGCTACTGTGGCTTTATGGGTTAATAAGGTGAAGAATTAATGGATTTTTATCTTCCTCTGGAAGGAGGGCACATGGATTCAGAGCTATCATACACTAACTGTATGGTTTTGGGGTTACTTTAAAAATGATACTTACTGTGAGGAAATGACATCAGGGGAAGTTTTCTCCCAACCCTTCACCCAGCTCTTTGGGTCTGCCCCACCAGTTTTCAAAGGGTTTAAATATTCTCTAAATGCTAATGATATCATACAGGGGCTGGTGTTGCTGATATGCCTGTTCTATCAAGCATTCAGAGATAAGGGAAGATTGACTTGGATAAGCACCCTGATACCTACCCCAGAAACTAGGGATGATGCCCCAGAGCCTTACCCTGCCCCACAGCCCACCCCAGAAATTAATCACCCGGACTGGGTGGGGTTTCTGGTAAAGGAGATAGGCCAGATGCTGAAGGAATACACTTCCCCAGCTGGTGAGAAGCCCTCCCCATGCCTCAAAGAGGGAGAGCCTGATAGTGCAGCCACTGAACCCACAGATGCTACAACCATCCAGGTTCCAGCTGTACCACAAGGGCAGCCCCAGACAGCAGCAGTCACCCCTGTGGAAATGAGGAAGTCTTAGATGAAATCAGAGCACCCAGATAATGGTAAGTATAAGGAAGGAGGGCCCTCACAACCCACAGGGGAGCAAATGGTTGAGATCATCACTGAGTCCCTGACATATGAAAGTCTCCATAATCTGCACAAAGACATTGTACGATGGGAACATGAGGCTTATACAACCTGGTTACTGGTCTGGAACCTTATGGGTACAGGTGTGCAACTGGATGGTGGTGAGGCAAGGCATTTGGGATCCTTGACCCAGGACTCAGGTGCGAATCAGGTATTCGTAAGCCAGGGTCCCTTTCCCTCTGGGAGCAACTTCTAATGAGTGTAAGAGAGAGGTTTGTCTACAGAGAGAAAATGCAGGAGCACCACCACAGAATGCGCTGGAAGACCCTTGAGGAAGGGATCCAACAGCTGAGAGAAGTGGCAGTATTGGAGGTATTCTTTGGGAGGGATGGACAGCATGATAATGACCCTGACAAGGTCAGGTGCACAGGGCAAATGTTGTGGAGTCTGGCAAATCTGGGGCCATCTCAATACACCACCTTCATTGCAGTGATTAATGTCGATACCAACTGAGAGACAGGGGGTTCTGTCACCAACAAGCTTAGAAATTGCGAGAGTATGATCAATGGCCCAATGCAGGCTCATGTCTCTGCTGTGGTTAAGAGTCTCCAAGAGGACATAAGGGAGACGAGGGAGAAGGTGAGGAGGAACAGTTCCCACACTGCACCATGTGAGTCACAGGCCCCAGAGTCAGAGCCCAACATTCCCCAGCTAGAGAGAGAGGGTACACCCCACAGGCTGACCTGTAGTTCTTTCTGCATGACCATGGGGAAGACATGGGAAGGTGGGATGGAAAACCCACTTCTGTCCTGGCAGCATGGGTGCACCAGCTCAAGGAGGGAAACATTAAGCAAGTGATGTTCCACTGAAGCGAAAGCCTTCATTGACCAAGCTACCAGGTATGATCTGTCAGATCTCCTTGAAGGAGCCTCTAGTATGTATGCCCAGGAAAGAAATAAAAACCAGGGCTAGAAGGGCCCTGCCTCTAGCCAATAAGAGGCACGGGAAAACTGGGTCTTTTGGATGGTGTGGATTGATAGCCTGGCACATCAGAGCCACAGAAATATGGCTCTGAAGTGTTAGTTGATACTGATGTACAGTGTACCCTAATGCCATCGGGACATGTGGGGGCAGAACCTGTTTCCATTGCAGGGGGGATCACAGCAATTCACCCTGTTGGGAGCTGAGGCAAGCCTGACTGGGAAGGAGTGGCAGAAACATCCTATTGTGACTGGCTCAGAGGCCCCGTGTATTCTGGGCATAGATTTCCTCCAGAACGGCTTTATAAAGACCCAAAGGGACTCAGGTGGGCTTTTGGCATAGCTACTGTAGAGACAGAGAACATTAAACAGTTGAACACCTTGCCTGGACTATCAAAAGACCCATCTGCAATAGGACTCCTGAAGGCGGAAGAGCAACGAGTGCCAACTGCCACCTCGATGGTGCGCTGCCGGCAATATCAAACGAATCAAGGTGCTGTGATCCTCATCCACAGAATGATCTGTGAGCTGGAGAGCCAAGGAGTGGTCAGTAAGGCCCACTCACCCTTCAGCAGCCCCACTTGGCCTCTGTGCAAGTCTGACAAAGAATGGAGATTGACTGTGGACTATCATGGCTTGAATGAAGCGACTCCACCGCTGAGCACTGCTGGGCCAGACATGCTGGAACTCCAGTACAAGCTGGAGTCCAAGGCAACAGAGTGGTACACCACTGCTGACATTGCTGACACATTTTTCTCCATTTCTCTGGCAGCAGAATGCAGGCCTCACTTTGCTTTCACCTGGAGGGGTGTGCAGTACACCTGGAAATGCCTGCTGCAGGGGTGGAAACACAGGCCCACCACCTGCCATAGACTGATCCAGACTGCACTGAAAAAGGGTGAGGCTCCAGAGCACTTGCAGTCTATAGATGACATCATTGTGTGGGGAAACACAGCAATGGAAGTATTTCAGAAAGGAGAAAAAATCATCCAGAATCTACTGGAGGCCAGCTTTGCCACCAAGAAGAGCAAAGTCAAGGGACCTGCCCGAGAGATCCAGCTCCTGGGAGTAAAGTGGCAAGATGGGCGGCATCAGATTCCCACTGAGATCATCAGTAAGATCACTGTGATGTCTCCACCAACGAGCAAGAAGGAAGCACCAGCTTTCCTAGGCACCATAGGCTTTTGGAGAATGTACATTCCTGAGTACAGCCAGATCGTGAGCCCTTTCTATCTGGTCACCCGCAAGAAGTACAATTTCCAGTGGGGCCCAGAGCAGCAACAAGCCTTTGCCCAGATCAAGCAGGAGATCGCTCATGTAGTAGCCCTTGGCCCAGTCAGGACGGGACCAGAGGTGAAGAACATGCTCTACTCTGCAGCCAGGAACCATGGTTTGTCCTGGAGTCTTTGGCAGAAGGTGCCTGGGGAGACTCGAGGCCAACCACTGGGATTCTGGAGATGAAGTTCCAGAGGGTCCAAAGCCAACAACACTCCCACAGAGAAGGAAATCTTGGCCATCTATGAAGGAGTCCAGGCTGCCTCAGAGGTGATTGGCATGGAAGCACAACCCCTCCTGGCACCCCGACTACCGGTACTGGGGTGGATGTTTAAAGGAAAGGTTCCCACTACTCACCACGCCACTGACACCACATGGAGTAAATGGATTGCCCTCATCACACAGCACGCTCGCATTGGGAACCTGAATCACCCTGGGATTTTGGAGATAATTACAAACTGGCCAGAAGGTGAAAACTTTGGTCTCACTGATGAAGAGGAGCAGGAACAAGTTACAAGGGTTGAAGAAGCTCCACCATACAACCAACCACCAGCAGAGGAAACACACTACGCTCCTTTCACTGACGGTTCCTGTCACATCGTAGGGATGAACTAGAAGTGGGAAGCAGCCCTGTGGAGCCCCATGTGACAGGTTGCACAAGCCACCAAAGGAGAAGGTGGATCAAGTCAACTTGCTGAACTCAAGGCCGTTCGGTTGCCCCTGGACAGGGCTGAAAGAGAGAAGTGGCCAAAGCTCTACCTTTATACTGATTCATGGATGGTAGCCAATGCACTGTGAGGTTGGCTGAAAAGGTGGAAAATGGCCAACTGGCAGCATAGAGGAAAACCAGTCTGGGCTGCTGATGAATGGAAAGACATTGCCCCTTGGGTAGAGAAGATGCCTGTGAAAGTCTGCCATGTAGATGCCCACGTCCCAAGAGTCAGGCTAATGAGGAACCACCGAAACAATGATCAGGTAAGATCAGGCAGCAAAGACAGAGGTGTCCAAGATAGATCTCTAGATTGGCAACACAAGGGGGAGTTGCTCCGAGCTCGATGGGCCCATGATGCCTCAGATCATCAAGGTAGAGATGCCACCTCTAAGTGGCCACGAGATCAAGGGGTAGATTGAACCATGGACAGTGTTTTTCAGGTTATCCATGACTGTAATACGTGTGCTGAGATCAAGAAGGCCAAGCAGGTGAAGCCCCTATGGTGTTGGGAAGAATGAAACTTTGGCAAGAAAGTATCACAGATACATAAGCTTAGCAGAAAGATTTTTAAATGCAGAGTCTGATGAAGGAATAGAGATGGAAGCAAGTTTTGATACAGAAGAAAACAATTGCTGAGCCAGTCTTACTGGATAACCAAGGAGGCTATGTTAGTTAGAAGGAGTTTTTATGGCTTAGAGCAAAGGATAAACCCACCTCACCTCAAACAAGAAGATGTATTTACCAAGCAGAAAGATAACACAGGCAAACAAGTCAGCAAATGTTGCAAGTAAAAAAAAGGTCTCAGAATTTTCTAATACAAGAAAACTGAAAAACAACTTTTAGCTTAAACTGTAATGTACGAACTTTTAGTGATTGGAGAATAGTAACATGAATATGGTAATTATAGTAGTTATGATAGGCTATAGATAAAAGTTAAGGTATAGGTTGGTTCTACTGTATTAAGATGCTCAGCAAAGAAAAGTATCTAATGCAATGTAACCAAAACCAACGGGTCTCCAGGCCTGCCTGCAGCTGGAGCTGACAGCTGTAGGCACAGGCTCTGTCGCCCACAACCCTGCACTGCTGTAACCTCTTGGATGTAATAAACTGCATTTTGAAGAGCCGCTTAGAGTCCCACATCCCTCATTTCAGCTCTTACACCTGAGGACCCTGATCGGAATTTTGGCCTGCTTGAGGTGGATGCACACCAAGATCCTGAGGCCCCTGAGCAGAGTTCTGGCCTGCCAAGTGATTGTTTGCAGGTGTATTTGCTGCCATGGTACACTGCTTCTAGCAGGGCCTGGTTAAGGGGGCAAGGGGCCTGTATGCCTGCACCTGCTTTGCAACAATAGCCCAGGAATTTTCCCACCTCTTGGCCGAATGAACTTGCTAGGGCAACTTTGGTGGTCCCCCCCTTGGAATATGCTTCGTCTGTTTCACTACCACCATGACGAACAGAGATTGAAGCCCCCCTGCCCAGGACTGAGACCCCTATAATTCTGACACATTATGCTGACCAAACCGAAGTGAGCAAAAACGTGGTGGCCAAGGGCCTTGTTGGAGACAGCCAGGCACTGTGGGGACAGGGACATGGGGCTGGAGGTGGCCCTGTGGTACCTCAGTGTCCCCACGTCACCCCAGTGTCCCCAGTCCCCTCCACAGCCCTGAGAACCTCCATGTTCCCAAACCACCACTGTGTCTGCAACCCCTCCCAGTGTCCCCATGGCACCTTCTTGAGGGAGTACGCAGGGTGCTCCAGGAGGTCCTGATGTCCCCAGTCTCTCCTGGTGTCCTCAACCCTGCCTGGCGTCCCTGTGCCACCTTCTAAAGGGCATAGGCCACGTGCTCCAGGAGGTCCCCTTGTCCTCAAGCCCCACAATGTCCCCAACTCCCCCGATGTCCCCAACCCTTCCCATGATCCCCATGCCACCTTCTTGAGGACAAAGACCAGGTGCTCCAGGAGGTTCCTGCAGGTGTAGATGGCCTGGGTGTCATTGGTGCCATCTTTGTAGCCCAACAGGTGCTTGAAGGTCACTGTGTTGTCCTCCTTGAAGGCCAGCACCAGCTGGTTGCTGAACAGGATCAGCTTGGGCACAAAGGCCACCACCTCTGTCACCACATGTCCTATCATGGTGAAAATGGTATGTTTTGTCCCAAAACGGTGTCACCCCATGCTTGGGAACAAAGTTCTCCATGGTCAGGCCCTGTCCCACCCTGGTGACACCACCATGTTTTACCCCAAAGTAGTGTCACCCTATAGTTTGGGACAAAGGCCACCACTGCCATCAGCTCCTTTCTCACCATGGTGATGCTGCCATGCTTTGTCCCAGGACACCCCAGCATCCCTTTCAAAGTGTCCCCATGTCCCCGTGCTCCCTCCCTGGTACCCCAGCCCCTCGTGCTACTGTGCCCAGTGTCCCCACCTGCCATCCCAACTGTCCCAGCTCGCACCGGCACCAAAGCTGCCTCGGATGTGCTGTATCTGGGGCCGCAGCTCAGCAGCCGCTTGGTCTCTGGGGACACCCGCCGGTGTCACCTCAGTCTGGTGTACCCCCTGCTCGGTGTCACCCCCTGCTCCGTGTCCCCGCTGTTCAGTGTCATCCCGTGTCCTAGGATCACCTCTGTCCCGGTGTCCCCCCTACTCGGTGTCACCTCCTGGTCCGTGTCCCCCTCGGTCTGGCGTCACTCCTCTCTTCCAGTGTCCCCACTGCCCAGTCCACAGTGTCCCCTGGCTCCGTTAAACCCCCGGTCAGGACTTCCTGTCCCCGGTGTCACCCTCGTCCCCGTGTCCCCCCACCCCGTTCTGGTGTCTCCTCTGCTCGCCGTCCCCTCTGCCCACAGTGCAGGTGCACAGCGTCCCCTGGAGCCGTTAACTCCCCCGGCCCGATCCTCGATGTCCCCTCGCCCAAGTGTCGCTCCTGTTCCCGGCCCCTCCTCGCCCTGGCATCACCCCGCTCCCGCCCGCTTCCCGGTACTCCCATTCCCCGTGTCCCTCTTGCCCGGTTCCCATTCCCACTCCCGTTACCGGTCCCTTTCCTGTATTTCCAGTCCCATTCCCGGTTCCGGATTCCCGGTCCCTGTTCCCATTCCCGGTCGCAATCCCGGTCCCGGCTCCTGTCCGCATTGCCAGTCCCAGTCCCGTATTCCCTGTCCCACTCCCGGTCTCCATTCCTGGTCCCAGTCCCGTATTCCCTGTCCCATTCCTAGTCCCGGTCCCCGTTCCCGCTCCCTGTCCCCATTCCCGCTCCCTGCCCCCTCTCACCGAACGCCGCCGCCATCGCTCCCGCCCCCTCGGCCCTCACGAGACCGGGGAAACACCGCGCTGCTCCCGCCCACCAATCCCAGCGCGCAATCGCTCCTTTATTCGCATAACCACGCCCTTCGGTTTGGCCACGCCCAGCGCCGGATGCAGCCGCTTCCGGGCGCTGTTTGCTCCCAGTTCCTTCCCGGTGCTCCCAGTAAGAGCGGGACTGGGAGGAAAAGCGCTCCCAATTCCTTCCCACTGATTTCAGGATCCCTCCCGCTGCTCCCAGTATCCCTCCCAGTGCCGCGCGGGCCGGGGCCGCTTTGGGAACCCGCCCAGGGCAGAGCGCGGCTGCTTTTGTGTGCCGGCACTGCCCGGACCGGGCTGGGAACGGAGGAGGAGCGGGAGGAAGAGGCGGGACAGAGAAAGAGGAAAAGGAAGAAGACGAGCAGGAACTGGAGAAAGAGACGGGCAAGGAAGAGCAGCAGCATCAGCAACACCACGCGGTTTCCCCGCTGAGTCCGCAGCTCCCCTGGCTCCTGCTGCATCGCCCCCCCGGAACCCGCAGGTGAGTGAGGAGCGGGAGCTCGCCCCAAATCCGTCGGGCGGGTCTCTGGGAGGGTTTTTTTGTGGGGCAAGGGATTTTAGGATCTTCCAGGACCCAAAAGCTGAGCCACAAATAACCCTTGGGGGGTCCCGCGTGCCCTGTCCCTGCGGGCAAAGAGGCGATCTCGGGTTTGGGGATCCCAGGGAGAGCCGGGGGGAACGCGGGAGCCCCGAAGAGAGGAGAGCGCAGAGGGGCGATCCCGGAGCTGGTGGACCTCCGGCAGCCTGGAGGGTTGAAGGAACCGAGAGATGAGCGGGCTCCGGGTCCCCCGAGGCTGAAAGCGGCTCTGACTTCTCCAGCTGCACTTGAGCAGCGGCACCATCAAGCCCAACGCGATCAGCCCTTATTTTCCCCCCCAAAGCAGGATTTCCCGTTCCTCAACCTTGGCCGGATGGAGGAAGAGGAGGCTGCGAGGAAGAAGAAGATGGCCCGGGAGCCCCAGGCAGGTGAGGAGGAAGTCAGTGCCCCTTTCCCCCTCTCTCCTGCTCCATCTCCCAGCCCAGCATGGCCCCCGGCTGCAGGACAACCGTGCTGCCAAAGCTGTCCTGCTGGGGACGCACTGGGGGGATCTCCTTGCCCTTCCCCGTGGCACGGAGGCAAATCCCATCCTCTCCTTGTCCTTCCTCCCCCAGGCACTGAGCTGAGGGCGGAAACCAGGGAGGATGAGTCACCACAGCAGAACCTCGTGGATGAGGCCATTGTGAGTGGTTCCACAGCACAGGAATCCAATGGAGAGGAAAAGCCCCGGAGATCCCGCACAAGGAGGGGCTGCAAACGCAGCCCAGGGAGGTCAGAGGAGGAAAGACCCACCCTGGGACAGGATGGCGGATGGAGCTCAGAGCTGGGGGTCTCTGAGCAGCTTTGCGATGGGGAGAAGCCCTACAAGTGTGGGGAATGTGGGAAGAACTTCAGCCGAAGCTCAGCCCTGATCCGCCACCAAAAGATCCACACTGGAGAAAGGCCCTATGAGTGTGGGGAGTGTGGGAAGAGCTGCAGAGACAACTTTGACCTGATCAACCACCAGAGGAGCCACACGGGGGAACGGCCATATGAGTGTGGGGAATGTGGGAAGAGCTTTCAGAGAAGCTCCACTCTTCTGAAGCATCAGCGGACACACACAAATCAGAGGCCCTATGAGTGTCCCAAATGTGGGAAGAGGTTTCAGACAAGCTCCCATCTCCTCACACACGAGCGGATTCACACAGATGAGAGGCCCTTCCGCTGCCCCGACTGCATGAAGGGCTTCAAATATAACCCTGACCTCATCAAGCACCGGCGCATCCACACTGGGGAGAGGCCCTACGAGTGTCCCGAGTGTGGGAAGAGATTCACCCAGAAGTCGAACCTGATTGTCCACAAGAGGACCCACACCGGCGAGAGGCCCTATGAGTGTGGGCAGTGTGGGAAGAGATTCAGCCAGAGCTCTGAACTGATGCTTCACCAGAGGATCCACACTGGGGAACGGCCTTACGAGTGTCCCGACTGTGGGAAGACCTACAGCCGGAGCGATCACCTGATGATCCACCAGAGGAGTCACACCGGGGAGCGGCCCTACGAGTGTGGGGAGTGTGGGAAGAGGTTTCAAAGCAGCTCAGATCTCCTCGTACATCAGCGCATTCACACGGATGAGAGGCCCTTCCGCTGCCCTGACTGCGGGAAGGGATTCAAGCACAACTCCACCCTTGTCACCCACCAGCGCATCCACACTGGGGAGAGGCCCTACAAATGTCCCCAGTGTGGGAAGACCTTCAGCCAGAGATCAGCCTTGACCCAACACGAATGGAGGCACCACTATGAAAGCCCTGTGAGTGCCCCAAGTGTGCCCCAAGTGTGCACTGCTACAGTTCCATACCCCGTGGCAGTATTTGTGCTGCATGCTGCCCAGTGGGCAGAGCCCCAGTGATCTGTGGTGCTGGTAATCTGTGTTGGGAAGACACCTGGCTGGGGGCTCTACCTCTTAATGGCTCCATGTGGCCTTGATTATCTTTTCATTTCTCTCTATACTTTCAAAACATCCCAAACCAGGATAAAAATAAAAACATTGAACTAAGACAAGGATGGGGACATGTGGGGATCTTCCGGAGGATGTGGGGGCTGCTACATTCCAGGGAGTTGAGGGGTTCCTGGGTGGGACTTGGAGGTTGCTCAGGGCTTTGGGCACCCCAGGCCGAGTGGCTCTGGCTGCACTGGGAGACCATGGCAGAGTTTCTTGGGCAGCTGATCAAGGACCCCCTGCCCTGGAACTATCCCCATGACTCCCTGTCCTGGTTCCCCACGTCCCCTGTCCACGATCCCCCTCTCCCTGCTGTAACTCCCGTTGCTCCCCACCCGTTCCCATGTCACTGCATTCCTTGTCCCGTCCTGCACCCATCCCAGTCTGGATCCCATTCCCAGTCTCATCCCCCGTCCCTGTCCAGTATTTGTCTGGTTGCCGTTCCCATATTCCCAGGCCCATATTCCCTGTCCTGTTCCCGTTCTCATATTCCCGGTCCCAATGCCGGTTGCGCTCCCATTCCCATATTTCCATTTCTATGTTCCCAGTCCCATTCCTGTATTCCCGTTTGCGATCCTGGTCTCATCTTCCTAATCCCCATCTTATATTCTCTCTCCGGTTGCGGTTTCCATATTCCCTGTCCCGGTCCCATATTCCCGTTCCCGCTCCCAGTCCCTCTCACCGGACGCCGCCGCCATCGCTCCCGCACCCCCGGACCCCACGTGACCGGGGAAAAACCGCGCTGCTCCCGCCCACCAATCCCAGCGCGCATAACCTTTATTCGCATAACCACGCCCTTCGGTTTGGCCACGCCCACCGCGGCTGCAGCCGCCTCCGGGCGCTGTTTGCTCCCAGTTCCTTCCCAGTGCTCCCAGTAAGAGCGGGACTGGCAGGGAAAGCGCTCCCAGTTCCTTCCCGCTGATCCCGGGATCGTACCCAGTGCTCCCAGTATCACTCCAGTGCCGCGCGGGCCGGGGCCGCTTTGGGAACCCCCCCTAGGGCAGAGCGCGGCTGCATTTGGGTGTCGGCACCTGCCCGGACCCGGCTGGGAGCGGAGGAAGAGCGGGACGAAGAGGAGGGAGAGAGGAGGAGGGGGAAGAGCAGGAACAGGAGGAATACGAGCAGCAGCAGCAGAACCTGCTCCACTGCCTGCCCGCTCAGGCCGCAGCTCCCCCGGGTCCGGCAGCATCACCCCTCTCTGGAACCCACAGGTGAGCGGGATGGGGGAGTTCGCCCCAAATCCATCCGGGGGGTCTCTGGGAGGATTTTTTTGCGGGGCAGGGGATGTTTGGATCTTCCAGGACCCCAAAGAACAGCCACAAATGCCCCTGGAGGTATCTTGGGGGTCCCACTTGGCGATTGCCTGGTACTGGTGGGCACAGGGGCGCTATCGGGTTTGGGGATCCCGGGAGAGCCAGGAGGGAACTCAGAAGCCCCGAAGTGGGGAGAGTGCAGAGGGGCGATCCCGGAGCCGAGGGACAAACCGGCTGCCTGGAGGGGTGGGGGAGGCTGGGGATGAGCGGGCTCCGGGCCCCCCGAGGCTGAAAGGGGCGCTGACTTCTCCAGCGACACTTGGGCAGCGGCACAATCAAACCCAACGCGTTCAGCCCTTGTTTTCACCCCCAAAGCAGGATTTCCCATTCCCAAACCTTGGTCCAATGCAGGAGAAGGAGGAGGCTGCAAGGAAGAGGAAGATGGCCTGGGAGCCCCAGGCAGGTGAGGAGGAGGAAGTCAGTGCCCCTTTCCCCCTCTCTCCTGCTCCATCTCCCAGCCGAGCATGGCCCCCAGCTGCAGGACAACCCTGCTGCCAAAGCTGTCCTGCTGGGGACGCACTGGGGGGATCTCCTTGCCCTTCCCCATGGCATGGAGGCAAATCCCATCCTCTCCTTGTCCTTCCTCCCCCAGAGCAGGAGCTGAGCATGGAGACCAGGGAGGACAAATCCCCAGAGCAGAACTTGGTGGAAGAGGCTGTTTTGTGCAGCTCCACGGCACAGGAACCCAACGGGGAGGAAAAGTCCTGGAGATCCCACACGAGGAGGGGCTGCAAACGCAGATCACAGGGATCTGAGGGAGAAAGAGCCAGCCTGGGCCGGGGAAATGGCCGGAGCTCGGAGCTGGGGATCGATGAGCAGCTCCAGGATGAGGAGAAGCCCCACAAGTGCTCAGAATGTGGGAAGAGCTTTAGTAAGAGATCCTCTCTCATTCGCCACTGGAGAATCCACACCGGGGAACGACCCTACGAGTGTGGGGAGTGTGGAAAGAGCTTCTTTGAGCACTCCGTGCTGATTGTCCACCAGAGAATCCACACAGGGGAGAGGCCCTATGAGTGTGGTAAATGCAGGAAGAGATTTCAGATCAGCTCCACTCTCGTCAGACATCAGCGGATTCACACAGATGAGAGGCCCTTTCTCTGCCCCGACTGCGGGAAGGGATTCAACCGTAATTGCACCCTCATCAAACACCGGCGCATCCACACCAGGGAGAGGCCCTACGAGTGTCCTGAATGTGGGAAGAGCTTCTCACAGAGTTGTCACTTGACCCAACACCAACAGAGCCAGCACTAAGGGCAGCCCTGTGAATGCCCTGAGGGCAGGAAGAGCTTCGTGCGCTGCTCCAGCTCCATCCTCCACGGGAGGATCTGCACTGGATCATCCCCAGTGAGCCCTGGTGGGCAGAGCCCTGGTGATCCATGGTGCCGGTGATCCGTGTTGGGAGGACACCTGCCTGGGGGGCTCCACATCTGCCTGGCTCTCCATGGGCTCCTGGACACATCCACAGCCCAACATCAGAAATCCCTTGTGGAGAGTGGATTGGTCAACTTCTGACTGCAGAAAAATCTCACCTTTTTCGTCATCTAGTGGCATTGGGCAATACTGGATAGCCTTGCAGGTCTTCTCCAACATAAATCCATTGTTTTAGTTCTCCATGGCCCATGGCTGTCTTTCATAGCCAAATGAGGACAGACTGGGGCAAAACCCCTGATTTTGGAGACAGAGGGATGGAAACCCCTCCAAAAAAGGTTCTTCCCACCCACCCAAGCACATGGATGCTCTGCTGGCAGGGACATGTAAATAATTTTGTTTTGGCCTTGATTTTCTTTTCCTCTCTTTCATCCCTTTGAAACTCCTGAAACTGGGTAAAAATAAAGACATTGAACTAAGGCATGGATGGGGGCATGGGAGGACAATGACATGGGTGGGGATAAGGGGGGACATGGAAATAGTTGGGGACATGGGCGACCCAGACGTAGGTGGGGACTTGGGAGGACATAGACATGGAGAGTGACATGGGGGTGATGCTCTAAGTTTTAGCTTTCATATTTTTCAGATTCTATACTGCCTTGGTGTGTAATTCTGAACTTTGTATTAATTGTTAGTAAGTTCTCTTCACAGGGTAGTTAGACAAAACGATTCTTTTCCAGCTTGAGAATCCAAGGACAACTGTTATGGCCTCAGGCCCAAAAAGCATAAACAGTGAGTTGAAGGGAGAAGACAAGGAGGATGGGACTTCATAACCTGAAGCTATAATTGGACAACTAACCCCAATATGTAAATAGTTATTTACCAAACCATTATTTATGAAACTGTGAAAAACTTATAAAAGTGTAAAAACTCGTGACCGGTGGTCCATGTTGTGTCCATGTTGGGCTGAGCCCTGGCCAGGCTCTTGTACTGCCCAAGGTATATCCTTTAAAGGCCTTTTAATAAACACCTGCTTTATTCCTTTAATTCTGTCCAGCCTCTGTTCCAGGTCAGCCTCTCATAGGCATCAGTTCTGGCACCCCATGAAGGGACAGAAGGCATCTGGAAAACCCCCTGGACCAGAGGAACACCTAGCTGCTCCCCCCACTCTTGCCAGCACTCCCAGGGTGCCCCAACTTCAGTAGTGAAGGTATCAGAGCCTGAGAATCCTTGGGCCCAGCACAGAGGCATGTGAGTAACTGAGTAAAGGAGGTATTCTGTTTTAGCACCTGAGTTAAGTGTTAGGAGATCTCTTGTAGTTTTGTTTAGTGTGGAAGGACCCTAGGGGGTCCAGGTGGAGTTGCTTTACGTTCACTCTCTGTCTCACCCACTAGAGTAAGAGAGGAGACTCTCTGAAAAAGTGAGCCTTTGGCATTACGGTGGTAAGTATTGGCCTGAGGCCAGGGGTGGTGCCATAGGTTAGCTCCTGCACTGTGGTTCCAAGGGCTGTGAGCTCTAATCCTGCATCTTACTTATTCTTGCTTGCTCTTTCTCTCTACCTCCTGCTGGTTCTTTTGATCTCTGCAGACTTTCCTACTCACAAATGTTAAGATGGGGTTTGTATTCTCCTGTGATTGTAATAGTAATATACTGAGAAACAGTCCTCTGGGGTTAGTATTGAAAAACTGGCATGAACTAACAGGTCATTGCTTTTTAAACCCAGACTTATCAGGCTCTCAGAAAAGATGTGTCCAACATATGAACTAGACAACAATGAGATGTGGCCTGAATTTGGTAGTTTCGGTAAGAAATTAGTGTAGTGAACACACTAATCTATCAAAAATATGCCTAATTTTTGAGTTGTGTATGTGGAGCTATTGTCTGTTTCTACTTCTTGGGGTATACCTAATGAAGCAAAAGTTTGTTAAAAAATGTTCGTAAGTATGATTGGTTGTTGCTCTTGTGAGTGCAGAAGTAAAAATTGCACTTGAAAAAGTATCTACAGACACATGAATATTTTTAAATTTTTTGAAAGATGGGTGTTTGGTAATATTTGTTTGCTATGGTTGTAAACTTTGTAATTTTTGAGGGTTGACAGCTTTTGTAGGAACAGGAGGTTGTATAAGTTGATAGTCAGACAAGCACTAATAATGGCTTTTGCTTGACTTTTGGAGATGTGAAACATTTGTACAAGTGCTTGTGTCTTTTGATGGAAAAAGGTATGATTTAGTTTTGCTTGTTTGAAAATGTTTGGTAAAGTGTTTGAAATAACTATTGTCAGTTTGTTTGCTTTCACATTTCTTTCTGATACTAATTTTGGAAGCAAAGAATGTGTGTTAATATGAGAAACAAAATATTGGTTAGTTCTGTGTTGTAAAATTGTATAAAGACATGACAGTTAATGATATAAGGTATCATTGTTAACATCTTCCAAAACTGATCTTTCTACTTTTTTAACAATATTAGTATCATAAGCTGAATCTGTAATTAAATTAAAAGGTTCTGAAAAGAGCTAAAAAGCTCTGAATGTTGCGGCTAACTCAACAATTTGAGGAGAGATTTTTATTGTTTGAATATCTGATTCTTATGGTTTGGTTCTTTGGTTTTGCTAAACTACTACCGATTTATGTGTTTTCTCTGATTTATTAGTGAAGAGAGTTATAGCACTTAAAGGCTTTTCACTTAGCATTGGTTTATCTCTAAAACCGAATTTTGTTTTTTAACAAATTGTGATTTGGATAATGAATAGAACAAACACCTGAATAATTTAATAATATATTCTGCAAATCTTCTGAATTTTGCAAAGCCTAATTAAGGTAATATTTTTTTCAAAGGTAAATAGATAATTACAAAGTCTTGGCTTGCTATAGTTAGTAATCTCGTTCTGGCTCTAATTATAATTTGAGCTGTCATCTCTATAATTGTAAAAACTGATTTTGGAAACTTGTAAGGAAGAAAAACTCACTTTATTATTAACAAAAGATTTCTCTTAAAAGTGTCTCACTAAAGTATGAGACTATAAAGTTGCATTTTTTTCTCTTAGTAGTGTGAGGGGAAAGGGTTTTTCTGTAGTACAACAATGTGTTTTGTCTTTTTTTAAGAGCTTTAGTGAGCTTTTTAAGGGGTTTTTGAGCTTCAGATGTCAAAGTTCTAGGAGATTTGATGTTATAGTCTCTTCTTAATAGGTTAAAAAGTGTAGTAAGCTCATAATTTGTAATTCTTAAAACAGATCTGACCTAATTGATCTCTCCTAAAAGCTGTTGTGAATCTTGTATGGTGTTGACATTGGTTCTAAGTTGCATTTTTTGTGGTTTGATTGTTTGTTCTATTATCTTCTATCTTAAATATTTCTAGGGTGAGATTTCTTGTATTTTTGATGTTGAAATATTTAGTCTAGCATTTCAAACTTCAGTGATAACTCTGTCTTGAGTGTCGCCTTCTGTTTGGAAGGCGAGGCGACCTGGTTCCGGAGCACAGCACGGCAGCCCAACCTCTCAGGGCTGCTCGGGCTTGAGAAAATACGCAGACATCAATATGATGGACATTCTGAAGCGATTTATTATCTCTTCTTGAGGGGTTATATAGACATGGGTTTCTCTACGTCGGGAAAGGGGTCGTGCTAGACTTTCTAGGGTTAGTATGGAGTGGAAAGTTACTGGTATTCCTATGTTAGTGGGGGTCGCTTGCTTAACTGCATTCCGAGGGTGATCACTATCTTATCTCTGGAGAGCAGGAGGGGAGAGGGGTCTCTGTTTCTTCCCGTAACAGCCTGTTATCTTCCGAGCGCCTGTCCCTGCATTCCACATCTCCCTCCCCGTCTTTCACTAATGAATGGGTTAGTCATACATCTAGGCAGTGAAATGAGGTAGAAGGTTAGGATTTAACAAGGGAAAAGGGTTTTGGGAAACCTGAGTTTTTGCCAGACAATTTTCTCGCGACCGGCAGTGATCCCTGTTAAATTCCCAGCATCTGTTGCCTTCCTATGAACAGGATGTTATTCCGTTCTAGGCGGGCACGGACAAATGAAACCAGCTTGTTTAACAGGCATGGCCCGAAGGTGATGGTTAAAAGCAGCATTACCAATGGACCTGCTAGGGTAGAAATCAGAGTGGTCAGCCAAGGTGATTGGTTGAACCAGGATTCGAACCAACCCTGTTGGGCTTCCCTGTCTCTCTGTCTCTGAACCAGTCTGTTTCGGAGTTCTGGCATGGAGTCTCTAACGACTCCGGTGTGGTCTGCATAGAAGCAGCATTCCTCTTTCAAGGCGGCACACAGGCCTCCTTGCTGCATGAGCAGGAGGTCCAGTCCTCGCCTGTTCTGCAGGACCACTTCTGAGAGTGAGGAGACTTCTCGACTTCCCGACTTCTCCAGGAAGGAAATGGATTTCTCGATCCTCTGCAAGTCCTCGTCTATGGTCATTTGCAGCTGTGACAGTCCTAGGCTCTGAGTTGCTAGGGCTGAGACTCCTGTTGCTAGGGCTGAGACTCCTGTTGCCGTTCCGGCTGCTCCTAGGCCGAGCAGCATCGCGATAGTTATACCTGTTAATATTTCTCTTTTGTGGAGTCGGCTGGTCTCTTTGAAAAGGTGGTACACCTCTTCGTCTGAGTGGTACAGGACCCTAGGAACAATCAGAACTTGGACACAAAAGTCGTTAGAGTTACTGAATTTGGCAAGGGACACACAGGGGCTCACTCCGGATCTCTGGCAAACCCACATCCCCAATGCGGATGGGACCACCCACTTATTTTTCTTCTTGTCGGGCTCGACTACTTTGGTACAGACGTCTCCCTTTCGCTTGGCTAGGGTTACGTTGCCAAAGCATCTGCCCCGACCCGTGACCTGACTCAGGGTGATTCCCTTGCGGGGGGTGTCCCACCTGCACTGATGGGGAGCATCGGCTGTGGAATAGGTAAAGGGGGTGTCTAAAGCGATTCCTTCGTAAAAGGGAGGTTTTACATCATAACAAAGCCAGCAGGAGTCGGTTAGGTTAGGGTTAGATTCGTTTAGGGATAGGTAACTAGCTTCTAGCATGCGAAGGATTGGGTCTGAGTCTGACCTGGCCGAGCGGCCTATCTGGAAGGTTTCCACGTCTTTGATCGGGATGTCGGTGACCTTTTTTGGGCAGGGCCTTTGGGTAAGTCATGTTTCCCCCTTTCTGCGTGCTTTTAATCACCTTGTTGGGTCCAACCGCTCTGGGTGCTGCCGGTTGAAGCCTGGCTATTTGCACGTTCTCCCACTGTTTCGACCCTTGAAGGACTGCTGTCCATGTTTTGCCCACGGCCCAGCTAGGGTGATTTGGCTGTAGGACTGTCATGTTGTAGTGAATGCATTTCTGAATTTTGGGGATTTTATGGTGGTTTCGATAGAAGTTTCCCTGAAGGAAGACGGGTGTTTTGCAACCTGCCGGTGCCCAGGTGAACTGTAGGAACTTGTCGGGCTCTTGAGGGTCCCACCCAGGCCCTGACGGCCTGGCGTCCGTAACTATTGTTTCGCAGCCCCAGTGCCCACAGTATCCCCACCCTGGGCGATTACAGTAACTTTTTCCTGGGTTTGAAGCTGGGCACCAGTAGGATAAGTACATGTGTGTGGCGTGTGGGGAATGAGGGTCTGTCTTTGGTTGTCCTGGAAACAGGTCGGTAACGCGAAGCACGAAGGATGGGGTGTTTGGCGTGGTGATTTCTCTGAGCATCTTACCGTCGGTAAGACGTCGCATGACCCACCTGAATGGCTGATGGGGGTAGTAGTTTGGGCTGGCTTGTCCTCTGGCGACAAGCCCCAACAGCAAGATCGCACAGAAACACTGTTGATGCTTGGGTCTCACCCGTACAGGTTTCTCGGGCGCTGTCTGGCGGCTTGGTGGTCTGTCACTTTCTTCTGGAAGGGGAGTGTACTCATCCCAAGGACGACCCACGAGCATGTCCTGTAAACAGAAACTCACAATTCTCATCAGTCTCATCCTGCCCACTGCGGAGGTCGGGCTTGATTGACCTAAGTGGACACCACCTGATTTTGCCGTCTTTTTTGACAGCTGCGTACCCTCGCCCTGTGAGCATCAACCTCCAGCCCTGTTCCCATTCACCCAGCTCGTTTCTGATCACAACCTGCGGGCCCTCCTCTAGCGTTCAGGTGGCCCCGTGTTTTTGGATGGGACTGTTTGTTTCCTCCCCCCTAGGGAATTGATTCAGTGCTAGCAGGGCGGTTGCTAGCACACGCACTTGGTCTCCTGGGGGAATGGAATTGGCAAAGCCCTCTGCTTTTGCCAGCACTTCTAGCTTGGTTTTCAGGGTCTGATTTGCTCGCTCGACTATAGCCTGCCCGGTACTGTTATACGGGATACCTTGTACTAATGTGATGCCCCATTTCGAGGCGAATTCTCGCACTGGTTTTGAGGTGAAATTGGAACCGTTGTCGGTTTTGATCTGCTTGGGGATACCAAGCCATGCCATAGCCATCAGCCAGTGCTGAATCGTGGCTTTTGAGTTAGTTTTGGGGTGCTGTGTGGCTACGATTGTTCCGCTGTGAGTGTCCACTGTTACTGCAAGCCATGCTCTGGGCTTCAGCAGCTGACTCACAGTGAAATCTGACTGCCAGATCTCTGAGGGCTTGAGACCTCTCGGGTTGATCCCACTGGACCACAGGGGCGACTTCTGGCAGTGGGGACAGGTAGCCACCACGTGCTTTGCATCCGTTGTCAAGATCCCACATCTCTCTGCCAGTGCTTTGGCTCCGATGTGGAGTGACTCGTGCAGCTGACGAGCTTCCTGCATTGTCCAGACGCCTTTTGCTGCAGCGTCTGCTTTGTCGTTGCCTGTCTGGAAGTAACCTTTTACTGGGTCGTGGCTGTTAACGTGAATGACAGATACGGTTCCCTGTCGTGAGGAGAGTGCCTCTTCCAGCATCTGGGCTGCTGTAGATGTTGACACACCTGGTCCTGCCACGGCTAGGCAAAGCCTTGCCATGAATATAGAGTCCGTTACAATGTTGAGGTGTTCATCTTTGAAGAGTCCGCACGCCAAGACCACTGCTGTTGCTTCCAGTTGCTGCACTGACAGTGTGGGGTCACACGCTTTGATGCATTGCCATTGTTCTCCTGTCTGCCACACTGCCACTGCTGTAGAGGTTGTGGAGGAAGCGTCCGTGAAGACCGTTGGTCCTGGCTGTGGTCGGTCCTTGACCTTTGGCGGTGTGTCCATGTCGACGATGGTCAGCAGCCGAGTCCAGGGGGGTCTGGCGGAGTAGGAGATTTCTCCTCCGAAGCCGGTGAGAGCAAGGGCCAGGTGTTCTGAAATTGTGGTTGACTCCGTGGTTGCCTGCTTGCGAAAGGGAAGGTAGATTCTTGTCGATTCGGTCCCTAGGTGTCTCAAGGCGAGTTTCCTGCCTTTCCTGATGAGGCTGGCGATGCATTCCATTCCTGAGGAGAATGCACGAGCGGGTCTCCCGAGGACCACCCATTGGATTGGTTGGGAGTTTTCGGAAGGTCCTTGGGCAAGTGCTCCGACGCCCCCCTTTTGCGTGAAGTGGACGTACAGGTCCAGGGGCATGGCTGGGTTCCACCTGGCAAGCGTGCCAGTGGACATCTGCTGTTCGATGAAGTCGAGGGAGCTCTTTGCTTGCGGTGTCAGCTCCTTGGGTTCCCAGGGGTGCTTTCCTTTCAGGAGGTCATATAGAGGGTCCATGATCTCGGGAGGAATCAGGACGATGTTGCGAACCCATTGCAGTGATCCCACCAGGCGTTGCACATCATGGAGTGTTTTGATGTCTCGGTGGATCTTCACCTTGGGAGGAGTCACGTAGGAGCTTGTGATCCCCACTCCCAGGAAGGTCACGCAGGGTCCCCTCTTGATCTTTGCGCTCGTGATTTCGAAGCCGTTGGCCCGGAGGGTTTCCATGACTGTAGACACCAGGTGATCCACTTGGCTCGTCGACGGTGCTGCAATTAAAATGTCGTCCATATATTGAATGATGGTCGCGGTGGGGTAGGATCATCGGACTGGTGTCAGCGCTCTGTCCACGGTGATCTGGCAGATGGTCGGGCTGTCCACTAGTCCTTGCGGAAGCACTCTCCATTGGAAGCGTAGGTTGGGTCGCTGGCCGTTCGGAAACACCACGGAGAAGGCGAGTCGTTCTCTGTCTTCGGGGTGCAGGGGTATCGAGAAGAAGCAGTCTTTGATGTCCAGCACTGCGCATGGCTGTCCTTCGAGAATGGCTGAGTTCGCAGGTAGCAGTGTTTGGACCAGACCCATGGGTCGGATTGTCTTGTTCACCTCTCTCAGGTCGTGGATGAGGCAGTAACCTTCTCCAGACCTTTTGGGGATTACAAACACAGGGGTATTCCAGGGGCTGACAGAGGGTTCTATGTGACCCTTTTGCAGTTCACGTTCGACCAGCTCCAGCAAGGCTGCCACTCGGGGCTCTGACAAGGGCCACTGCTCGATCCAGACAGGGTCTGATGATTTCCAAGTCAATTTGATCGGCAGTTGGGGATGCACAGCAGTGGCCCTTACGATAAATTTGTAATCCTGACTCCTAGCATAGCAAGGACATCCCTCCCTATCAAGGGAGGAGAATTTTGTAAAATGTAGGGGTAAATTGCTATTGTTTGTTCTGGTCCCTTGTTCGTGTGAAGTGTTATAGCCACCAGCTGGGTGCTTTTCCATGCCCAGGTTTGTCCTCCCACCCCGTTCACTGGAAGGACTTCTCTAAATTGCCAATGTCTGGGCCAATGTGATTGGGGAATAATCGTGCAGTCTGATCCCGTGTCTGCCCAAAACTGAAGCCCTATGACGTGAGGGTCCTGGCTACCATAAAGGCGACATGTCCCCCACACTGTCAGGGGCTCCTTCCCTATTTTCATGGCCAGGGCCACCCAGGGGTCCCGCTCTGGGGCGTCCCCTGCTGGCCTTGTGGCACCTGCGCAGCGTGTGATGGTGGGGGGTGTGGAGACACTGTTGGAAGTTCTGTACAGCTCTGCCATTGCATCGCTGGTGGGGGTGCAATGTTGATTGCCTGCTGTGGGAGCATAAGTTATGAGGGTTCCCTGCCCCACTGAGGGTTGGCATAGGTGGGCCGTCTCCCATTTGTAGCGGGAGGAGGCTGAGTGTGGCCCATGCGCCCCCTCCCTTTCCCGTTTCCCCGTGGCCGGGATCTGCAGTCCCTTGCAAAATGACCTCTCTTCCCACAGCTACAGCAGACCCCTCCCGGGCGCTGCTGGAACGAGGGTGCTGCTGGGGGAAACCGTGCTGGCTGTGGACAGCCTGCTGCAACATGTCCTGCCTGACCACACTTAAAGCAAGCCATTGCACTGGTCAGGGTATGGACGGCTGCTTGAATAGGTGTCAGCTGTTCTTCCCTCACGACATGTTTGATCATGTCAGCCAAGCTGGCTCCGACTGGCAGGGACCGCAATATCTCTTTGGTGACGGTATTACACTGTTGTCTTAAGCAGTCTGCGGCTACTGGGCCTTTTGCCTCATTGGGCAAGGTGGAGGAATCCACTGCGGCTTGTAGGCGGTCGACGAATCTTGTAAAACTTTCACTTTCCCCCTGTTTTATGGTGGACCACGGCGTCGGTCTGGCCACTACCCTGGAGGCGGTGCGTATGGCCTCTCTGGCCACCCGGGATGTTGCCCTAACTTCCTCGGCTCGCAGCTGTGCAGCCTGTTGTTGTGGTGTGGCTACTTCATCATGCTTCCCCATTAGCCGAGATAAACTGGACCCGTGGAGTGGCTGCCCCTCTCCATTAGCCCGCGCCAGTGCGGCTGTGCACAGGTCTGTCCACTCCTGCTTAAAAACTATGCGTCCCGCTCCATCAAAACTTATGCGGCTTATTTGTTTTATATCAAAGGGAAGCAGATCATCGTTACCAAAAAGGCCGTCCAGGAGAGTAGAAACTACCCCTGAGTTGATCCCTTTTTCTGAAATAGCTTTAACAATCGTCTGAATTTCTTTGATATTTACCGGCGTGTATATTCTCTGCTGATTCCCCTTGAGCACCCGTCACTCTCACTGGAAAAGCGTTCACGTTTGCTGCGGGCTCCCAGTCCGCGCAGGCTATTTTTATTTTGCCCCAGTCGGTAAATTTGTATTGTGATTGGTTCCCATTTTTGTTTAAAGATTTATTTGGTTTCATCCGAAACCGCATTGATTCTATTCTCTCCGTCTCCGAGTCGCCACTGGACTCGGAGCGGTCTGAGGAGCTGTCGCTCCTTTCTGAGTCGGAAGTAAACTGGTGACAGACTTCCGGTCCTCCTTGCCGTTTTGTTCGGCTTCGGCCCCACTCCTCCCCTCAGAGGCGGTGCCGCTCCCGCCCCCTGGGCTCGCCCTGCCTCCCGCAGGGAGGGATCTCCCACTTATATGGTGGCGACATGGGGCACAGCTCCCAGGCGAGTATCCGCCCCCCGCCGCCTCCCTGCGCATGCGCGGTTGCGGGGATCCGCAGCTCCTGACAGAGCATGCGCTCGGCGCCGGCTTCCCGCGCGTGCGCGTCTGCGTCTGTCTTTGTCCCCGGGCTTTTCGTGCCATGAGCGCGCGGGGTCCGCCCCTCCCCTTGCCCGCCCGCGCCATATTCAATCGGGTATGGCGGCAGGGACGCCGCTGCCGCTGCCCGCGCATCTGCGGCAGCCGCCGCCGCGGCGCCGCGCGCTTCTGCAGCCAGCTCTCCCCAGAAAGACTGCGCGCATTGCCCCGCTGTTTGTATCGGATCGGCGACCGGTGGGGAAAGGACGGGCATGGGAACCGCGGAATTTCCGGGAGTTTACGCGGGGGGGCCCGGACCCGGTGTGTCCCGCGGGAGGGCAGGGGGGTCCCCTGGGGGTTCCGGGGGATCTGGGCTCGGGCGTGGGGAGGGATGGAACGCGCCCGGCCCCCGCGCATCCCCGGTTTCGATCGGGTCGCTTTCAGGGGGGGGTCTTTGTTGTTGTGGCCACCCCCAGCTGTGGCACGGCTAGCAAATGTGCTTGCGCGGCCTGCCAGGTCTCCCGCTCCTCTATTGCCTTGCTTAAGGCTTCCTCTACTTTCCCCCACGCTTTCAGGCTTTTTCCACTGCCTGTGGTCTTTGTATCTTTTGCCAAGGCGGCAGTGCATTTTTCCCAAACCTCTGAATATAATATTTCTCCGGGGCTTTGAATGGCCCCCCAGCTCTAGAAGTCTTGTCACGGCAAGAGTAAAATTTCTGAGCTCACACTTAATTCCCCATTGCATATGCATCAAACTTACGACCTTCGCTATTGCCTCCATGCGGCTCGCGGGTCCCGGGGCGTCCCCCTGCGCTGCGGTCGGATCCCGCCGCCACAGCCGCTGTCTCCGTCCAGGCGAATCCCCGTCCCCCGAGGTTTTTCTTCCTCCCGGGTTTCGGCACCACTTGTCGCCTTCTGTTTGGAAGGCGAGGCGACCTGGTTCCGGAGCACAGCACGGCAGCCCAACCTCTCAGGGCTGCTCGGGCTTGAGAAAACACGCAGACATCAATATGATGGACATTCTGAAGCGATTTATTATCTCTTCTTGAGGGGGTTATATAGACATGGGTTTCTCTACGTCAGGAAAGGGGTCGTGCTAGACTTTCTAGGGTTAGTATGGAGTGGAAAGTTACTGGTATTCCTATGTTAGTGGGGGTCGCTTGCTTAACTGCATTCCGAGGGTGATCACTATCTTATCTCTGGAGAGCAGGAGGGGAGAGGGGTCTCTGTTTCTTCCCGTAACAGCCTGTTATCTTCTGAGCGCCTGTCCCTGCATTCCACACTTGAGTCTGTTCTATTTATTTTTAAGTTGGTGCTGCAATGAGAAAGTCCTTCATGTAGTGTAAAATTCTTGATCATGGGTGTTTTTGTTGGGCTGGAGACAAAGCTCTCACCGTGAAATATTGATAAATAGTGAGTTTTTCATACATGGTGGCAAAACTGTCTATTGATACTTTTGTAGTGGTTTTTCTCTATTGATGGCTGGAACTGAAAAGGTAAATCAAGGAGCATCTTCTGGATGCAGTGGAATATTAAAAAAACAATCTTTTAAGTTGATGACAACAAGAGGCCAGTCTCTTGGAATCATTGAAAGATAATCAAGTCTAGGTTACAATTGTCTTATGTGTTCTATGATTTTGTTGACCTTCTTTAGGTCATGGAGCAATCTTTAGGAATCAGAAGTCTTATGAATGATAAAAACTGCGGAATTCTAGGAAGTGTTTATAGGTTTGATGTGGCTTTTTTGTAGTTGTTCACTTACTAATTTTTTTAGGACATTCAATTTTTTTTTTTTTTTTTGTTCAAGAGGCCATTGATCAATCCAAATGGGCTGATTGATTTTCTATGATAACTTCAGTGTGGTAGGCATTGTTGTGGTTTCTCTCAAAAACCTACTTCTATCTTCGTTCCCCACTGGGACAACACATCTCTCCCCCATTCTGTGATGGGCTTCTGCACCATGAAGGGATGGATGGTTGAAGTCTTTCTTTTGGTAACAGTAATTATGAATTGATTTTATAGACACAAGGCAGCTTATCTAATTCTTGTGAGAGTACGCATGGGTGTCCCCAAATTCTAATTGCTCAGCTAAAATGCATGAGAACTCACAGTGACATCTAGCGCTGCATCTAGCATACCAGTAATATGAACTGTTTTACAAAGGTGTGTTAGACTGCACAGCAGTTCTGGATGTTCATTGTCGACACGTTTTATATAAAGGACATTAGGCACTGGGCTAAAACTCTCAAAAGGCATTTCTCAGCATACAATTTGTTTACTTATATTCATTGGTAATGCAATATCAATAGCTATTGTTGGTATTGCTTGAATTACCATTGGAGCATTGTAAGCAAGAGTTCTTCATTACAATTTGCTGAAATGACAGCTAGAAAAACTGAAAGTCTAAGAATTCGATTTCTGTCCTTGCCTATAATTAAAAAGTCTTGTCTTTGTTGTGAAGTATTAGTAACTCCTTTGAGAATGCATTCATGACAAAAGTCTTTTTAAAAATATATTAATTTGAAAGTTGCCAGCTCACATCATGCCCCTGGGGTAATAAGTTGTGATCTCTTGGGAGATGGCAGGAAATGCCTTCCTTTCCTCAGCACAGCCCGAGGCAAAGCCTCGGCCTGGTCTTCAGATCTGTCATTTGGAGCATTGTATATGAAGATTCTGTCAGGCTTTGAGAATTCTCTACAAATACATTTCCCTTACCCCACCACCCCTGTACCCTGGGCACAGGCGGGACTGCGCGGAGGTGTTTCTGTTGTGCCCCAACCATGCTTCCTCTCCCTGCCCTGCTGCCCCCTCCCCTTGGGGACACCCCTGACCCTCCCCTTTGTAACCCTGGGGTGTAACCCAGTGGTGTAACCCCTCAGCAAGGGGGGCTTGGTGGCACCACAGGACCCCCTCTCTGTGCCATCCCCAAGGTGGCATCTGTGCTTTTTGTCACCGCCACCCACCAATTTGACCCCTTCCAGCGCCCCAAAGCGGGGGGTGGCCCACATCCTACAGCGTGGGGGTGATAACATTTTTGGGGTCCCAGCTGGCTACTTCCACCCTTTCCCGCATCACCCCGAGGATGCTGCGTGACCCTGCAACCCCCGCACTGCCCCGGCCGCAGCATCCCCCAAAGGGACCATGCGGACTTTGGGACTGTCCACGTGTCCCACCCCCCATCCCTGCGGTACCTCTGCTGCTGTGCCCATGCTCGGCCCCGGTTCCTGTCGCAGCTTCCCCGTGTGACTGCGCAGGACTTTCACTCACACCCTTACCTCCTCCTTCTCTTCCTCCTCCTCCTCCGGGTTTGATGTCACTTCTCCCACTAGGGACGCGGCGGTGACACCAGGTTGACACTGTGGGTCACCCCTCGAAGGGACTGCAAGGTCGTAGTGACTGCTGGAGTCCCCCCAGTGTGACAGCTGGGAGGCCCAGGAGGCTGTGATGACAGTTTGGGGGGTGGGTGCTCATTTTGGGGTCTCCAGGGTGGATTGTGAAGTCCCCTCCCATCACCGCATAGTCACCCCCCAGTCTGTGCCTCGGTTTCCTCCTTGCTCTGCAGACACCACCTGCAGCCGGTGTTCTCGAATTGGGTTTATTTTTGGGGGTTTGGAGTTGGTGCTACTGGGCTGAGCTGGTAAGCCAGTGGTGTGGGCCAGGGTGTGGCCAGACTGGTGGTCATCTGGGCTGGGAGCTGCCCAGGCTGCGAGGCTGCAGGACCAGGAGCTGTCCAGACCAGAATCCAGCTGGGATCCATGGTTCTGGTGTCCGTCTGGACCAGTGTCCAACCTCTCCTGCTGCCATCCATCCCAGATGTTCCAGATTGCAAGGCAAGATATATTCTATTACCATCTGTATGGCAGTTGTCTTCTGTCAAGTGGGCAGTTTTCCTTATCTCTCTCTCTCTGAGTGATCACAATCACCCCTCCGAGGGGACATCTGCTGATAAGAGGCTATTGAATGTCACTGCATGACTGATAAGAACTGTAGCATCCCATTGTGAGATGCTCCACCCAGAGGGAGGAGCCAAGCATTGCTGCACAGATATAATCTGGAGATCCTGGAATAATTGCACGACTTCTCCACTGGATTTCCCAGAGGAACAGCAGCTGCCTCTTCTTCCACTGGATCTTCATAGGAAGACTACACCTTTTCTACAGGATCCCTGCTGCAGCAGAACCACACCTGACACTCCGGGAGGATTGCAGTCACATTTCCAATTGGACTCCTACCAACACCCTGACCAACAGGGTGTCAGGTTGAGTTCTGACTCTGTCAGTGTTGTTCTAGTGTACTGCATTGTTTATTTTATCCTTTTATTTTCTTCTCTATTAAAGAACCGTTATTTCCTGCTCCCATATTTTTTGCCTGAGAGTCCCTTAATTTAAAATTTATAGCAATTCTGAGGGGTGGGGAGGGTTTACATTCTCCATTTCAGGGGGAGAACCTGCCTTCCGTAGCAGACTCCTGTCTTTCCAAACCGAGACACCAGACTCCCCGGCTGGGGCAACTCCTCACTGCAGAGTGGACAAGAGCCATGGTCAGTCCCAAGATGACCCCAAACCCCCTCCCAGCAACCCCACCAGGCCGCCCACCCTGAGCCCCAGTGCCACCAGTGTCCCCTGGAAGCCGGGCCAGCTCTGGAACTCCTGGAAGAGGAGATCCACAGTCCCTGGCCATGGACTCAAGGGTGTCCAGGATGGTGATGAGGTGTGGGGAGACAGATAGGAACACATCTGGGGACATGCCTACAAGGAAAGGGGATAGGGATTGAGAGGGGTTAAGGAGTGGGAAGGGGGCTGGAGGGGGAGATGCACCAAAAATGTGCCAAAGTCAAGGAGGGCGCCCAAATTTGGGAGAAAAGGATAGAAAGGAGAAAAATTATCCAGACAAGGGGGTAAAGGATGCAAAATAGTGGGGAACGGACCCAAAAAAGGGATAAAGTACCCAAAACAGGGTGAATGGACCCAAAGTGGAGGGGGCAGGACCCAAAATCAGAAGACAAAGGGTGAGTGTCATGGGATGTCACAGGTGTTGTGGCATGTCCCTACCTGTGCCAGGATGGGCACGGATGCTCAGCGCCACGAGCCACCACGGGAACATCCAGGGGGCCACGGTGACACCTTGAGGGCCACGAGACCTGTGGGACACAGGGACACCCTGAAAGACGCAGCCACGGGACCTCAGAGAATTGGGACCTGCTGGGGGCAGGGGACAGAGACGTAGGAGGAGGGAGGTGGACACATGGAAGGGGACAGAGAGACATAGGGGAGATGGGAACAGGGACTCACGTGGGAGACAAGGACACACGGGGCAGGACAGGGACACACAGAGGGGTCACAGGGAGCCACAGCGGGGGATAGGGACATACGAAGGGGAGGGGACACGATGCCACCAGGACACTCAGCAGGGGACAATGTTGCCACACTTGTGGGGACGCTGCCAGCAGGACGCCTCTGGTGATACTGACATTGGGCCACATGACCCCATGGGTGACACTGACCCTTGCCCTTTCCCCAGCCTGTCTCAAGGGGTGCTTGGGGTCTCCAGAGCACGATGGCCTTGGGACACCCTGGTGGCTGTCACTCACTTCTGGGCCATTTGTCACCAGCTGAACAAGTTCCCATCCTGCCCTGGTAGAGGGGTGACATTGATACCGAATTTGCCCCAAAAGGCGAAATATTAACTGCTCAGAGACTGAGTTTTAAAGTCTATAAGCAGGAGGTATTTATTTACAACGCGTTGGAGAATGCCCTCCAGGTCACCGCCTGGACAAGGGATTCTGAGTTACCAACAAAATGTAGCCCCTTTTATACAAGTCCAAGCATAAGGTTACATCATCTTATATGCATATTCATATCTTTACATGCATATTCATATATAGGTGTGGCGTAGGTGGAGCTTCTTACTTTGAGGATCATCTCGGTGGTACTTCCTGTGCCTTCCTCCATGGGCAGGGGGCGTCTTGTTGGTCTTCCTCGATTAAACTTTTGAACTTCTTCCTAATTTGGGTAGTTTCCTGGGGTACTTGGCTTAGTCTCCAGGGCTTGGCAGAAGTTACTGGGTCAGGCTGACACGGTTGGCTCTTGGAATTGCTTGAGTTCTCATTTTCTTACCCTTATCTAGTTATTATAGTCTCAGTGTCCTTTCTCGTCAATGTGTTTTGTCCTTTTATGTATTTTATTATTTCCCATGGATTCCTAATACTGAGCTTTTTCAAGTGTCTTGCATTTTATGCTTTAACTCCTTATTTCTCGAAATTGTCTGTTTTATGTGGTTTCATTCCCCCCTTTTCTTATAACTTACGAATTCTTTCGTCAAGTTCTAATCTTAAGGGGCGTTGATACTCTCGTACCATCGCCCAAATCATTTGGATCTTTATCATCATGGATTTTAGTTTCTACCACAGGCATATGTTCATGAGAGTTAGTAAAAGCATTGCTATAGCTATAATTAGTATGGGGTGCACCAGGTAGTGAAAGACTTGGGTTGCAGTCCGGGAGTATCCTGTAAAGATATCCCACCAATGATGTTGACCTACCTGTTCTATTTCAGTCAGGACATTCTTTATGTTCTCTGAGTCATGCTCTACCTGCCAGACTATGCGCTTAGCTGTTTGATTCACTTTTTGCACTAATTTCTTTATTTTAGGATGCACAAGCATCGCTTTGAGAATTTTAATGTCTATGCTTATTTGCAATTTTGGTAATTCCTGATACAGGTCATATTCTGCATTAATTAGCTGCTGGGTAGTTACTGGAACTGTGTAGTTAAAATCACAGCTTACAATCTTGGTGAAATTACACACACAGAAGTTAGTACTGTTAGTCTCTTCCTGACAGTTATCTATAGTAACACTACTGCAAGCCGTCCTAACACATGCACATCTATTTCCTATATAGTAAACTTGTGACTGCATTCTATTATGTGTAAGCATCTCGAAGGTACACGCACTATTTTCGGCATCTAGGCATAAATCTTCTGTTTCTACTATGGCGTTTTCACAAATATAACCTAATTGTCCCCTAGGAATACATGCTTCTGTACTAACCGATTACCACTTATTTTAGTATTGTCATAATTTGCCCAGACATTATGATCTACTGGCCTGACAATGACGTTCTGATGTATGGTTCCTAAGGTAAGGATAGGGAAGATAGTTCTTTCCTCTGCAGCACTAATAGTGAGAACATAAGCTTCAATGCGTTCGTGTTGTGGTTCATAAGTGAAGTTTACCAATTGCCACCAGGCTTGATGATCCTTTTCAAAATGTGTAGTATGACTGTCCTTCAGTATCGTTTCCCTTATTTCCTGGGGCAATATACCTGATGTTCCCTCTCTCATTATTCCTGCTGCTACTGACTGTACCCACTGTTGTGTCTGGATGCATTGGATAGTGAGTGCAATCTCCTTGCTAATGTCTCTTGTATAGTCGGCAATTTTAACAAAGTCTTCGGCAGTGTGGTTTGCTACCAGGGTCAGTAGCTTAACTACTAGTGATTGTGTCTCTGCCAACGTAAGCATGGATGAACTCAGGGGCACTTTAGGCTTTCCTAAATTAGAGGTAACAGTACTTAACTTATTTACCAATACTTCTTGATCTATGGTATTTAATATATCAAATCTCGTGCCAACCCCCTCACTTATAAGACCTAGTTGCTAATCATGCATTTCAACCTCTAAGGTTTTGCTGTATGAATGGTTGACAATCTTTCTGCAAATATGTAATATCAATTTGAATGTTTACTTGCACCTTTTTTCAGAAAGTAAGTGGGGTCTAACAACAATTTCAGTTCGTTCGATTTTCTGTGAGTGACTACTTTGATATGTAAGGCCCTGTTCTGGAATCAGTTCTGGAATAGGGTGTTTTAACTCTCTTTCATATGTAAACTCTATTGATTGATCTGATCTTAATGCTATTTCACATTGTGCCTTACTTTCTCTAGAGTCAATGGTCGTTATATTTTGTGCTTTATCTTTTCTAAAGTCATTCTACTGACATGAAGTTGGGCCTTTCTGCTGAACCCAGACAGTGGGTTTACTTATTTTTACCCGACTAAAGGCAATTAAGTCTTGTCTAGAAGCTACTGCCCAGGATCTAATCGTCAATATCAGCTGCCTTGTTCTTCCTTTTACAGGGTCGAGCTCTCGACACTCAATTTGGTCTCCTTTTTGTGCTATTAGCTGTTCTCTACTCTATTCCTCTCTTGTATATGGCTGATTATTACGTAAAACATAAATTTTAAGGTATGGCCCACTCTGTCTTGGAATCTCCGGGTGTACACACTGGTGTGCACTGGACCATGGTTCGTTCAGGGTGGGGTTTTGAGGGGAAACTGTACTTATCAAAAGTCCAAAGGTTAGGGCTGAGAGGATCTGAGATGAAGTTGGGCTCATGATGTCAGCTCTTCCTGTTTATTCTCTGGAGCTCTTTTGACCCATGAGTAATGGATCTAGGTGGGTCACTCTTTGATCCGAACCGCGGCGAAGGTGGTCAGCAGCACTTGGAAAGGTCCTTCTCACTTCTCTTGTAGGGGTTTTCCTAGAAAATTCTTAACATACACCCAGTCACTGGGATTAAACGGATGCAGTTTACAATCAGGTTGTTTAGGTTGGTGCTCTATCACCACCGTAGCATTTTTGTCGAATTTCTTCTCTACCGCAATTACATAATCATAAATGTACTGATTACCTATTTGGTCTATAGCGTCCCCATTTACAGCTTGCATAGCATAAGGTCTACCATACAGAATTTCAAATGGGCTTAACTTTTCTTTTGATCTAGGTTTGACTCTCAGCCTAAGCAGAGCAATAGGCAAAGCTTGATACCACTGCAAATTAGTTTCCTGACATATTTTAGCAATTTGCTGTTTGATAAGATGATTCATCTTTTCCACTTGTCCGCTGGCCTGTGGACGGTAAGGCGTATGTAATTGCCATTTAATTTGTAATGCTTTGCTTATTGCTCTCACCACTTTTGCACAAAAATGTGTACCCCTATCCGAAGAAATACTCTTCGGTTCCCCAAACCGTGGTATAATTTCATTCAACAGTACTTTAGTTACTTCTCTTTCCTTGTTCGTTCTGCAAGGGAATACTTCAGGCCACCCAGAAAATGTATCAGTTAATACTAATAAGTACCGAAACCCCCCTTTTCTTGGGAGTTCAGAAAAATCAATTTGCCATACTTCACCTGGGAATTTATTTCAATTTATCACTCTTTGATGTGCCTTGGTCTCTGTATTTGGATTGTTCTTTAGGCATCGCTCGCACTGGGATGTAACGTGTTTTACCTATTTACCATAAAATCCCCCTACTTCTTCTCTTGATCATCGATTTGTGTTTCATTAAAATGCTGTGCCCTGATATTTTTTATATTCAAACAGGTTCTTATTTGAGGCTGGCATGTCTCAATCTTTGTAGTGCTGTTTTAGCTGTTTAGACAATTTAGCCAATTTTTGACTCTTTTCTCTGTTCTTTCCTCTATTTTTTTTTTTTTGTTTAGTCACAAACGTTGAAATTACTGGGACTCGGTTTTTGCCTTGTTTGTTTTTTTTGCCAATCTTTTTTTTTTTTTTTTTTTTTTTTTTAACTCTGTCCAGTGTGGCTTTCTGGCTTTGGCTAACTGTGCAGCGTACCAGAATGATTACAGTGAAAATAATCCTCAGGAAATTTACCTCTCTACCTTTCTCAAGGCCCCTTGGGTTGCAACCAAGGGCCGAGATGTCAGTCTTCTCGGTAGCAAAGGTGATATCCCGGGATCTAGTCACTGGTGCTTTCAGTTTCTTTGGCACCCGTAGCCTCACAGAGTTTGCTCGTCCCTTTTAAATGCTATTTTCTAGTTCTGGCTGAAGAACTAGAAAAGACAATTTAAACAAAAGAACAGGGAAAAGGTTAGGCTGAAACTCTATAAACCTATATTTTCTAAGATTTCAGGAATATGCCAACCACAATAAGATTTTACTAATTATTTTCTGCATCAAGGGCGGGGAGTTTATTAAGTCGTCACTTCTAATAGGCTTCTTCTTACACAACAACTGTCAATTGTGCGACACTGGTCTATGACATCATGAATTGTTTGTTCTTTTATTTGTGCTATAGCCCATATAGCAAGGACTAATTGATCTAAGTTCTCTATTAATTTCATTGCTGCTGGAAGTTTCTCAGTCTCAAAGGTATTTCAAAAAATCTCTAACGATGGGTTCTATAGTTAGCTGACTAAATACATAACCATAGCAAAACAAGCAAATCAATTGCCTTTCTTTTTCTTCTTTCTTTGTTACTTTCTACTATTTGCATTACTTCTGTTGACATGTCAAAAATTACATTTTTACTTCAGTCCTCTGTAAAAAAAGGCCTATCTATTTGCAAGTCCTTCTTAAATCTCCTGGTGTCAGGACAATTTTCCAATTAAGTATTGGCCCTTTTACTTCTAATGCATGTGTCCAACCCCTCTCTGCTGTTCGGACTGTAGTTTCATGGTGAACAGAACTAAAAACGGTCCCTCTCACTGTGGTTCCAGGCTTTCTCTCTTCCAGCATTTGATTAATACATGATGTCCTGGTCAAATCTCAAAATGGGGCTTAGTTCTGAAGTTTAACAAAGCTAAAGGGAGACACCTGGTCCAGGGCGATTTTGTTTCTGTCATCAACTTAGTTAATTGTTGCTTAATTCCCTGGTCTGAATCTCCGGGTCTGAATCAATAACTCTCACTAATCTAAATCTTGGAATTACATGCTCTGACAATATTTTAGCCACCATTTGAGATGTAGCCCAAGCTGCTTGAAATGCCTCAACTCATTGAGTTAATTGATTTATTATAACCAACAAATATTTCCACTAACTCACTTTTAGGCAGTTCTGCAAAATCAACCTGGATCCAATTTCAAATATTTCTTGAGTGTTTATAAATTTCCTTTCCTTCTAAATTTCTCAAAAGTATGTACAACATTAAAAGAATATTCAGAGTCTGTATAAATAGTTCCTCTTCATCCTTTTAATGTTAATAATATAGAGAGTAATCTGTAAAATTCACAAGCTTGTGCTGACTAAAATGAACTAAAGGGGATCGGACTCCTTTACCCCAAGTTCTTCTCCACTTTTATCTGAATATCAAACCGTATCATTAATTTCCAGGTTATCACCTTCAGTTAAAGATAAACTTCAAGTTTTCCTTCGCAGGGTTTTATCTGTAAATCCAAGCCTATTATTAAATCTCTACCCAATAAATTTTTTTCAGCCTCTGGTATTAACAATAAATCATTTACTTCAAATTTGTCATCTGTTTCAATTTGCACCCCTTTAATTACAGGGACAGTGAAAGCTTCTCTCTTAACTCCAATTACTGGGACTTGCTCATAACTTATTTTACATCCCTGGGGTAATTTTCTAACAGTAGACCGAGAAACTCCTGTATCTACTAGAAATATAACTTCTTCTCTATGGGGGCCTATTTTTAACTTTATCAAGGGCTCTTCTGGTGGTGTTTCGGTCCCCTTTATTAAACAGAGCCCCTGCCCTCCCTGCAAAGTTTTTTTCATCTTGCTGTCTCTTCTTGCAGCTTTTTGTAGGTGCCCCTTTTTATGACAGTAAAAACAGATGGGTCCTGCACCCTTCAAGGTAGGGCAAGAAGTTTTTAAGTGCCCTTTCTTGTGGCAGGAAAAACACACAGGTCCCGTGCTCTTGGAAATAAATCCTGATCTCTGCTGTTTGTTTCTTTCTGCGGGTTTTTCTGTGTTCAAAGCTGCCTGCATTTCTCTAACTGCTGTCACTAAAATTTTGGCATCTGCTTTCTGCTTTTTCTCATCTCTTCTAATATACACCCTTTGTGCTTCTCTCAGTAACTCCTGAAGTCCTTTGTCCTGCCTCTGAACAACAGACCTACTTTTTCCCTCAGGACTCCATAAGGCAACATACTCGCTTTCTTCCAGATTAACAAGATCTTTTGAATTTACATATATATTTAAAGCCTGGCAAATCCAGTCCTTAAATGATCTGAACTTGGGCCAATTTAAATTATTTTTCCGGATCATTTCCTTCTTCCATTTAAACATGCATTTCACACAATCTGCAGCCCCTGGGTCAAGGGATTTACCTTTTCCCTGACCCATCTCTGGCGGCAAGAAACCAAGAGATCTCCGGTACCAGGAAAATCTCAGTTTCCTACACTCGCCTCGTGGTTCAACTTCCTCACTTACTGCTCTGTCATACCACCTTTCCAATCTACTTGTTTTACTCCTATTTTTCCCTCTTTCTTAATTTATTAGCCTCATACTATATTGCCAGCTACCAACCCTTCCAAGGTGATTGAACTCATTCAATCACTCTCCTTTTCAGTCTCCCTACTGAGTCAATCCGTCCTGCCCAAGGACTTTCCACAGGTGTTTGGACCAGGGATCCCCTCCTTCCCCTTGGGTCAAACCTTCTCGGGGTCCCCACTTGTTCACTTTTCTTTCACTTCCCTCCTTTCCCGGCTGGCCTCCTCTCGGAGGTCATGAAAACGCGGTACCGGGAGGTCCCACTCGCTTCGGGGGTCCAGGACTGCCCAGCTCCCGTCTCAGATACTCTACACACACTCACACATGCATACAGCCACCCCCCGACCCAAAACCTCGTGATACTCACAGCCTCCTCTTCTCACGAGTGTCTTTGCGCACAAAGAAGTTTTATATAGGTACTCTGTCTCCTATAAGCCGGCACTCTGATGAGAGTTTCTCTTGCGCGCTCTTAATAAATAATTTGCTTATGCGTTATTGTAATAAAGATACAAACAACACAGAAAATAAACAAAAACTACCAACACTTACGAATAGATATTACACCAAACTCTTATAAAAAAAACCAATTACAGATAACAGATTCCTTTTTTAGGATTCAAACGCGCGTCTACCAACTTATTCACTTTTCATGAAATTACCATTTTCCATATAAGATTTTAAGACGTCTTATAAGTGTACTTTTGTGAAACTTTCACAGAAAATAGACAAAGACTACAAAACAGACCGACCTTTTCAAAACCTTTAAGAAAGATTCTTGGAATCACTCCCAGGTTTAACTTGAAGACGTTCCCAGTCTTAAGAGCTGACACACTCTTAATTGTTTCTTAACTCTCAAATCACCATATTACAACTTTTAAACACAGCACCGAACACAACTCCACATAAAAGGTATACCATAGACATCTAAATAGAAGGAAACAAATACCCTTTCCAGCAGGACTTTAACCTGCTCTACAGGACTTTAACCTGCCTCTTTCTATATCTGGGCCTCTAACCCAACCGGGACTATGCCAGGGGCGTCCCCCTCGGCTGCCCTTCGGGCGGTAACGTCTTACCCCCTTTTTCTCGACAAAGCGCTTTTACCTAAGAACATATAAAAAGATAAATACCTCTTAATTTGGAGCAGGAGATGCAGAAGGTTCTTGTCCACCGAAGCGCCGTTGGCCCGAGGGGGAACGGAGACTCTCTCGACAAAATTCAGTCGGGGGCCCAAAGAGGGTCCCGGCCCCCCCCCCGGGTCGAGGGCTCGGAAGGACCCTTCCCTCTCCTGGCTGGCTCGCCAGAAATGATACCGAATTTGCCCCAAAAGGCGAAATATTAACTGCTCAGAGACTGAGTTTTAAAGTCTATAAGCAGGAGGTATTTATTTACAACGCGTTGGAGAATGCCCTCCAGGTCACCGCCTGGACAAGGGATTCTGAGTTACCAACAAAATGTAGCCCCTTTTATACAAGTCCAAGCATAAGGTTACATCATCTTATATGCATATTCATATCTTTACATGCATATTCATATATAGGTGTGGCGTAGGTGGAGCTTCTTACTTTGAGGATCATCTCGGTGGTACTTCCTGTGCCTTCCTCCATGGGCAGGGGGCGTCTTGTTGGTCTTCCTCGATTAAACTTTTGAACTTCTTCCTAATTTGGGTAGTTTCCTGGGGTACTTGGCTTAGTCTCCAGGGCTTGGCAGAAGTTACTGGGTCAGGCTGACACGGTTGGCTCTTGGAATTGCTTGAGTTCTCATTTTCTTACCCTTATCTAGTTATTATAGTCTCAGTGTCCTTTCTCGTCAATGTGTTTTGTCCTTTTATGTATTTTATTATTTCCCATGGATTCCTAATACTGAGCTTTTTCAAGTGTCTTGCATTTTATGCTTTAACTCCTTATTTCTCGAAATTGTCTGTTTTATGTGGTTTCAACATTCAGCTGGGACACCTCAGTGGTGACAGTGGAGATAGGGTGGCAGGAACTGCGTTGGACAGCGCTTGGCCATGGCTGAGATGACAGTACTGGTGGCACTGAGGTGGCACAGGTGGTGGCATTGATGATGTCCCAGTTCGTGTCCCCATCCGTGTTCCCCACATCCCCATCCATGGCCATGTCTCCCCATGTCCCCATCCATGTCATGGTCCCCCACAGGTCCCCATCTATGCCTTAGTTCAACACCTTTGAACCCCAGTTTCAGGGCTTTCAAAGGGAAACTGTCGCAGACATCTTTTCTTTAAAAATCTTTCCTTAAGATTTTTTCCTCCTGAGAAGCTGAGAGGCCTCAGGGACAGAATGTAAACAATGATTGTCTGCTGCTGTGGAATGCAACAGGTGCATCTGTGATTGGTCTCATGTGGATGTTTGGAATTAATGGCCAATCACAGGAGAGCTGGCTCGGACAGAGAGTCTGAGGCAGCTACCTTTGTTATCATTCTTTTCTTTTCTTTTCTTTTCTTTTCTATTCTTGGCTTAGCTAGCCTTCTGAGATGAAAACTTTCCGTCTATCCTTTAGTATAGTTTTCATGTAATATATATCATAAAATAATAAACCAAGCCTTCTGAAGCATGGAGTCAGATCTACGTCTCTTCCCTTCTGAAACATGGAGGCAGATCTATGTCTCTTCCCTCATCCTAAGACCGCTGTGAACACAGTCACAGGGAAACCTTTTCATTTCAAGACCAAAACAAAAGGATTTACGTGTCCTGCCAACAGAGTGTGCACATGCTTGGGTGGGTGGGAAGAACCTTTCTTGGATGGGCTTCCATCCCAACGTCTCCAAAACCATGGGGTTTGCCCTAGTCTGTCCCTATTTGGCTGTGGAAGATGCCCGTGGGCCAGACAGAATGAAAAGGACGGATTTATGTGGGAGACGACCTCCAAGGTCGTCCAGTGTTGCTTGATGACACCAGAAGATGCAAAAAAGTGAGATTTTTCTGGGGTCAGAGGTCAACAAATCTGCTCTCCACAATGGATTTCTGATGTTGGTCTGTGGATGTGTGCAGGTGCTCATGGGGAGCCAGGAGGATGTGGAGCCCCCCAGGCAGGTGTCTTCCCAACACGGATCACTGCCACCACTGATCACCGGGGCTCTGCCCACCGGCGCTCACTGGGGATCATCCAGTGTGGATCCCATGGGGGATGGAGCTGGAGGAGCGCATGAAACTCTCCCTGCATGCAGGGCACTTGCAGGGCTTCCCTTAGTGCTGCCTCTGTTTGTGTCTGCTCAAGTCAGAGCTCTGTGAGAAGCTCTTCCCACACACTGGACACTCATAGGGCCTCTCCCCGGTGTGGATGCGCCGGTGGGTCACGAGGCTGGAGTTGTCCCTGAAGCCCTTCCCGCAGTCAGGGCAGCGAAAGGGCCTCTCATCCGTGTGAATGCGCTGGTGCCTGACAAGATGAGAGCTGGTCTGAAACCTCTTCCTGCATTTATCACACTCATAGGGCTTCTCCCCGGTGTGGCTCCTCAGGTGGTAGATCAGGTGGGAGCGCTGGCAGAAGCTCCTCCCACACTCCCCACACTCGTAAGACCTCTCGCCGGTGTGAATCCTCTTGTGGACAATCAGGTTCGACTTGTGGGTGAATCTCTTCCCACACTCAGGACACTCATAGGCCCTCTCCCGGGTGTGCATGTGCTGGTGGCTGACAAGGGAGGAGTTGTACTTGAAGCCTTTCCCACATTCGGGGCAGAGGAAGGGTCTCTCCTCTGTGTGAGTGCGCTGGTGCCTGAGGAGATCAGAGCTGGTCTGAAACCCCTTTCTGCATTTATCACACTCGTAGGGCTTCTCCCCGGTGTGCCTCCTCAGGTGGGCAATCAGACAGGAGCTCCGGCTGAAGCTCTTGCCACACTCCCCACACTTGTAAGACCTCTCCTCGGTGTGGCTCCTCAGGTGGGCAGTCAAGTTGGATCTCCGGCTGAAGCTCTTGCCACACTCCCCACACTTGTAAGACCTCTCCTCGGTGTGCCTCCTCAGGTGGACAGTCAAGTTGGATCTCCGGCTGAAGCTCTTGCCACACTCCCCACACTTGTAAGACCTCTCCTCGGTGTGGCTCCTCAGATGGACAGTCAAGTTGGATCTCTGGCTGAAGCTCTTGCCACACTCCTCACATATGTAGGGCCTCTCCCCCGTGTGGATTCTCATGTGGCAGATCAGGTTGGATCTCTGGCTGAAGCTCTTCCCACATTCTGAGCACTTGTGGGGCTTCTCCTTACCCTGAAGCTGCTCATTGACCCCCAGCTCTGGGCTCCGGAAGCCTCCCCAGCCCAGGGTGGGTCTTTCCTCCTCAGATCCCTGTGATTTGCGTTTGCAACCCCTCCTTGTGCGGGATCTCCGGGGTTTTTCCTCCCCGTTGGGTTCCTGCACCATGGAGCTGCTCAAAACAGCCTCTTCCACCAGGTTCTCCTGTGGGGATTTGTCCTCCCTGCTCTCCATGCTCAGCTCCTGGTCTGGGGGAGGAAGGACAAGGAGAGGAAGGGATTTGCCTCCGTGCCACAGGGAAGGGCAAGGAGATCCCCCCAGTGCGTCCTCAGCAGGACAGCTTTGGCAGCAGGGTTGTCCTGCAGTCGGGGGCCGTGCTGGGCTGGGAGATGGAATAGGAGAGAGGGGGAAAGGGGCACTGACTTCCTCTTCACCTGCCTGGGCCTCCCGGGGACATCTTCCTCTTCCTCACGGCCTCCTCCTCCTCTATCAGGACAAGGTTTGGAAATGGGAAATCCTGGTTTGGGGGAAAACAAGGGCTGAACGCGTTGGGTTTGATGGTTCCGCTGCCTGTCTTGGTTTGAAAAGACAGGTGTCTGCTAAGGAAGGCAGAGCCTCTCTTAAAATTGAAAATGTAAACCCCCTCCCTCCAAATTGCTATAATTTTGAAATTAAGGGGCTCTCAGGGAAAGATATGGAAATAGGAATAACAGTTCTTTGCTAGGAAAAATAAAATAAAAATGCAGTAGTACAAAAAAAACACTGACAGAGTCAGAATCCAACCTGACACCCTGTTGGTCAGGGTGTTTGTTGCACTCTGATTAAATGGTGGTTGCAGTCCTCCTGGTGTGACAGATGTGGTTCTGTTGAAGCAGTGATCCTGCAGAAGGGTGTAGTTTTCCTCCAAAGGTCCAATGGTGGTGTAGATAGGTCTGGTCTTCCTCGGCGAATCTAGTGGAGAAGAAAAGCTGCTCCTCTGGGAATCCAGCGGAGAAGAAAAGCTGCTCCTCTGGGAATCCAGTGGGAGAAGCCTGACTGTGGTGTTCCAAATCTCTGATTATATCCCGGTAGGAATGCTTGGCTCCTCCCCATGGGTGGGGCGTCTCACAATGGGATTATGTAATTTTATCAGTCATGCAGTGAGGCTCAATGGCCCGTTAACAGAAGATACCTCCCTGGAGGGAGGATTGTCAATGGGGCTCAATGGCCCGTTAACAGAAGTTATCTCCCTGGAGGGCTCGTGGAAGAGATAAGGAAAACTGCCCAATTAAGAGAAGATAACTGCCCCACCTCTAACAGATGGCAATGGAACACATACCCCCACCCACACCTTGCATTTCCAACCTAAGACACCCTCTGTTGCTCTCAGTAGCCCAAAGTGTGATCCCAGTTGCTCCCTTTTAACAGCAGTATGATCCCAGTAACCTCCAGTATGATCCAAGCCATGTACCACCATTCCCAGTATGGTCCTAGTATAATCCTAGTTGCTTCCAGTCCATCCCAGTGTGGTCCCAGCTGCCTCCAGCTCCATCAACACAACCAGTCCCAGTATGATGTCATTTGCTCCCAGAGTGCTCCCAGTTGCTCACAGCAGCTCCCAGTCACTCTCAGAATGATCCCAGCCATTCCCAGTATATCACATTAGCCCCCAACATGGTCTCAATTAGCCCGGCAGGTTCCTACTCACTTCCAAAATGATCCCAGTATGATCCCAGTACAGCCCAGTCCCTCCCAGCGATGCCACTCCTGGCATCCCCCAGCCCTCTCTGTGTTTCCCCCCTCCCAGATCGCCTGATAAGAGCCCCAGGGGCTGGAAGGCCTCAACCAGGGTCCCCAGCAAGCCCCAGTGTGGATCTGCAGCCCCAGTTTTCCCAGTCTGCCTCTCCTTCTCCCCGGGCCGGGTTCCCCCCGGCCCCAGCGGGTGGGAGCAGCCGAGAGCCCCGCGCTGCCCATCCCGACCTGTCCCGGCTCCATCCCCGCTCCTGCCGCGGGCTGCGAGGGCTGCGGGACCGGGGCAGGAGGAATGGGATGGGGGAGCGGTGAGGGAGAATCAGCGGGACAAGGGCTGGAGGGAACAAGACAAGCAGGAGGAGAAGGAGACGTGGAGGAGGAACAGGAAGAGGAGGAGGACGGGTGGGAGGAAGAGCTGGGAGAGAGGAGGAGGAGCGGGAAGCGGAAGCGGGGGGAACACGCGGTCCAGCCCGCGCTGTGTCCGCAGCCCGCCCGGCCCCTGGGGCATTTCCCCCCATATCTCAGGTGACCGCAGAGGGGGAGCTCACCCAAATATCTTGGGGGCTTTGTGGGAGGGCATTTTTAGGGGGGGCCGGGGGAGTTTTGGAGCTGAAAGGACTCCAAAGCGAAGCCACGAATGCCCATTGGGGAGAATCTGGGGGTGCCCCGGGAGGTTGTTTTTTTCGCGGGGGAGGGCAGGAGAGGGGAGAACACTGGGACACCGAAGTGTGCAGCCCAGAGAGGGGAGAGCCCCAGGATTCAGCCCGGAGAGGGGAACACCCTGGCGAGGGGGAAGCCCTGGAGCTCCCCACGGCCTGGAGCAGAGTCAGGGGAAACGGGAGCGCTGGGACCCCAAGAGCCCCGGCATCGCTAAGGGGGAGCCCAGAGAGGGGGAGCCAGGGAACCCCCGGGGGCTGCGGGGATCCCCCAGCAGCACAGAGAAGGGGGAGCCCCAGAAGCCCAAGAGCAGAGAGGGGGGACCCTGGGGATTCCCATGACAGCCTGGAGAGGGTGGGGACCCTGGAGAGGCAAACCCTCAATACACACAGGACCCCCAGAAGTCCAAAGTGGAGAGACCAGAGAGGGGCCGAGCTCTTTTTTAGACGAATAATGAGACATTCAAGTCTTGGAAGGCTTAGTGATGCTATTTCTGAGGGTTTTTCCAACTAAATTTTTGTGGTCTGGAGGTTTTTTTGGGCAGAATCTTGGTGGTCTGGAGATTTTTATGGACACAAAATGTCTGGTGACTTCTAGAGATGTGTTGGGGCAGGAGGAATGTCCCACAAAATGCTCTCATACCTTGTTTTTCTCTTGGAAATAAGATTTCTCATTTCCAAACCTCAGCCCAGTCTCTGGTCTCTCCACTTTGGACTTCTGGGGGTCCTGTGTGTATTGAGGGTTTGCCTCTCCAGGGTCCCCACCCTCTCCAGGCTGTCATGGGAATCCCCAGGGTCCCCCCTCTCTGCTCTTGGGCTTCTGGGGCTCCCCCTTCTCTGTGCTGCTGGGGGATCCCCGCAGCCCCCGGGGGTTCCCTGGCTCCCCCTCTCTGGGCTCCCCCTTAGCGATGCCGGGGCTCTTGGGGTCCCAGCGCTCCCGTTTCCCCTGACTCTGCTCCAGGCCGTGGGGAGCTCCAGGGCTTCCCCCTCGCCAGGGTGTTCCCCTCTCCGGGCTGAATCCTGGGGCTCTCCCCTCTCTGGGCTGCACACTTCGGTGTCCCAGTGTTCTCCCCTCTCCTGCCCTCCCCCGCGAAAAAAACAACCTCCCGGGGCACCCCCAGATTCTCCCCAATGGGCATTTGTGGCTTCGCTTTGGAGTCCTTTCAGCTCCAAAACTCCCCCGGCCCCCCTAAAAATGCCCTCCCACAAAGCCCCCAAGATATTTGGGTGAGCTCCCCCTCTGCGGTCACCTGAGATATGGGGGGAAATGCCCCAGGGGCCGGGAGGGCTGCGGACACAGCGCGGGCTGGACCGCGTGTTCCCCCCGCTTCCGCTTCCCGCTCCTCCTCCTCTCTCCCAGCTCTTCCTCCCACCCGTCCTCCTCCTCTTCCTGTTCCTCCTCCACGTCTCCTTCTCCTCCTGCTTGTCTTGTTCCCTCCAGCCCTTGTCCCGCTGATTCTCCCTCACCGCTCCCCCATCCCATTCCTCCTGCCCCGGTCCCGCAGCCCTCGCAGCCCGCGGCAGGAGCGGGGATGGAGCCGGGACAGGTCGGGATGGGCAGCGCGGGGCTCTCGGCTGCTCCCACCCGCTGGGGCCGGGGGGAACCCGGCCCGGGGAGAAGGAGAGGCAGACTGGGAAAACTGGGGCTGCAGATCCACACTGGGGCTTGCTGGGGACCCTGGTTGAGGCTTTCCAGCCCCTGGGGCTCTTATCAGGCGATCTGGGAGGGGGGAAACACAGAGAGGGCTGGGGGATGCCAGGAGTGGCATCGCTGGGAGGGACTGGGCTGTACTGGGATCATACTGGGATCATTTTGGAAGTGAGTAGGAACCTGCCGGGCTAATTGAGACCATGTTGGGGGCTAATGTGATATACTGGGAATGGCTGGGATCATTCTGAGAGTGACTGGGAGCTGCTGTGAGCAACTGGGAGCACTCTGGGAGCAAATGACATCATACTGGGACTGGTTGTGTTGATGGAGCTGGAGGCAGCTGGGACCACACTGGGATGGACTGGAAGCAACTAGGATTATACTAGGACCATACTGGGAATGGTGGTACATGGCTTGGATCATACTGGAGGTTACTGGGATCATACTGCTGTTAAAAGGGAGCAACTGGGATCACACTTTGGGCTACTGAGAGCAACAGAGGGTGTCTTAGGTTGGAAATGCAAGGTGTGGGTGGGGGTATGTGTTCCATTGCCATCTGTTAGAGGTGGGGCAGTTATCTTCTCTTAATTGGGCAGTTTTCCTTATCTCTTCCACGAGCCCTCCAGGGAGATAACTTCTGTTAACGGGCCATTGAGCCCCATTGACAATCCTCCCTCCAGGGAGGTATCTTCTGTTAACGGGCCATTGAGCCTCACTGCATGACTGATAAAATTACATAATCCCATTGTGAGACGCCCCACCCATGGGGAGGAGCCAAGCATTCCTACCGGGATATAATCAGAGATTTGGAACACCACAGTCAGGGTTCTCCCACTGGATTCCCAGAGGAGCAGCTTTTCTTCTCCGCTGGATTCCCAGAGGAGCAGCTTTTCTTCTCCACTAGATTCGCCGAGGAAGACCAGACCTATCTACACCACCATTGGACCTTTGGAGGAAAACTACACCCTTCTGCAGGATCACTGCTTCAACAGAACCACATCTGTCACACCAGGAGGACTGCAACCACCATTTAATCAGAGTGCAACAAACACCCTGACCAACAGGGTGTCAGGTTGGATTCTGACTCTGTCAGTGTTTTTTTTGTACTACTGCATTTTTATTTTATTTTTCCTAGCAAAGAACTGTTATTCCTATTTCCATATCTTTCCCTGAGAGCCCCTTAATTTCAAAATTATAGCAATTTGGAGGGAGGGGGTTTACATTTTCAATTTTAAGAGAGGCTCTGCCTTCCTTAGCAGACACCTGTCTTTTCAAACCAAGACAGGCAGCGGAACCATCAAACCCAACGCGTTCAGCCCTTGTTTTCCCCCAAACCAGGATTTCCCATTTCCAAACCTTGTCCTGATAGAGGAGGAGGAGGCCGTGAGGAAGAGGAAGATGTCCCGGGAGGCCCAGGCAGGTGAAGAGGAAGTCAGTGCCCCTTTCCCCCTCTCTCCTGCTCCATCTCCCAGCCCAGCACGGCCCCCGACTGCAGGACAACCCTGCTGCCAAAGCTGTCCTGCTGAGGACGCCCTGGGGGGATCTCCTTGCCCTTCCCTGTGGCACGGAGGCAAATCCCTTCCTCTCCTTGTCCTTCCTCCCCCAGACCAGGAGCTGAGCATGGAGAGCAGGGAGGACAAATCCCCACAGCAGAACCTGGTGGAAGAGGCTGTTTTGAGCAGCTCCATGGTGCAGGAACCCAACGGGAGGAAAAACCCCGGAGATCCCGCACAAGGAGGGGTGCAAACGCAAATCACAGGGATCTGAGGAGGAAAGACCCACCCTGGGCTGGGGAGGCTTCCGGAGCCCAGAGCTGGGGGTCAATGAGCAGCTTCAGGGTAAGGAGAAGCCCCACAAGTGCTCAGAATGTGGGAAGAGCTTCAGCCAGAGATCCAACCTGATCTGCCACATGAGAATCCACACGGGGGAGAGGCCCTACATATGTGAGGAGTGTGGCAAGAGCTTCAGCCAGAGATCCAACTTGACTGTCCATCTGAGGAGCCACACCGAGGAGAGGTCTTACAAGTGTGGGGAGTGTGGCAAGAGCTTCAGCCGGAGATCCAACTTGACTGTCCACCTGAGGAGGCACACCGAGGAGAGGTCTTACAAGTGTGGGGAGTGTGGCAAGAGCTTCAGCCGGAGATCCAACTTGACTGCCCACCTGAGGAGCCACACCGAGGAGAGGTCTTACAAGTGTGGGGAGTGTGGCAAGAGCTTCAGCCGGAGCTCCTGTCTGATTGCCCACCTGAGGAGGCACACCGGGGAGAAGCCCTACGAGTGTGATAAATGCAGAAAGGGGTTTCAGACCAGCTCTGATCTCCTCAGGCACCAGCGCACTCACACAGAGGAGAGACCCTTCCTCTGCCCCGAATGTGGGAAAGGCTTCAAGTACAACTCCTCCCTTGTCAGCCACCAGCACATGCACACCCGGGAGAGGGCCTATGAGTGTCCTGAGTGTGGGAAGAGATTCACCCACAAGTCGAACCTGATTGTCCACAAGAGGATTCACACCGGCGAGAGGTCTTACGAGTGTGGGGAGTGTGGGAGGAGCTTCTGCCAGCGCTCCCACCTGATCTACCACCTGAGGAGCCACACCGGGGAGAAGCCCTATGAGTGTGATAAATGCAGGAAGAGGTTTCAGACCAGCTCTCATCTTGTCAGGCACCAGCGCATTCACACGGATGAGAGGCCCTTTCGCTGCCCTGACTGCGGGAAGGGCTTCAGGGACAACTCCAGCCTCGTGACCCACCGGCGCATCCACACCGGGGAGAGGCCCTATGAGTGTCCAGTGTGTGGGAAGAGCTTCTCACAGAGCTCTGACTTGAGCAGACACAAACAGAGGCAGCACTAAGGGAAGCCCTGCAAGTGCCCTGCATGCAGGGAGAGTTTCATGCGCTCCTCCAGCTCCATCCCCCATGGGATCCACACTGGATGATCCCCAGTGAGCGCCGGTGGGCAGAGCCCCGGTGATCAGTGGTGGCAGTGATCCGTGTTGGGAAGACACCTGCCTGGGGGGCTCCACATCCTCCTGGCTCCCCATGAGCACCTGCACACATCCACAGACCAACATCAGAAATCCATTGTGGAGAGCAGATTTGTTGACCTCTGACCCCAGAAAAATCTCACTTTTTTGCATCTTCTGGTGTCATCAAGCAACACTGGACGACCTTGGAGGTCGTCTCCCACATAAATCCGTCCTTTTCATTCTGTCTGGCCCACGGGCATCTTCCACAGCCAAATAGGGACAGACTAGGGCAAACCCCATGGTTTTTGGAGACGTTGGGATGGAAGCCCATCCAAGAAAGGTTCTTCCCACCCACCCAAGCATGTGCACACTCTGTTGGCAGGACACGTAAATCCTTTTGTTTTGGTCTTGAAATGAAAAGGTTTCCCTGTGACTGTGTTCACAGCGGTCTTAGGATGAGGGAAGAGACATAGATCTGCCTCCATGTTTCAGAAGGGAAGAGACGTAGATCTGACTCCATGCTTCAGAAGGCTTGGTTTATTATTTTATGATATATATTACATGAAAACTATACTAAAGGATAGACGGAAAGTTTTCATCTCAGAAGGCTAGCTAAGCCAAGAATAGAAAAGAAAAGAAAAGAAAAGAAAAGAAAAAATGATAACAAAGGTAGCTGCCTCAGACTCTCTGTCCGAGCCAGCTCTCCTGTGATTGGCCATTAATTCCAAACATCCACATGAGACCAATCACAGATGCACCTGTTGCATTCCACAGCAGCAGACAATCATTGTTTACATTCTGTCCCTGAGGCCTCTCAGCTTCTCAGGAGGAAAAAATCTTAAGGAAAGATTTTTAAAGAAAAGATGTCTGCGACAGTTTCCCTTTGAAAGCCCTGAAACTGGGGTTCAAAGGTGTTGAACTAAGGCATAGATGGGGACCTGTGGGGGACCATGACATGGATGGGGACATGGGGAGACATGGCCATGGATGGGGATGTGGGGAACACGGATGGGGACACGAACTGGGACATCATCAATGCCACCACCTGTGCCACCTCAGTGCCACCAGTACTGTCATCTCAGCCATGGCCAAGCGCTGTCCAACGCAGTTCCTGCCACCCTATCTCCACTGTCACCACTGAGGTGTCCCAGCTGAATGTCACCCCTCTACCAGGGCAGGATGGGAACTTGTTCAGCTGGTGACAAGTGGCCCAGAAGTGAGTGACAGCCACCAGGGTGTCCCAAGGCCATCGTGCTCTGGAGACCCCAAGCACCCCTTGAGACAGGCTGGGGAAAGGGCAAGGGTCAGTGTCACCCATGGGGTCATGTGGCCCAATGTCAGTATCACCAGAGGCGTCCTGCTGGCAGCGTCCCCACAAGTGTGGCAACATTGTCCCCTGCTGAGTGTCCTGGTGGCATCGTGTCCCCTCCCCTTCGTATGTCCCTATCCCCGCTGTGGCTCCCTGTGACCCCTCTGTGTGTCCCTGTCCTGCCCCGTGTGTCCTTGTCTCCCACGTGAGTCCCTGTTCCCATCTCCCCTATGTCTCTCTGTCCCCTTCCATGTGTCCACCTCCCTCCTCCTACGTCTCTGTCCCCTGCCCCCAGCAGGTCCCAATTCTCTGACGTCCCGTGGCTGCGTCTTTCAGGGTGTCCCTGTGTCCCACAGGTCCCGTGGCCCTCAAGGTGTCACTGTGGCCCCCTGGATGTTCCCGTGGCGGCTCGTGGCGCTGAGCATCCATGCCCATCCTGGCACAGGTAGGGACATGCCACAACACCTGTGACACCCTGTGACATCCCATGACACTCACCCTTTGTCTTCTGATTTTGGGTCCTGCCCCCTCCACTTTGGGTCCGTTCACCCTGTTTTGGGTCCCACATCAAACTCCCCCAAAACACCCCAAAATTTCCCAAAATGGGAATGTCCTGCAGCAGGTTTCACTTGGTGTCCAGGAGTAAAGATCCCAAAACCCTTAAAAATTCATCAGGGATCCAAAAAATCCATGTTGAGCATAATCATGGGATGCCCCCCTCCCCCCCTCCCCCGCTGCCTTCCTGGTATTTCTTGTCTCCACTACTGCCTTGGAGACATTTGGGGATACCCCTCCTTGCCTTCCTGGGGTGTCCCCCCTTTCCCTCCCTCCTTGGGACATCTTGGGGTGTCCCTTAATGAGTTGGGGACAATCTCAGGGTGTTCCCCCTCCCCGCCCTGGGTGTCCCCGTCACCCTCCCTGCCTTGGGGACATTTGGGAACACCCCCCCAACCCAGGTATCACTTCTGAGGTCCCTGGCGAGCTGCACATCCATGGCCAGGCTGATGTCTGAGGAGCAGCTGGTGACAAGACAGCGTACAGCAGGCAGGTGGCCGTGGTGTCACCTCTCCTGCCTGGGCAAAGGCTGTTAACAGGGTCAGCACTCACGTGGCACCAGTACAGGGGTCAGGATGGGGGAGGACAAAAGGGGGTGACACCGTGGAATGTCCTCAGTGTCAGGGGGGAGAAAGGGGCAACTCCCCACTAGCTGCCTCACGCGGTGTTGGAGATTTGGGAACATTCCTGGGGACAGCACGAATTGTGGGCTCCCCCCTTTCACCTGGGAACCCTAAATCTGCCCCCCCTTCCTATCTCAGGGACTTTGGGGACCCCAAAATTTGACACCTCCCCCCCTCACCTGAGGATCCTAATTCCCCTTGCTCCACCCTCCGCTTTTCCAGGGGATTTTGAGGACTCTAAATTTCCCCTTCTTCTCACATGAGGATCCCAAATCTGGCCCTTTCCCATTCCAGGGCACTCTGAGGACCCCAAATCTTCCCCTCACCAAGTGGCCAGCACGGTCTCCAAGCTCCAGGACTGGACACCAGAACCCCCTGACCAGGCTCCAAGCTCCAGCACCAAGCACCAGGAACCCACCAAGGACCCCCAGAAGAGGCTCCAAGCTCTGGTATTGAGCACCTGGGCCCCCCCCAGACCTACTGGAGACCTCTTGGGCTCACTCCAAGCATCAACACTGGACCCCAGACTCACCAGAGACCACTGGACTGGGCTTTGCGCTCCGGTACTGAGCACCAAAGACTACTGTGACCCCCCAGGACTCCCCCCACGGCCCCGGGATGCCCCCGCCCCGGGTCCCATGCCCTGGTTCTGGCAGGTATTGAGCCCTGAAGGGGGGTCTCCATGCCCACCCCCACCCCAAAGTAATCCTCGGGGAGGGGAATTTGGGGTTCCCAGAGACCCCCTAAGGGTGGGGAGGAGAAGGTTCAGGGTCCCGAGAAACGCTGGGTAAGGGTGAACTGGGGGTCCTGGGTGGATTTCGAAGGTCCTAAGAGTTTTTGGGCTTGGGATCCCAAAACTTTAGTGGGGGTCCCCAAAACTTATGGGGGGTCCCAAAGACCCAGGTGGGTAATTGAGCCCTGGAGCAATTCCCGGGAGATTTGGGGGATGGGAGGACCTGAAATTAGGGGGCATCCCCACACCCATCCATGGGGGGGTGGTCATGGAGCTTCACACAGTACCATGCAAGAACCACTGGGTTATTTGCATAGCCCCGCCTACCCTCTCCAGTAAATCACAGCAGAGAATGGATTCTTTTTGAATAACCACACACACATAATTCCAAAACTCCCGTGAAATGAAAGATTTGCAAACCCATGCCCACAACTGCAAACAAAGTCTTTCTTCAGTTCACATTGGGAGAGGTGTCCCTCTTGTCATTTTATGGAGACTTCTCCACAAGAAAACAGGTCTCTCGTGGCTTTTAATTTCCGTGAATAGCAGCTGCCTGGGAATCAGTAATCCTGAAGTCTCTCCCATCTTTTACAGCTTTCCCACAGCTGTGTTTATGGGCCATGTCAACTTATTGGGTATTATTTTACGGATGAGCTGTTCAAGAGCAAAGGTTCTTTTTATTTATCTCTGAGATCATCTTCATCTCTGGCAACAGAGGTCTTCTTCTTTCCCTGGGGGCAAAGGGTCTTCATCACTCTTTACTCTATTTGTTCAAATTTCTCATGCTATCACTGCTATTTCAACATCTGCTTGCATCAGCATAGATGCATCTGTTCATATCTAGAATTTGAACACTTCATCCCCCATACTTTTCAATGAGTTACAGGGAAAGAGTCTGATGTATCAATTATATCTTCTCCATAACCTTACAAGAGGATTTCAGCCCAAAACCTAAGGCATCGCCTCATTCTCCTTTCTTTACTGACATTGGTGACTTCCTATTGTTCCTCTACATGCCTTCATTCTGTCTCTTTCTCTCACGCAAGGGAGGATTGAAGGTCTGCAAGTCTTATCTGTGCACTGAGAGAGTTCATATCTCGCTTGGGGCCTGCAGATGGTCGCGTGGTCCCTGCCAGGTGGCACCTGAAGCAATCCCAGCGATGGATTTTCAGGCCGTACTGGGGAGGCTGTGTGGGGATCTCAGGGGCCCGGCCAGAACGGTGGCAGCCGCTCTGGCCGCAGGGCTGTCTCTGGCCCTTGCTGTGCTCAATTCCACCGCGGGGCTGTTTTCTGCTGAAGCTGCAGAGCCTGCACCGTGGGGAGGAGCAGGATCTCAGCACCAGGCTGGGATTCAGCTGCCAATGGCCTCCCCTCCCTGTGCCCAGCAGCCGCTGAGGCCCAGCCTGGCCCCCACTGCCAGGCCATGATGGCCATGGCGGAGCAGGCCCGAGGCCGGGCCACGTCTCGTTCTCTGTTCAAGGCTGGAAGAAAAAGAGAGAATTCACAGAGTTCGTTCATTTTAAAATGTGAATCTCACAGAGGCAGATATAGCTTTTATTTGGCTTATTAACATGCCTATTCTCAAAGCTAGCCAGCAATTGATTTTGATAGGCAGAGAGGAAGCTCTCAGCAGCTCCTCTCAAAAAAAAATCACTTCCATGGGTGGCTCCAATGCAAAACAAACACACTTCCCTTTCCTTCTTCCCTCTGCTTTCAGCTAGGAATGTGCTGGAAAATGTCCAGCAAAAAGACCTTTGCTGTGTGCTCTGGGAGCCCACACAGCTGCTGGACCTTGTTCCCCATCCCTGCACAGCTCCCTTGGGAGGCACAGCGGGAGCAGCACCCTGGGAGCCTCGGGAATGCCCCTCTGGGATGCATGACACACACTGCAAGGATCTGGGACTCCAGTTCCCAGCAAGGAAAAGATGTTCCTGCTCTTGAAGGCAAAGCTCTTAAGAAGGGCTTGAAAGCCAAGGGGAGCAAGGTCTTACAACAAGATCCGCCTTCATAACTTCATCCATGGTTCTTGTAGCTCCTGCATTGGGAATTAGATTGGGAGGGTCTTTGGTGGGAGCTGCCCTGGGTCAAGAGAGACACTGTGAGAGAAACAGAGCAGGCAAAGAGAGGCAGAAAACAAAGGAGGACACAAATACTATCAGCTGAGAAGGTACTCTGAAAACCAGACTGGAACTGACTGTAAATGAATGCAACAGAAAGAAATAACTTTGAAACTTTTATTTCCTATCAAAACACATTTTCCCCCCTTTCTCACAAATCTCCTCTTGATGTCATTCAGCAGGGCTTTCAGAAAGTGCTTTGTTCTGAGTGGATGTTCCAGGCTGCCGACACAAGGAAACGTGGAATGGGGTTTTTTCTGCTCCTGGGGAGTTTGACATCCTCAGCTGAGGAGGAGGTAGCAGAAGAAAAGAGCAGCTGGTGTTGGTATCGGCGGGAGAAGAGCGGCATCCAATATGGGTGATCAGCAAATCTCGTTTATTGATTGAAAGTCACTTACACTTATATTAGAATTAATGAAGTTCATACATATTGCAAAGCTGAGCTCATGATTGGTTAGTAACTTATCAACCGAATACGCCTATTTCTACATTCTTGTAGGCATTCTATTGATACATTCTGTATGTTTTCAGCATTAATCTCTCTCCCCCATCCTCATGTTGCAGGCAAGGTCATCATGCCCTTGCCTGTCATTGGTCATTGACTGCTGACTCCGAGGCTTTGTGTTCTCCTTTCTTCTCCAGCAGTATATGGCCTTTCTCTGCTAGCCAGCAATCCAAAAAACTCTCTACATCTCCCCCGTTTTTCTGTTGTACAAGCATGTCTGGTTAAATGCAGCGGACACCATTCTTTGCACCATATTCTGTAAGCATATGCAAAGGCAGGGCAAAATCATCACTAATAACAAGATTACAATGCCTACTACAATGGCAACCTTAACAATAGAGCGCAGCCATGATCCCAGGCCTAAGGAGCTAAGCCATCCATCAATGCCAAGGCCTGATTCTATTTGTAAGTTCCCAGTTAACCTTCGTAATTCAGAGAGCTGGGTGTGTACAGATTGTGCATGGTCAGAAAGATTCATGCAACACATACCCTCGAATTCTTCACAGCCATGACCTTGTGCTAATAAGAGGAAATCAATTGCAGCTCTGTTTTGAAGCGTTGCATGTCGAATAGAATCGACATCAAGTAAAAGGCTAGAAAGTGCCAGGGAAGTAGCATTGGTTTGCTTAGCGAGCCAACATCCTAATTTGTTTAAAATAGCATGTGCACCTGCTGCTGATACCCCTGGGGTCAAGAAAGATGCTGCAATTATGGCCCCTGGTGACCAGAATTTCACATCATCTCTGCAGTCTGCCGCAAATGCATGAGTCATTCGTTTATGCCGAGGATGACAGCTCATTTTTAATATCATGGATGTATTGGGTGTCAGAAGAGACAGCCGTCCAATTGTGCATGGCCCCCCTCGCAGCCTGGATGGGACACCGGGCCAAGCACGGTCCCCACATAGCAAAAATATCCTGGTGGCAATTGAATAGGATCATTGGATGAGATTGACACAGTCTTTGTGGTATAGTTGCACCAGGCTGTTGCATTCCGGTAGATAGCCATGCTAGAAGTCACAATAGTGGAATAGTTTTTTGTTGGCAACCGGCTTTTATGGAAAAAATTGAGACATGCATCTGCCATCACTGAGCCTAACAGCTCCAATTCTTGGGGTTCCTGTGATGCTAGGGGAAAATGAGAAATCCAGCGATCCCAGTGATCTACACTTGCCTTAGCATCATTGGTTTTGCAGGTGGGCACATGTGAGGGGCATGGCCAAGGATCAGCCGGTAATCCACCAAACAGGTTGAAAAGGGATTGCCGGGGGAAGATAATGACAAGCAGATAGCTTCCTGGTTAGTTAAGTTTGCCATGGTTACCCAGATGTTAGTCTTAGGCTGAGGTGGAACCCATCTTGAATGGGCTTCTACCCCTTCAAGGACGCCTGTCATTGAAAGGGCAAAAGTTAGTAAGGCAATGGTTTTCCCAGGCATTGCTTTCACACACCCAGGATCTGGTTAAGAATCATGTCCCTCACAAATAGTTAAGAATGTCTCTTCTTCCCTTTTCTCTTCCTTGATCTGCCTAGATTTAACCTCTTTAGGTTTCTCAGACAATCGTCCCACGCTTTATTAGGGTCCTGATCCTTTGAAATCGGACCTATTACATCCAACTGTGGCAAAGGAATACCTCGACCACACTTAGACTGTAAGATGTATGATTGAGATTGCCTAAAGCACGTCTTACTAAACGCTGAGTTTCCCAACTGAACCAAGCAAGAATTTTTTGTTCTGGAGATTCATATAGCTGTAACCCCTCGTGGTTAGGTAATCCTGTAAAGGCTTTAAGTGCTCTTTGCCAAGAGTTAAACTGCAATAAAATGCACAGCTTCTACACCATAATTCTGGCAACTGGGTCTGATGTACCCACTTAACTTGCTGACAGCCCCCGCAAGAAAACAATATCCACGCAGCACAATGTTTGTCGTGACACTTAATACAAACTAAATCCTTAGGCCCTTTATACTCAAAATCAGAGAGCAATGAAAGCAGCTTAATATATTATCTACAGATTTGCATCCATCAACTGCTCTATCAATGGCATAACCACACTGTCCTTTTAGTTTAAGAAATATTGGTCGAAGGATGAGCAACAGCTTCGTCTCCACCCTCTGACGATCTTCTTCGTCCAATCGATTGAGGTGTTCCATCCAGTACAGCTGCTCTGGTCCACTTAGCAGGTACCCACAGAGATCCTGCAGGGGTAGAAACACAAAGATACCCGCGGCCCCAATATAACACTTTAGCAGGGCCTTGCCATTGCCCTGTTTTAGGATCTCTGTATTTTACCCATACAGCTTGCCTTTCAGTACCTTTTTCTTGTGCATAGTGGCGAATCACAGCAGGGACTTTACTTTCCCAAAAACACACAAATGATTTAAAACAAATAAACACCTTAGTAGTCTTTCCTGTGGTTCTCTAATGTCTGTGTACTTACTCAAATACCTTTTCAAGGTACCATTAGCCCTCTCTACGATTGCTTGTCCTGTTGGAGAGTTAGGGATGCCTGTGACATGTTCTATTCCCCACATCTGCATGAACTGCTTTATTCTTTGGCTACAATAAGCTGGCCCATTGTCAGTTTTGATGCGCTGTGGAACTCCCATTATTGCAAAACAACAACTAAGATGCCTTTCCACCTGTCTTGCTTTCTCACCAGTATGTGCTGTAGCCCATATAAAATGACTATAGGTATCTATAGTAACATGCACATACTTCATCCTACCGAATTCAGCAACATGCGTTATGTCCATTTGCCAGGTCTCATTTGTTTTCAGTCCTCTTGGATTTACTCCCAGACCTAGCCCACAGCCTCCATTATGATGACTACATATGGGGCAGGCTCTAACTATTGCCCGTGCTTCTTCCATAGATATCTGAAATTCTCTATGGAGGCCTTTTGCATTTTGATGAAACATGGAATGTGCCTCTCTGGCTATGGTCTGCTTAGGAATTGGAGTCGTTTGAGTGACTGAAACTAACTTGTCTGCTCGTGCGTTACCTTCTCCTAATCCAATATCCCACTTATGGCTTCTAATATGGATAACAGAGAAGGGGTGCTCTCTCAACTTAACCGCCCTCTGTAGCTGTATAAACAACTCATGCAACCTCCTGTTTTGAACCTCTTTTATAGAGGCATCTTCAATTCTTTCACACACTCCTGCGACATACAAAGAATCTGTCACTATGTTAAGAGGTTCGAAAAATACATCATAGCCCATATAACAGCTAACAATTCCATCGTTTGTAAAGTATCCAACTCGGAAGCCTGGAGGATCTGATGATACCATTGTCCCTCTTTCTGCCAGGTTACTGCAGCAGTTCTAGATTTTCTCCCCGCATCTGTGTACGCTGTTACAGCATCCGACAAGGGTGTCTGTGATCTTTTTGGGCGTTGAATCCAACCCCACTGCCCTACCCAATTCAATGGTGCAGTGGGAATATTCTCAGTAGCAAACACACTTCCGGCTCCCAACAGAGCCTCTTGTAATTCCATACTGTTTTCCAGGTACCATGTCAATGTATCTTTTTTCATCGGTATCCAAATCTGATCAGGTTCCTTTCCTGTAACCTGCAATGCTCTCTCACGGCCCTTTTTAAGCAAATCAGCCAAAATTTCAATTTTTTGAAGAAGAGTTTTATGCTGTTGAAGTGGAGGAGATATCCATTCCAAAGCCCATACCTCCCCCGTTTTTCTGTTTTGCTGAGTAAGTGCACCAAGTAAATATTTTTCTCCACACCAAACTGTCAGCTGTATAGGAAGGCTAAGATCACGTCTCCGAACACAGCCTTGTGTTACACAGTCCAATATCTGTTGAAGTATTTTAAACTGTTCAGGGGTTATATGAACAGGTTTAAGTGGGTCAGTCCCTTTTAGTAAAGGTCTCAGTTCATTTATTAATTCATTTGGGATACCAACAATAGGACGCAACCATTGCAAATCGCCGAGTAACTTTTGAGCATCATGTAATGTATGTATTTTAATATTCAATTGTAGCTTTTGAGGGTAACAACCTGATCTGTAAGTGTCCATCCTAAATATTTCCAGGGTGCAGATACCTGTATTTTTTCAGGAGCTACAACCAACCCATGCAGTTTTAAAGCATCATGTATTTCTTGAATTTGTTGACCTGTAAAAGGTTGTGATTGAGCAAATAAAATATCGTCCACGTAATGATAAATTATTATCTCGGGCCAGGCTTTTCTTAAGGGTTGTAAAGCATTGTCTACATACAACTGACACAAAGTGGGACTGTTCCGGCTCCCCTGAGGAAGGGAAGTCCATTCAAACCTTTTATCTGGCTCTTGCCTATTTAAAGCTGGCAAGGTGAATGCAAACCTTCGTGTGTCTCGTGGATGGAGAGCAATAGTAAAGAAACAGTCTTTAAGGTCCACAATCAAAAGTGGCCAGTCCTTTGGCAACATGGCTGGGTTAGGTAACCCTGGTTGTAAAGCTCCCATGGGCTCCATTTGTGCATTCACAGCCCTTAAATCATGTAGCAGTCTATATTTCCCAGATTTCTTTTTGATGACAAAAATAGGAGTATTCCATGGACTTGTTGACAACTGTAAATGACCCTGTTTATATTGTTCATGCACTAAAATGTGAGCTTGTTCCAGACTTTCCCTTTTCAAAGGCCATTGCTTCACCCACACCGGTGTTTCGGTTGTCCATGTAAGTGGGATCGGGAAAGTCCAACAAGCAATGGCTATTACCCTAAAGGGTGTTCATTTGTCAACACTATTCCCATTTGAGCTAAAACATCCCGTCCAATAAGGCATTGCACAGTAGGAGGTAAAGTTACAACAGAAAAAATATTCCGTAAAGTTTTTCCATCTATAGTCACAGACAACATAGGTGATTTTTAGCAAGCGTTAAACCTCCAACTCCAGTAACAGTCACAGTAGTAGGCTGTAACGGCCAATTATGGGGCCAAAAATCCGGACTGATAATGCTGGAATTCGCTCCAGTATCCAATAAACCCTCCAGTGTGTGTTTTTCCCCCCGATATGCTATTATTACAGCACGTTTTGGTCGATCATTCAAATTTAGTGTTAACAAAGTAAGTCCCCCAGTAGAACCAAATCCTCGTTCTCCTCTGGATTGCAACTGACGAGGAGTTAAAGTTTTAGTCAGCTGTTCCAGTGGTACCAATTGAGCAATCCTCTGTCCTTTCTCAATCCTTATCGGTGGGAAAAGAGTATGAACCATAACACAAATTTCCCCTGTAAAATCCACATCGATTACTCCAGATAAAACAAATAATCCCAGCATGGTGGCTGATGATCTCCCCAACAACAAAGCTCCCATAGGTTGTCCATCAATGATAATTGGTCCCTTTATCCCAGTAGGGACCTTTTCCGGTTGGGTAGTCAGCAGATCCACGGCTACTGCGGCTTCCAAGTCCAAGCCGATGCTTCCGGGTGTAGCTGGCTGCAGGGAAGTGGAGCTGAAGCGTTGGTAGCCGCTATTTGTGTCTGCACGCGGCGGCGATTCTGCGCGCTGAACTTTACGTTTTTTGACCGGCATCTGCAAGCTCCAGTGTTGTGTGTATCCGTACGGCAATTGTTACACCAAACAGTAACAGCCCGGCAGGCAGCACGAGTGTGTCCCATGCCTCCACAGCGGTAACACCGGATTCGGCCAGTAGATGGCGATCGTGGAGCACTTGTCACCGCTGCTTGGAGTAGTCCGGGTGTTTGAAGGGGGGCTAACGCTGCCATAACCTGATTCTGTGAATTTTCTACCTGTTTCTGTGAATTCTCTACTTGCTTCTGTATTCCAATTCCTACCTCTTTGATAGCTTCTATTAACATAGCTTGATTCCCTACAGGTACATTTGCCATTCGTTCTAAAGCCTCCTCTATAGTCCAATTTGCTCCCAGGGTATTTAATACATTCCTTGTAACCTGATTAGAGTTTTGAAGTGTGCACTGTTTTAATAAAGCACCCTTCATGTAATCAGGTACCCCTGCACAGTCAATAGCATTAGCTATCCTATCTATAAAAGATCCAAAAGGCTCATCTCTTCCTTGCTTAATCCCCATATAAGACGGTACCCCTCCTGGTTCTCGTATCCATCTATAGCCATTCGTGCCAAATTCATCGACTGCCTACATTTGTCTGGACCAAGTAATGCTTGCACTTCTGTTCTACTAAAAGGTCCCGTTCCCAGAAGCTCATCTAAAGTAACTTCATACAAAGGATCACCTTGCTCTCTCTGTACGTTTACACACTCCTGACAGAGTGACTGCCAATATGACCCAAATAAAAGCTGCTGATGTTGAGTTAGAATTAACTTAGCTATTGACCTAGAGTCTGCCGGTAGCAAGATCTGAGTCCCCCAGATGTAATCAAGCATCTGTTTCGTAGGCTCACCAGTCACCCCGAACTGGCTAACTGTGGCTCGCAACTGAGACAACAGTTTCCAATCTAGTGCAGTAATTTCAGCCTGCAAGGCGCCTCCTGCTACCGGAGCGTATACCACCGGACAGGCAATTTCCTTCACTGCCTCTATAGCTTCTCTATCCCCCGAATTGATGACGTCCCGTGCCAGCGCTGACCATGCCTCCCTCCGTTCCCGTGCAATAGACACTGCTAAGTCACGTGCCTCAGGGATCGACTCATTGTTAGGAGGAGGAGGAGGGGGGGGGTCGGGCCACGGTGCAGATGGCGAGGGAGAGTTACTGCTTAAGGCAGGAGCCGATGCCGGTGGCAGAATTACCGTGGAGGTAGCAGGCGGCAATAATCGCTCTGAACAAATACCATAACTCTTATTCTTATCATATGCCACACTCGCCTGTTCTACTGCTTTCACCTCTGCCTGCTGCTGCAATAACTCATTAAATACAATTTTCCACGGCTTTCCCATCTTTTTTGCAGTTTTACTGTCCTCTATAGTTGCCTCCCACACTTTTCCCCAAACTTACGCCATTCTGTTATCTCATGTACTGTATGGGGATTCTGAAAAACTCCTAAATTATGCCCCATAGTCTAATAAACAGGGAGCTCCCTTTGCAAGTCTATTCCTTAACCTGATGCTTTTGTAAAAAGCTTATAATAAATCGTATGCTGCTTGCCTTTGATTTTCCATATCCAGCTGATTTTCCATATCCAGCGCGCTGTTTGCAGCCCTTACAAGGTCTCGGCAGCACGTATCGGCCAGGTATCTTCTTTAAGATCACCTAGGGCGCGGTACCTGTCCCTTTTTTAGCGGTACTTATCGCCGTCCCGGCTGCTGAAGGACCCGACTTTTACACCGATCCACCGTGGTCCCGGTTGCAGTTGCAGCTATCACGTCGGCCAGGTCACCATTATGTTGGTATCGGCGGGAGAAGAGCGGCAGCCAATATGGGTGATCAGCAAATCTCATTTATTGATTGAAAGTCACTTACACTTATATTAGAATTAATGAAGTTCATACATATTGCAAAGCTGAGCTCATGATTGGTTAGTAACTTATCAACCGAATACGCCTATTTCTACATTCTTGTAGGCATTCTATTGATACATTCTGTATGTTTTCAGCATTAATCTCTCTCCCCCATCCTCATGTTGCAGGCAAGGTCATCATGCCCTTGCCTGTCATTGGTCATTGACTGCTGACTCCGAGGCTTTGTGTTCTCCTTTCTTCTCCAGCAGTATATGGCCTTTCTCTGCTAGCCAGCAATCCAAAAAACTCTCTACAAGCTGGGGTTCACCTATCCATAGGAAGCAAGGGGAGGGGGAAATCTCTCATCATCTCTGTAGCAGCTCCCACAGGGATTGAAGGCTGATCCCAAGGGTCACATTCAGGGCTGCCTTCATGGAATGCTTACTGTGGGGCAGTGCCTGGATCTTGGAGCACCCAGCTGCCCCCCATGTTTGGAGGTGCCTGAGGAGAGCTGGGACGATGCCAGGGACATCCTGCAGAGACATCTCACCTGTCCCGCTCTGTGTGCACTCAGTCCCAAAAGTAACCCTGATCATGATCCCAATCTCACACTATGTTACACACACTCACAGTCCCGTATCTAGTGTCATCCCAGTTCCAGATCCAATCCCAACCCCTGGACTAAAACCAATCCCACATTTAGCCTTAACCTCAATCCCAGCTCTAATCCAAACCTCAACCCTAACTCCAACCCCAGCCCCAATTTCAGCCCCTTCCTAAGTCCTCATCCACAAACCAAATCCAACATTTTGCCCTACCTGTAATCCCAGCTGCAATTCCAGCCCTTGCCCCATCCTCCAGCCTTAACCCAAATCCCACACATTCAACCCTAACTCCAAAGCCAGTCCCAAATCCAACTCTTAACTCCAACACCCACCCCACTGCCAAATTTAGCCCTAACTCGAGCCTGGACCCCAGCCCCAGCCCACACTCCAGTCCTACATTTACCTCTAAATCCAAATTAGCCCCAGCTCAATCCCCATAGTATTGTTATGAACATGAACAAGGCCAAACTTTCTCTGGAGAAAGAGGTTCTCGTTTCTTAAAACAGCTACAAGGAACGGAGTACCCAGGATAAGCCCAGGCACCCACACAGCAAACCAAAAACAAAACAGTGTGCTAACCCCAAGTGCACTGAGCTCTCCGCAGAAAACAAATACCCAAGAAGAAGAATCCCGACCCAACTGCACTTCCCCCCCATTTATACCCCCTTTCAAGTCCAGGATTGGTCCATTTTGGATCCGCATGGTGATTGGTCCATTTCCAGGCTTCTCATTGGTCTTTAATGCCATTCATTCTGGACCAATCGTTTCTGCAGGGCTTCGAATGATTGGTCAGATCTTCCATCCAATCCCTCTTTGACCTCGCCTTGCCCCGCCAGACCGCCTTTCCACCAAACCCTGGACTCTTCTCCTAGAACAATCTAATAATCCCCCCCCCACTTAACATAATACAATTAATATAACATAATTTATACAATGTAATTGAACTATGCCCTAATTTAACTTAACTTTTACCTAAAACAGCATTATTAGAGCTAATCCCAATGCCAGACCCAGTTCCAGCCCCAGCCCTTACCCAAACTCCACATTTAGCTCTGGCCCCAGTTCCAGCTCTAACCCCACCCTCAGTCCCACCCCCAGCACCCTCTCAGCCCCAATCTCACCCTAACCCAACCCAAACCTGCGGTTTCCCTGCGACCCCTCCCTCATCTCTCCCCTCCCCATCCCTGACCCCGCCCCCTCTCCTGGCCCCACCCCATCCCTAAGCTACGCTCAGTCCATGACCCCGCCCCATCCCTGGCCCCACCCCATCCACAAGACACGCCCAGTTTCTGACCCCTCCCCCAATCCTGGCCCATCCCCCGTCCCTAAGCCACGCCCAGTCCCCGCCTCCGGTAACGGGTGCACAGGCTGGACACCAGCAGTCACACCAAGGGGACCGAGAGGGACGGAGACCTCCCTCCCCAGGAGTGAAAAGGATGGACATGGCTGGGACTGCCTGGAGTGAAAGCTATGGAGACACCCAAGCGAGACATCCCCAAGCTGGACAGAGAGAAAGACCTGGAAGGTGGACACAGAGACCACCATGCCCCCACACATAGGGGAGGAGGACACAGAGCCCCCTGTACCCCCCACAGCAGAGGAGGATGGAGACCCCCCCGGGGCTGGTCTTTAAAGAGAAGAAGGACAGAGATCCTCAGACCTCCCACAGTGGAGAATGGACGCCACTATGGTTCCCCCAAAGGTAAGGAGGATGCAGACCCCTCCTGAGGCCATTCTGGGGGGTGAGAAGGTTGGAGACCACCCCCAGCCCCCCACAAAGGTAAGCAGAATGGGGACTACCCACTTCCTCCCAAAAGGTAAGGGGGGTGGCGAATGCCCTCGGCCCTCCAGACGGGAGGAGGATGGAGATAACCCCAGCCCCTCAATGGAGACCCTGTGGCCTCCCCATAGGGGATGAGGTCAGAGACCACACCAGCCCCCCCCCAGAAGGGAGGAGGATGGGAGCCAGCCTGGTCCTCCCCATTATGGGAGGAGGATGAAGGCTCCCCTGGACCTCTCATAGCAGAGGAGGACAGGGACCATTATGGTTCCTCCAAAGGTAAGGAGGATGGAGACCCCCTGGGTCCCCTAAAGGGGAAGATGGCAATGGAAGATGGTCTCTGTCCTCCCTGGGGCAAAGAGTACAGAGACATCCCACAGCCCCCCCAAAGGTAAGGAGAATGGAGACTTCCCAGTGTCCCCCCAAAAGTAAGGAGGGCAGGCATGTCTTGGCCCCCCAAAAGGGGAGGACGATGGAGACAACTCTGCCCCCCCTAAAAAGGAGGATGACAGGGATCCCCATGCCTTCCCATAGGGGATGATGTCAGTGACCACTCCAGCCCTGCCCTGGGGCGAGGAGGACTGAGACCCACCCAGCCCTCTCCCATAGCAGAGAAGGACAGAGACCGCTATGGTTCCCCCAAAGGTAAGGAGGATGGAGACCACTCCAGGTCCCCCCATAGCAAAGGAGGATAGAGACCTCATCCCCTAAAGATAAGGACAGTGACCCCCCAGGATCCCTAAATGGGAGGAGGATGGAGGCACTCCAGCCTCCCTCAAAGGGGATGAGCATGGCCCTCCCCAGAGGTAAGGAGGATGAAGACGCCTGAGGCCCTCCTAAAGGGGAAGAGGCCAGAGACAACCCTGGCCCCACTGTACAATAGGAGGACTGCAGCGTCCCGATTCATCCCATCAGAGAGGAGGACAGATGGCCCTGGGTTGTCTCTGTCCCTCTCCTACTTGGGGAGTCCTGGGAGGGGTCTCCAACCCTCTCTCGCCTGGGAACAATCAGGGGGTGGGGATGGTGTCTGTCCCTCTCACCCATTCAGTGTCCAGTGAGGGTCTCTGTCCTTCCCCCCTCAGGATTCCTGGGAGATGCTTGCAGGGGTTTGGGGGGTGTCTCTGTCCTTCTCATCCTGATGATGTTGGGGTGGGGTCACACCAGGGGTGAGAGGGACAGACACCCCCCCGGTCTCCCCACGTATGAGAGGGTCGGAGAGCCCCCCCACTCCTTGAGCATACTCATCAGTGAGAGGGACACAGAGGCCCTGATCCCCAGCCCTAGCACAAGATTCCCTGAGGTGAGAGGGATGGAGACCCCCTGGGGAATGCCCTGGAGTGAGAGGGACAGGGACAACTCCCCCAAGCCCCTCTCAATCATCCCCCAGAGTGAGAGGCATGGAGACCCCTTGAGCATCCCTTGGGCAGTGGACAAAATAAACCTGGCAGAAATCAAACTGAACTCTGCATAAAATGCTTTGAAGAATATCTGATTTCCCCACAATTCACATGTGATGAAAACACAAACAGATCCCAAACATTAATAAACCGACAATAGAAGCAATTATGGTGGCAATTCAAGGTTTCATCTGTTCAGCTGCTGGCATGTTCCTATAAAAGAAAAGTGAAAATTTGGCACAATACAGGTTATTAAAAGGAAGAAAAAACTCTGTATAGTTGTCACAAAGGTGACAGGGACAAAGAGAAAAATGATTCTCATGTTTGGCAAAGCCCCTGAGCCTGTGAATTCAGGAGTGCTTTTGCTTCTTGAGCTGGGCTTCTTGTAGGACTTTTAGCAGCCTTCTGCTCCTCACCTTGGGGCAAATGAACCTTGTCGGTCTAGCTAGTAACATTTGCTCCCTTTCCTCCATGATTTTAACAAACTTTTCAAGGAAGGACAACAAAATATTTTCTTTGCACTGGCCACCCACAACAGCCATTTTCCTCATAATTCTCCCACAAGTCCCTCAGAGGAAGCTGTGTCCAAGTTTCCGAGAGTTCCTCCAGAAAGAACCACAACCTCCTCAGAGGAGGCAACCATGCTGTTGTCAAAGGAACTTGGGGTCAGAGAACAATGCCTAAACTCACTGTGCCAAAATAATGTCACAAACTGGTTAATAAAATTGTAAGAGAGATGCCTCTGCCCCAATTAAGGTGCTAACGAGACCAAATCCAACGTGGATTTTATTGAACAGTAAATGTGAGGTAGAGGGAGAGATGGAAAGAGAGAGAAAAGGGGGGGAGAGCAAGAGAGCGACAGGGAGAGAGACCTCTCCCGCAGAGGGGCAAATGTGGCACTATCCCCTCTGTGTGTGGCCTTCCCAGGGTGGGGGTTTTACACCTGAGCCAGTTTGGGTAAGGGGGGCAGTGTTCACACCCCCCACCTCCCACCCCACTACCCAAGCTGGGATTACCTCACTGTTTCAGGTTATGGTGTAGGATGTAACCAAAAGCAAGTTTTCAATCACCATCTTCATAAACTGCTATGAACAGGCAGGGCAGTGTTCTTTATCTCTTCCATGACTCACCCCAGATAACACCCTCCAGGGCAGATATCTTCTGCAAATGGGCCATCAGGTCTCACTGCATGACTCATAAATTACATCATCCCATTGTGGGACGCTCCGCCCAGGGGGAGGAACCAAGCATTCCTGTTATAGGTAAAAGTTAAGTTAAATTAGGGTATAGTTCAATTATATTGTATTCATTATGTTATATTAATTGTATTATGTTAAGGGGGGGGGGCTTATTAGAATGTGCTAGGAGAAGGGTCCAGGATTTGGTGGAACAGTGGTCTGGCGGGGCAAGGCGAGGTCGAAGAGGGATTGGATGGAAGACCTGACCAATCATTCAAAGCCCTGCAGAAATGATTGGCCCAGAATAAACGGCGTTAAAGACCAATGAGAAGCCTGGAAATGGACCAATCATCATGTGGATCCAAAATGGACCAATCCTGGACTCAAAGGGGGCTATAAATGGGGGAAGTTCGGCTGCAGGGGAGTTCTTCTTTTTGGACACTTGCTTTTTTGGGAAGAACCCAGCACACTTGAGGTTAGCGCACTGTTTTGTTTTTGGTTCGCTGTGTGGGTGCCTGGGCTTATCCTGGGTATCCGTTCCTTGTAGCTATTTTAATAAATGAGAACCTCTTTCTCTGGAAAAAGTTTAGCCTCGTTCATATTCATAACATCTTTTTGGGGACTCGTCCGGGATCGGCCACGCCCTGAAACAGTCTGGGGTAGCCCAGGACCTGGGAGACGCGTCCAGCCATCTTTTTGGCTGCCAGAGATTGGACTATGTTGGACTGCGGAAGGGATTGCGCCTATACACGAGGCTGCAAAGAACACAGCGACACAAAAGGTGAGAGCCCTCCGAGAGGGAGCGGGGCTCATGTTGCCTCAGAGCAACGTGGGTGGGGTTGAAGGTAATAGGGGGTGTGAAGTGCATGTGTGTGAATGAGACAGGGGCTGTGAGTACAGACCCCCGAAGCGAGTGCAGTCCTCCCAGTAACGGAGGGAAGCAAGTGTTGTTGTGGAGTGCGCGTACCCCTATGGACCCCGAGAGTAGGGGAGACGGGGAGTACCCACCTATAGGCGCCCTTACCCACTCAGGCTCCCGTTCCTCCAGTGATTGGAGGCTCCTAGAGGTGGTTTGAGCCCTTGGCCCATGTTGTACTCCTCGAACTAGGATCCTGTTGGGGGGTCATAGGGGTACCCGAGGGGGGTTAGTGGAGCAGACTTGCCCAGTGAGGGGTAGAGCTCCGACCACTAGCTCAAACCACCTGGAGGGCTGTTCCTCGGGGATAGACCGGGGGAGTCTAGTCCCTGAGGAACTAGGACCTTGGGGGTGGGAGAAAATACTCCTATACGGAGACCACTGAATAAAGTGGCCACCATGTAGGGGAGTGCCCCTTTTCTGAAGCCGAGGAAGGGGAGGGTGCTCAACCCAAGGGGAGTAGGGTCCCCTCGAACTAGGACCCCAGTGGGAAGGGCGTCATAGAGGGGAAGTAGGCTCACCCTGTGTTAGGATCCCAGCTAAAGGTGGTCATAGGGGTGGCTGAAAATATACTTCACAGGGATGGTGACATGCAGGGGGAAGGTGGGCTGCCAGCTGTGGAAGGGCCCTTTCAGTCACTAGGGCTGAAGGGGAGGTTAGAACCGGCTTCCGTTAGGGAGAATTTTTCCTTTTCTTTTTCTTGTATGTCAAGAGTCGGGCCCCCTAAGGAGTGAGGTTCGGAGGTGAGGGCAGGCCAAAAGTCCTTCGACCACTCCTTAGGAATTTTTTAGTTTGCTGTGAGGCAAGCTGAGAAGCGGCCATTTTGAGTTTGGTGAGGCGGGCCGAGAAGCGGCCATTTGGAGTTTTCCATACGGTGGGCTGAGAAGCGGCCATTTTGATTTTCGTGTGTGGTGTGCAGTGGCCATTTTGAGTAAGCGGCTTATTGAGGCCATTTTGTACGTGGTTGAGTGCGGTGTGCAGAGGCCACTTGTGCAGAGTAAGTGGCTTACTGCATCTATTTTGTATTTGGTTGAGCAGGTGGTTGTAAGTTGTTTCATTTCTTGAAATAGCCATCATTATTATTTAGTTTCCCTGCTAAAACGATAGATATTTCTTTTTGGAATTAATTTCAACATTTCACTTAGGTTATAAAAGTTCACCCACTTTTATAAAAGTTTCAACCCACTTAGGTTATAAAAAATCATTTGAATTGACATTATTATGCTGAAACCCTTGTTAAACTGCCATATTTATTTTGTTTCCCATGCTAAATATTTAAGTTGCCTTTAGTTTTTGGTTTTGTTTCCCACCAAAGACGCCATATTTATTTAATTTCCCACATCAAACATTACTTTAAAGTTGTCATCTTTGTCTTGTCTCTTATGATAAGGAACTTTTTTAAAGTAACCATTATTATTACATTTTCCACAATAATTAATATTTATTTTCTCTTCCTCATTTATAACTAATACATATCCCTTACTAGAAAAAAAAAAAAATTGTATTTGGATCCATATTGCTAGTTAAAGATGGGACAGTGTGCTGAGAAAAGTGCCAGCAGGAAAAGAAAAGGGAAGGAAGTTTTTAAGAAAATACCTCCTAGTAGTCCTTTAGGTGAACTTTTAATAAATTGGGATACTAATGAGGAAATGAAGGATCTAGATAAGATAGAAATGGTAAGATACTGTACAGAAATATGGCCTAAAGAGAGTATTGCTGAAGGACCTATTTATTGGCCCTGGTACGGGACAAAAGAATGATGGCTATGTGTAGCTTTAATTAGATATGTCAATACCCGAGTAGAACCTTGCGACGAAGAGATTAGATATGCTAAATGTTGGTTAGAAAGGGAGAAACAGGAAGAGGAAATAAAATTATATAAAGTATCCAGAGAAGAAGAAAAGGAAGAAACTAAGCTACCAGAAAGGAGGTGGGATCCTTTAGATAATTTTCCTCCGCCTCCCGCTCCTGATCCCTTAGATTACCTCCCGTTAGTTACCTCCTCCTCCATCTCCTCCTACAGACCGCCTTCCTCCTCCCCCTCCAACCTTGTACCCCTTGGTACCATCTCACGAGGTGGATGCAATTTCAGTATCTACTCCCACAGGAGTTTTAAAATCACCTCAACCTTTTAATTCAAGTTGTCCTGCTCCCAGCACCCCCTCTTCTGTATCACCTCTCTTCCCAAATATACCAGAACCTGCCCATTCTAGTACTCCTTCAGTTTTGCAGATTCCCTCCAGTTCCTCAAAGTACCCAGACACTGGTCTCTAGTACCACTCAGAGTGTCCATACTCCAATCTTGGCTCCCAAAACTTTCCAAAATACCCCTCTTTATTTTTCCTCCATACTTCAACCCATACCCAAAGTACCTCTTCCCTTATTCTTATTCCTGGAACATCAGAAAACATTCCTTTTTGTTTATTCCCCTGTACCCCAATGTACCAAGAGTCACATGCAGGAGGAAAGTTTGCAAACAAAAGGTCAGGGAGTGGAAAAGGCCTGTTGTTGTAAAGATATAGAGGAAAAGAAGTTAATTGAACCAGATGAGCATGTATCAAGCCATCAATATAATACAAGGTTCCAAGCAAAGCAAATTCAAGATGAATGTGGGAGAACTGAAAAGTTGTTTCCTCTAAGGGAAGTGCCTATGGGGGGGGCCAGAGGCGGTATTGGTTTTGTGAATGCCCCATTAACCGCCTCTGAAGTTAGAAATTTTAAGAAAGAAATTAAGACTTTATTAGAAGGCATCTCCCAACAATCAGACCAATTCTTAGGGCCTAACATCTTTACGTGGGAGGAATTAAATTCTATCCTAGAAATACTGTTCTCTTCCGAAGAGATACAAATGATTCGTACTGCGGGTATGAGGATTTGGCAAAGAGAAAATAGAGGGCGTCCTAGAGGAGAAGATAAAATGCCTATTAACCCACCTAATTGGGATCCAAACCAGGAAGAGGGAAGAGCGAGCATGAGGCAGTATAGGACACTAATTGTAAGAGGGATAAGAGAGGCAGTCCCAAGAACAAATAATGCAAGATTAGCATTTGATAGTCACCAGGAGCGAGATGAATCACCAAGCGCCTGGTTAGAAAGATTAAAACAAAACTTTCAGTTATACTCAAGTGTGGATCCAGATAGTCCAGAAGGACAAGCTTTAGTTAAAATTCAATTTGTAACTAAGGCCTGGGTGGATATACGAAGGAAATTGGACAAGTTAGATGATTGGCAGGAAAGAGGAATGAACGAGTTATTAAGAGAGGCGCAAAAAGTGTATCTAAGAAGGGATGAGGAGAAGACCAAGACAAAAGCAAAAATGATGGTAGCAGTTGCTAGAGAGAGTGCTAGGTTTGGGAATAGTGAGTCACCAGGTGATGGAAAAAGCGAGTACACAGGTCCAAGAATAAGTGGGTTTAAAGATCAGCCAAGTAGAAGGTATGAGCAGACAGAGATAATAAGTCACCTTGGCCCGAGAGAAGACCACCTTGGGCAGAAGTCATATGCTTTTGTTGTGGTAAGAAAGGACATACCAGAAATTTCTGCAGAAAAAGAAAGATGGATGAGGCTATTGCTCAGGAACAAGACACCTTAGGAAGAAGGCTGGAAGGAGAGGACTAGGGGTGTCAGGGGCTCTGCTGTCTGAGGGATGATATTGGACATCAAAAGGAGCCCCTGGTAAACCTAGAAATTGGTCCTCAGAGCGAGGAAATTGAATTTTTAGTGGATACTGGAGCAGATCATTCAAGTATTTCAAAGATTCCCAAGGGATGCAAATTAAGTAACCAAACCTGTAAAGTTAAAGGTGCTGAGAATAACCTTTTTGAAGTACCCATCATTGAAGAAGTACCTATAAAAGGAAGTTTCAGAGAAGGCTGTGCTCACCTGCTGTATATGCCTGAATTAGACTCTAACCTTTTAGGCCGGGATTTACAAGTGCAGTTAAGAAGAGGGGTAGTCCCTGAAGGAAAACGTATGGTAGTGAAAATGATGGTTTTAAAAGAAGAAGATGAGAGAGAAATAGATCCAAGAGTGTGGGCAGAAGGAGGCGGTCATGGACTGTTGGAAATTCCACCCATAGAAATCAAAATGAAACCTGACCTTCCCCCAATAAGAGTTAAACAATATCCAATTTCTGTAGAAGGGAAACGGGGATTAACACCTGTAATTAAAGACTTAATTAAAGAAGGAATTTTAGAACCATGCGTGTCTCCACATAACACCCCAATATTACCTATAAAGAAACCCGATGGTACATACCGATTAGTCCAAGATTTACGAGACGTAAATAAGCAAACTGTTACTCGATATCCAGTAGTAGCCAACCCGTATAATTTATTGAGCAAAGTACCATCGAGACATGCATGGTTTAGTGTTATAGATTTAAAAGATGCTTTTTGGTCCTGTCCGCTTGAGAAAGAAAGTAGAAAATGGTTCGCGTTTGAATGGGATGATGAGGAAACCGGGAGAAAACAGCAATTACAATGGATAAGCTTGCCTCAGGGATTCACGGAGTCACCAAACCTATTTGGCCAAACTCTAGAAGAACTAATGAAACACTTTATACCTGAAGAAGGATCTGAAATCCTACAGTATGTAGATGATCTCTTAATTTCCGGGGAACAGAAAGAAGAGGTACAAACAACAACTGTTAATTTACTGAACTTCCTAGGGGAAAAGGGGTTAAAGGTATCTAAAAGAAAGTTACAATTTGTGGAACCAAAAGTAAAGTGTCTAGGTCATATAATTGGGAAAGGATATAAGATATTAGATGCTGACCAAATTCAGGGAATACTATCATTGCCAGCACCAAAACCAAAAACAGATGTGAGAAAATTACTAGGATTAATTGGGTATTGTAAATTATGGATAGATGGACACACAAAATTAGTTAAGTTTCTATATGATAAATTAGTTGAAAATGAGCCCATAAGTTGGGATGAAAATGATGAGAAAAAGTCAGAAGACCTAAAAGAAAAGTTGGCAAATGCTCCAGTTCTAAGTTTACTAGATTTAAATAGACTGTTTGAGCTATTCGTCAATGTAGAAGAGGGAATAGCTTATGGAGTTATTGTACAAGAATGGTGTGGGGTGTGAAAACCCATTGCTTATCTCTCCAAATTGCTGGATCCGGTAGTTAGAGGCTGGCCCGCTTGTCTCCAGGCAGTGGCTGGAACTGTAACTCTTGTGGAGGAAGGTTACAAGTTGACACTAGGGAACAAGATCAAGGTGTATACTCCCCATGATATAAAAAGCATACTAAGTAAGAAAGCCTGTCAAGGGATTTCAGATAGCAGACTTTTAAAATATGAATTGATATTAAACAAAAGTGAAAATATAGAATTGACAACAACAAGGATCCAAAATCCTTTGCAATTTTTATATGGAGAACCCAAAAGAAGAATTGGAACATCACTGCCTTGAAACCATAGATTCGCAGATAAAAGTTAGAGAAGATTTATTAGAACTACCTTTACCTGAAGGAGATATACTGTTTATAGATAGTTCATCACGGGTAGTAGATGGTAAGCGAGTATCAGGGTATGCTATTGTAAATGGGCATATGATGACAGTCATAGAAAAAGGAAAGCTTCCTAATCGTTGGTCTGCACAATGCTGTGAACTATATGCATTATTAAAAGGGCTAAAATGGCTTGATCAAAGAAGTGGTACCATATTCACTGACTCTAAATATGCCTATGGGGTAGTACATACTTTTGGGAAGATCTGGGCAGAGAGAGGATTTGTCAACTCAAAGGGAAAAACCCTAATTCATGAAGGCCTCATAAAGGCAGTGTTAGAAGCCTTGAAAGGACCAAAAGAAATTGCCGTGGTACATATAAAGGGACATCAAAAAGGCAATACTAGAGAAATAAAAGGGAACAACTTGGCAGATGTAACTGCAAAAAGGGCTGCTCTAGAAGGTTCTGAAAGGATCTTCAGGTTAAATGAAGTAGGAGATGGGAATGAGGAAGATCAAGAAAAGGAGGAGATCCCTATATTTAATGAAAAAGAACAAGAGGAATTACTAAAACATGGTGCAGTCCAAAACGGAAAAGGAGAATGGAGGATGCCAGACGGTAGACAAGTATTAAACAAGGCATTAACCAGAAAGATATTAGAAGGCCTACATGCCTCAACCCACTGAGGTACTCAAGCTTTACATGATGACTTTATGAGAACTTATGTGGGTATTGGGGTGTGGGAAATTGCCAAGATAATAACTCGAGAATGCATGGTATGTCAGAAGATAAATAGAAAAGTAATGAGAAAATTACCTCAAGGAGATAGAGAATTAGTGAAAAGGCCATTTCAATGTGTACAGATAGACTTTACAGAATTACCACAAGTACAGAGATATAAGTATTTACTGGTGATAATAGATCATCTAACTCATTGGGTGGAGGCATACCCAACTACAAGAGCAACGGCCGAGACTGTAAGTAAAATTTTGAGCAAATCATATGCCGATATGGAATGATTAATACTATTGACTCTGATAGAGGTCCTCATTTTACCGCCAAGATATTACAACAAATAACAGAGGCCTTAAATATTATCTGGAGATTTCATACTCCATGGAGACCTCAAAGTTCCAGAAGAGTAGAGAGAATGAACCAGAATCTTAAGATAACTCTCACAAAATTAACAGAAGAAACAAAAATGAATTGGTTAAGATGTCTCCCTCTGGCATTATTGAGAACAAGGACTAAACCAAGGGCGGATATAGGGATTTCTCCATATGAAATGATGTTTGGCTTACCTTTCTTAACTACTCCAGGTAATACAGGAATGTATGAAGAAGGAGAATTAGGTGTGAGAAAATATATAAAGACCATAACCTGCACTTTAGAGGAGTTAAGAAACAAGGGATACCTTCCTCAAACTACCCCTATTGATTTTAAAATCCACAAATTCCAGCCTGGTGACTGGGTGTTAATTAAGACCTGGAAAGAACAACCTAACTCCAAAATGGGAAGGTCCATTTCAAGTTTTACTCATCACAGAAACAGCCATTAGGACGCAAGAACGAGGATGGACACATGTCACCAGAGTAAAAGGGCCGTTTCTGCTCCTGAGAGATGATCTCCCACTACAGATAAGTGAAGAAGACATCAGGAACACCATAAGAACCACATAAGCTACAAGTTATAATAAGAACTCTGTTAGATTTATTATAAGATCTTTAATTGAAAAGTTTTTAACATTCTTTTAATTTAAGGAAATGGTATTTATATATGAAGTGAGACTATATGAATTATCAAAAACATGTTTTAATCTCTGGTATTCCCTGTTACAGATCCTGTGATCTGAGAAGCAATAGAGCATTCTCCCATGCACCTAGCAATCTGGCCTTAAAAGAAAGAAAGAACAGGTTGATACAAAAGGGGAAGTAGACTCCTGCAACAGTAACTGGTAAGAACAGCACAAGTAGTGAGGAAAAAGAAGAGAAGGGGGCAAGACCGGATCAGGATATACGCTTGCCAAAAAGAGTCGCTGATCCTCTGCGGAGGGGAGACATGAATGGGAGAGTAGCCTGTACCGGACCCCCAGTTCTATTGATCCTCCTACTTATCAGCATCAATAAGGGGGAGATACAACAGTGTGAAAATGCTGTCATCCTCTGTATGCAGGAGAGTCTCGGACTGCTGTCCTCAGAACACACTCGAATCCGAGCCCCAGTTGTATAATCTTTTTATCGTTAACCACCTGTATAGAGGACAGCAAAGTGTATTGGCTCTTCGAAAGTATAGGGAATTTTTAAACAAAAATTGTTGGGGGAATGCCCTATGAAAGAAAAATGGATCTGTTCAGAAAGAAAACCAATTAAAAGGAGAAGTAAGACATGCGGCTTATGAACCAGATTTACCAGACATTGAGACAACTATACACGATTGAAGGGGAAATATGTTAAAGAACTGATTAAAAGACTGGTTAAGGAACTAATTAAATAACTGTCAAGAGACTGTTAAGAGGTTGATGCGGGCTAAAGCCTGATCAAAGTTTTAGAGGGGTGTAGCAGGCAGGGACAGGTGGTCCGCAAGATACCGGGATGTCACGGAAAGTTACAGAAACCCCTCTCCCCCTCTTCCCCAGAGATAAGATAATGATCACCCCCGGAATGTAGCCAAGCATGCAGCCCCCCTCTAACATAGGAATACTAGTAACTTTCCACTCCTTATTTAACCTTAGAAAGCATTGCATGACCCCTTTCTGACGTAGAGAAGCCCCTGTCTATATAACCCCTCGAGATGAAGTAATAAATGCCTTTAACTGTCCACCACATTGGTGTTTGCGTGTGTTACTGGCCCGAGTGACCCAGGAGAGGTTTGGGTCGCCGTGCTGCTCGTTGAAACCAGGTCGCCTCGCCTTCCAAACAGAAGGCGACATAGTGGTGCCGAAACCCGGAAAGAAGAAAACTCTGGTAATGGGATTTCTCCTGGACAAGACGCAGCGGCCACAGAGGTGGGACCGTCTGTGGCGAGGGGGACACCCCGGCACTCGCGATTCGTATGGAAGCGATAGCGAAGGTCATAAGTTCGATACATATGCAATGGGAAATTAGATGTGAGCTCAGGAATTTTACTCTTGCCGTGGCAAGGCTCCTAGAGCTGGAGGCAATTCAGCGCCCCGTAGATATATTACATTCCGAGGTTTGGGAAAAATGCACTGCCATTTTGGCAGAGGACACGAAGTCCACAGGCAGTGGGAAAAGCTTGAAAGCGTGGGGTAAAGTAGAGGAAGCCCTACGCAAAGCATTAGAGGAACAGGAGACGTGGAATGCCGCGCAATCGCGTTTATTGGCTATACCGAAGCTGGGGTGGGTGCGATGACACAGACCCCCCCTGAAAGCGACCCAACCAAACACAGGGACGCGCAGGGGCCAGGCGCGTTCCATCCCTCCCCGTGCCCGAGCCCAGACCCCCCGGAACCCCCAGGGGACCCCTCTAACCTCCCGCGGGACTCGCCGGGTCCAAATCCCCCCTCGGAGCCTCTCGGAAAACCCGCGGTTCCCCTGTCTGTTCTTTCCCCGCCGGTCGCCGATCCGATGCAAACGGTAGAACAACACGCACGATCTTTCTGGGGAGAGCTGGCTGAGGAGGCTCGGGGCGCCAAAACGGCAGCTGCCTCGGACGCACGGGCTGTGGCAACGCCATTCCCACCGCCATATCCGCTCGAACATGGCGCGGGCGAGCCAGGGGAGGGGCGGAGCCCGCGGGTCCGCTGCGGGAAAAGCCCGGGGACAAAGACGGACGCGGACGCCCATGCGCGGGGGGCCAGCGCTGAGCACATGCTCGGTCAGGAGCTGCGGGTCCCCACAAACGCGCATGCGCAGGGAAACGGCGGGGGGCGGATACTCACTTGGGAGCCGCGCCCAATGCCGCCACCATATAAGGGGGAGATCCCTCCCTGCGGGAGGCAGGGCAAGCCCAGGGGGCGGGAGCGGCACCGCCCCCGAGGGGAGGAGTGGGGCCGAAGCCGAACAAAACGGCAGGGAGGACCAGAAGTCTATCAACAGTCTACTTCCGACTCTGAACGGAGCAACAGCTCCCCAGACCACTCCGAGTCCAGCAGCGACTCGGAGACGGAGAGAATAGAATTAATGCGGTTTCAGGCGAAACCGAATAAATCTTTAAACAAAACCGGGAACCAGTCACAATACAAACTCACCGACTGGGGCAAAATAAAAATAGCTTGTGCTGATTGGGAACCGGCAGCCTCCGTGCACACCTTTCCGGTGAGAGTCACGGAGGCACAGGGAAACCAGCAAAGGACATACACCCCGGTAAATACCAAAGAAATTCAGACGATTGTCAAAGCTATCTCAGAAAAAGGGATCAACTCAGGGGTAGTTTCCACTCTCATGGACGGCCTTTTTAGCAATGATTATCTGCTTCCCTTTGATATTGCGCAAATAAGCCGCATGCTTTTTGATGGAGCGGGGCGGATAGTTTTTAAACAGGAATGGACAGACCTTTGCACAGCCGCACTGGCACAGGCGTCTGGGGAAGGGCAGGCGCTACACGGGTCCAGTTTGTCCCGGCTATTGGGGAAGCATGACGATGTAGCCACGCCGCAGCAACAAGCTGTGCAGCTCCGGGCGGAAGAAGTCAGGGCTACATCCGGGCGGCCAGGGAGGCCATACACGCCGCCTCTAGGGTAGTGGCCAGACCGACACCATGGTCGACCATAAAACAGGGGGAGAGTGAAAGCTTTACACAATTCGTTGACCGCCTACAAGCCGCGGTAGATTCCTCCACCTTGCCCGCCGAGGCAAAGGGGCCCGTGGTGGCTGACTGCCTGCGGCAACAGTGTAATACTGTCACCAAAGATATATTGCGCTCCCTGCCAGCCAGAGCCAGCTTGGCTGACATGATCAAGCATGTTGTAAGGGAAAAACAGTTGACACCTATTCAAGCCGCCGTTCATACCCTGACCAGTGCAATGGCTTGTTTTAAATGTGGTCAGTCAGGTCATGTCGCAGCGAGCTGTCCCCAGCCGGCACAGTTTCCCCTGGCAGCACCCTCGTTCCAACAACGCCCAGGAGGGGTCTGCTGGAGCTGTGGGAAGAGAGGTCACCTCTCTAGGGACTGTAGATCCTGGCCCCGGGGAAACGGGAGAGGGAGGGGGCGTGCGGGCCATGCTCAGCCTCCTCCCGCTGCAAATGCGAGACGGCCCATTTATGCCAACCCTCAATGGGGCAGGGAACCCTCATACCCTATGCTCCCACAGCAGGCAGTCAACATTGCACCCCCACCAGCGATGCAATGGCAGAGCTGTGCAGCACCACCAACAGTATCTTCGCACCCCCAACCATCACAAGCTGCGCAAGTGCCACAAGGCCAGCAGGGAACGCCCCAGAGCAGGACCCCTGGGTGGCCCTGGCCGTGAAAATAGGGAAGGAGCCCCTGACGGTATGGGGAACATGTCGTCTTTATGGCAGTCAGGACCCCCACGTCATAGGGCTCCAGTTCTGGGCAGACACTGGATCAGAATGCACAATTATTCCCCAATCGCATTGGCCCAGACATTGGCAATTTAGAGAAGTCCTTCCAGTGAACGGGGTGGGAGGACAAACCCGGGCGTGGAAAAGCACCCAGCTGGTGGCTATAACACTTCACACGAACAAGGGACCAGAACAAACAGTAGCAATTTACCCCTACATTTTGCAAAACTCTCCTCCCTTGATAGGGAGGGACATCCTTGCTATGCTAGGAGTCAGGATTACAAATTTATCATAAGGGCCACTGCTGTGCATCCTCAGCTGCCAATCACATTGACTTGGAAATCATCAGATCCTGTCTGGATCGAGCAGTGGCCTTTATCAGAGCCTCGAGTGGCAGCCTTGCTGGAGCTGGTCCAACGCGAACTGCAAAAGGGTCACATAGAACCCTCCGTCAGCCCCTGGAATACCCCTGTGTTTGTAATCCCCAAAAGGTCCGGGGAAGGTTACCGTCTCATCCACGACCTGAGAGAGGTGAACAAGACAATCCGACCCATGGGCCCAGTTCAGACACTGCTACCTGCGAACTAAGCCATTCCCGAAGGACAGCCATGCGCAGTGCTGGACATCGAAGACTGTTTCTTCTCGATACCCCTGCACCCCAAAGACAGGGAACGATTCGCCTTTTCCGTTGTGTTTAGAAATGAGCTAGGCGAATGGGAACAGGGCTGGAGGTTGATGCTCACAGGGCAAGGGTACGCAGCTATCAAAAAGGACGGCAAAATCAGGTGGTGTCCACTTAGGTCAATCAAGCCCGACCTTCGCAGTGGGCAGGATGAGACTGATGAGAATTGTGAGTTTCTGTTTACAGGACATGCTTGTGGGTCATCCTTGGGATGGGTACACTCCCCTTCCAGAAGAAAGTGACAGACCACCAACCCGCCAGACAGCGCCTGAGAGACCCGCACGGGTGAGACCCAAGCATCAACGGTGTTTCTGTGTGATTTTGCTGTTGGGGCTTGTCGCCAGAGGGCAAGCCAGCCCAAACTACTACCCCCATCAGCCATTCAGGTGGGTCATGCGACATCTTACTGATGGTAAGATGCTCAGAGACATCACCACGCCGAACACCCCATCCTTCGTGCTTCACGTTACCGACCTGTTTCCAGGACAACCAAAGACAGACTCTCATTCCCCACACGCCACACACATGTACCTATCCTACTGGTGCCCAGCTTCAAACCCAGGAAAAGGTTACTGTAACCACCCAGGGTGGGGATACTGTGGGCACTGGGGCTGTGAAACAATAGTTATGGACGCCAGGCCGTCAGGGCCTGGGTGGGACCCACAAGAGCCCGACAAATTCCTACAGTTCACCTGGGCACCCGCAGGTTGCAAAACACCCGTCTTCCTTCAGGGAAGTTTCTATCGAAACCGCCATAAGATCCCCAAATTTCGGAAATGCACTCACTACAACATGACAGTCTTGCAGCCGAATCACCCTAGCTGGGCCGTGGGCAAAACTTGGACAGCAGTCCTTCAAGGGTCGAAACGGTGGGTGAACGTGCAAATTGCCAGGCTCCAACCGTCAGCACCCCGAGCGGTTGGACCCAACAAAGTGATTAAAAGCACGCAGAAAGGGAGAAACATGACCTACCCCAAGGCCTTGCCCACAAAGGTCACCGACGTCCCGACCGGTGACGTGGAAGCCTTCCAGATAGGCCACTCGGCCGAGTCAGACTCGGACCCAATCCTTCGCATGTTAGAAGCTACCTTCCTATCCCTAAACGAATCTAACCCTAACCTAACCAACTCCTGCTGGCTTTGTTACGATGTCAAACCCCCCTTTTATGAAGGAGTCACTTTAGACACCCCCTTTAGTTATTCCACAGCCAATGCCCCCCACCAGTGCAGGTGGGACACCCCCCGCAAAGGAATTACCCTAAGTCAAGTCACAGGTCGGGGCAGATGCTCTGGCAACGCAACCCTAGCCAAGCGAAAGGGCGACGTCTGTACTGAAGTAGTTGAGCCCGACAAGAAAAATAGTAAGTGGGTAGTCCCATCCACATCGGGGATGTGGGTTTGCCAGAGATCTGGAGTGAGTCCCTGTGTGTTCCTTGCCAAATTCAGTAACTAACGACTTTTGTGTCCAAGTTCTGATCGCTCCTAAGGTTCTGTACCACTCAGACGAGGAGGTGTACCACCTTTTCAAAGAACCCAGCCGGCTCCACAAAAGAGAAATATTAACAGGTATAACTATCGCAATGCTGCTCGGCCTAGGAGCAGCCGGAACGGCAACAGGTGTCTCGGCCCTAGCAACTCAGCACCAAGGACTGTCACAGATGCAGATGACCATCGATGAGGACCTACAGAGGATCGAGAAATCCATTTCCTTCCTAGAGAAGTCAGTCTCCTCACTCTCAGAAGTGGTCCTGCAGAACAGGCGAGGACTGGACCTCCTGCTCATGCAGCAAGGAGGCCTGTGTGCCGCCTTGAAAGAGGAATGCTGCTTCTACGCAGACCACACGGGAGTCGTTAGAGACTCCATGGCAGAACTCCAAAACAGACTGGCTCAGAGACAGAAAGACAGGGAGGCCCAACAGGGTTGGTTCGAATCCTGGTTCAACCAATCACCTTGGCTAACCACTCTAATTTCTACCCTAGCAGGTCCATTGGCAATGCTGCTTTTAACTATTACCTTCAGGCCATGCCTGCTGAACAAGCTAGTCTCATTCGTTCGGGCCCGCCTAGAACGGTCTAATATCCTTTTCATAGGACGGCAACAAATGCTGTGAATTCAACAGGGATCACTGCCGGTCACGAGAAACTTGCCTGGCAAAAACTCAGGTTTCCCAAAACCCTTTTCCCTTGTCAAATCCCAACCTTCTACCTCATTCCAGTGCCTATGTATATGACTAACCCATTCATTAGTGAATGAGGGGGGGGAGATGTAGCAGGCAGGGACAGGCGGTCCGCAAGATATCGGGATGTCACGGAAAGTTACAGAAACCCCTCTCCCCCTCTTCCCCAGAGATAAAATAATGATCACCCCTGGAATGTAGCCAAGCATGCAGCCCTCCTCTAACATAGGAATACCAGTAACTTTCCACTCCTTATTTAACCTTAGAAAGCATTGCACAACCCCTTTCTGATGTAGAGAAGCCCCTGTCTATATAACCCCTCGAGATGAAGTAATAAATGCCTTTAACCGTCCACCACATTGGTGTTTGCGTGTGTTACTGGCCCGAGTGACCCAGGAGAGGTTTGGGTCGCCGTGCTGCTCGTTGAAACCAGGTCGCCTCACCTTTCAAACAGAAGGCGACAGAGGGGGGAGTTGTTATAGGTAAAAGTTAAGTTAAATTAGGGTATAGTTCAATTATATTGTATTCATTATCTTATATTAATTGTATTATGTTAAGGGGGGGGGCTTATTAGAATGTGCTAGGAGAAGGGTCCAGGATTTGGTGGAACAGTGGTCTGGTGGGGCAAGGCGAGGTCGAAGAGGGATTGGATGGAAGACCTGACCAATCATTCAAAGCCCTGCAGAAACGATTGGCCCAGAATAAACAGCGTTAAAGACCAATGAGAAGCCTGGAAATGGACCAATCATCATGTGGATCCAAAATGGACCAATCCTGGACTCAAAGGGGGCTATAAATGGGGGAAGTTTGGTGGTGGGGGGTTCTTCTTTTTGGACACTTGCTTTTTTGGGAAGAACCCAGCGCACTTGGGGTTAGCGCACTGTTTTGTTTTTGGCTCGCTGTGTGGGTACCTGGGCTTATCCTGGGTACTCCGTTCCTTGTAGCTATTTTAATAAACGAGAACCTCTTTCTCTGGAGAAAGTTTGGCCTCGTTCATATTCATAACATTCCTACCTGGATATTACCTGAGCCTTGCAGCACCATGAGCACCTTGCCTACTGGATTCCCAGAGGACAAGAGCTACATAACCACCATTGGACTTTCATAGGAAGACTGGACCCTTCTACAGGATCACTGCTCCAACAGCACCACATCTATCCCTTCAACAGGACTGCAACCACCATTTAGACAGACTGCTACCACCATCCTGACCGACAGGGTGACATGTTGTATCCTGACTCTCTCAGTTTAAGCCAGTGTTTCTGTATCATTGCCTTGATCCTAATTTTCTTATTAAATTGTACTTCTGATCTCCCACTAGTTTGCTCCTGCGCGAAAGTCCAATCCCGGCTGCGCCCACAGGTGCGCAGGGAGAAACAGGGTGGGGCAGCCGCGCTGCCACTCTGCCTCGGTGCCTGGCAGGAGACGGAGGAGGGCGCTGCTGCCTAGGGTGTTCTCCACACATCCAGGTGTGGAAGGCAACACCCCTGACTGCTGGAAGGACAATGGCGGGAAGCGGCAGGTCGCGTGAGCAGGAAAGAATCAAGACAATCCTCTGCAGCGGGAAGGGGTTTATTGGCAAGGGTAGGGTGCAGGTAGGAGGCTGCAGGGGACTGCCCCGAAGGGCAGGGCAAACAAAGGTTATAAAGGCCAGCCGAGGGGTGTGGCAACCCACCCCATGTCCAATAACTGAACATATAGTACATGATGAGCACATACAATAAAAAATTAAAAAATTGCTGGGGAGGGGCAACCTTCCCTGCTCCAATCACCTCCTGCCCAGGGTAGAAGCTTCTAGGGCAGGGGAGTGGGCAGGGGGTGACGGGCAGGGGGGTTACCTTAGAAACCAGGGTGGGAAATACAGATTAACATAATAAAAGATACAAAAAGGTGGGAGTTGTCATGGGAACCAGGGAGGGAACAACTGATTGACAGGGAGGGAATGAAGAAGAAGGAGCCCTGAGCAGAACCTAACAAAATGGCTGAACCTTAACTTACGTAAAACCAATCTCAACAGCTTACAACAACAACCTTAACACTGAACCAAAAACGCAGCCACACCGCAGCATCTCCCCCTTTTTTACACAAAAACAAAAAGAAAAGGAGGGAGAAAACTGAAAGTTCATGGGTCCACACCCTCGTAGACTTCTTCTTCCTCCTCCGGGCAGGAGTTCTGGTCTTCTGACTCCTGGGTTTGACAAGCCATGTCCATGTACAGTTCATTGGGAGGTGGAACAGTGAGGCTGGCCATGTTCACGGAGGGTTACACACATTAACTAAAAGTCTTTTTATCAAAGTCCAGATAACGGAGCAACCCAGCACAATAGCTAACAGAATGAGAAGTCCATAAATAATGTCCTTGACCAGAGAAGAGGCCCACTTGGAGAGCCCTGACCCAGAGAGCAGGTTCCCCAGCCAATCTCCAGATTCTTGCTTGACAGTGTGGATCTGTTGTTGGATTTGATGAACTTTGGCCCACACGTCCTTGGCCCTAGAGGTTAGATTAAAGCAGCAGAGCCCCTCGAACTCATGGCAGCTGTGGTGGTGTAGTAAGAGTAAATAATCAATTGCTGCCCTATTCTGGAGTGTTGCCTGTCTGGTGATTTTCTCGTCCTCCAGGAGGTCCGAGATGGCAGCTGACGTAATGTTGGCTTGTTTCACTGCCCAACACTCTAGATGTCCCAATTCGCCAAGTGCCTTTCCAATGGCAATCCACGGCAGGAGTATGGAGACTGTGATCCTTTTGGATTTCGACCAATGGGTAATTTCGGAATCACAGTCAGGACCGAGATCTTTTAAACTTCTTTTGGGCTGAATTGTGATATCAGAAGAATTTTTAGAGCACCAACTGTTAATTTGGGTCGCGTTGGGCGTGAACAGTGACAACTGCCCGAAAGTGCATGGGCCTCCGATCAGGCGAGAAGGGATGCCTGCCCATGCTTGGTCACCACAAATAAAAAAGACACCTTTAGGGAGGCGTCTAGGGAAACCTTTCATCATAGTGGAAGCCGCGACAGTCACAATGGTATCGCACCATTGTGACGCGGTGAATTGGATCTTCTTTTGTTTGACCACAATGAGGTCCGGGGTTGGGGAGAGGGTATACGGGGGAGTGAACTGAAAACAAATGATGGCCTTTGATGACCTGAGCAAATCAAACTCAATAGGGGGGTCTTTTAAGACGGGTAGGCGGCCGGCTCCACTTTCCCACACCGTACGGGTGGTGGGGGAAGTGTTTCTAACTATTTTCTGGCCGGCCCAGCCCTTGAACTCAACATTAAGAGGGACGGGCAATCGGTCAATTGGGAGAGGGATCCCCACCAGACAGGTCGCGAGGGGGTTCTCCGCATTGCCGGTGTCGAGGCAAATGTGATCCTGGCCGGTGTCGAGGCAAATGTGATCCTGGCCGAGGGACTGTGCAAGCATCTTCCACACATTCTGTTTTGGCTGGGGAATGATCCATGGGACCGCTGGTGATGTGAGGGCCCCGAGGATCAGTAGAAGTCTCAGCGATGACATCAACTCCATGGTCCGGCTACTCCTTCAGGGAAAATAAAACACAAAAGACAAATGAATAAAAATCAAGCATTACTGCTGCAGGGTTTGGAAGAAAGGAAACCAGAGTTGACTTTTAGGAAAAAAGGGGGGCCAGTCTCCCCCTCTGCTGCCGCCGCCAACTGGCCTCTTTCACCTGAGGGCCGATTGGAGTTGTCTCCCCCGCCTTAGGCACAAAGGACCTGACACACTTTGATGGGACCCACTTGGGGCCTGAGGGAGTGGACACGCAAGCGTACCCACGCCCCCAGGTCACAAGGCTAAATGGTCCCTCCAATTTCCAAGTTTCTGGGTCCTTGACCAGAACCGGTGGCTTCTCCCTAAGGTGCAGATCTCCGTGCTGCCCGAAATGCCACACAATGGGCGGATTTAGATTTTCAAACGAACAATTTAAAAAGTTGATGGTATAGAGTGCCCGAGATAACTGGGTTTGAGGGGATTCCACCTTCATAGCCAGGGTCTGGTGGGCGAGAACTTTCTTCAGGCTCTGGTGGGTCCTCTCGATCACTGCTTGTCCTGTGGGGGAATAGGGGATGCCTGTTTTATGTTCTATTCCCCATTGCTGCAAGAAGCCCTGGAGCTCCCTGGAAACATACGCGGGCCCATTATCAGTTTTTAGAGCTTTGGGGATGCCCAGCACGGGGAAAGCCTGGAGCAGATGTTTTTTGACATCCAGGGCTCTCTCCCCTGTGTGGGCAAAGACTGCTCCCAAGAAGGTGTCCACAGAAACGTGAACAAATTTGAGGCGGCCGAATTGCAGGATCTTGGTGATATCTGTCTGCCACACCTTACAGCTCGCTAACCCCCTTGGGTTAGCACCAGCGGGCAAAGTTGGTAATTGGTCCCACTGGCATTGGGGACATGTGGCCACGATGGCCTTGGCCTGGTCACGCGTCAGATTGAATTGGCGGACCAGACCCGGCGCATTCTGGTGGAAGAGCTGGTGGCTGATCTTGGCTTCGCGGAACACATCTGGGAGCGGGGCCCATTGCACAGCAGCTGCAAGGGCCCATTCCACAGGGTCGGGGTCCGCCAGGGCATCGGCCTTGCGGTTCCCCTCGGCTACATAGCCGGGCAGGTCCGTGTGAGACCTCACATGCATCACGTAGTACTTCTGCTCTCTTTGGGAGATGAGTCGAATAAGTTTAGAGAGCAGATTGTACAGGGCCAAACTGGGAACTTCTTGCAGAACAGCATTCTCCGCCCTAGCCACTACACCGGCGACGTAAGCCGAGTCCGTAACCAAATTAAAAGGTCGATCTTTAAATTTGTCAAATGCCCTAACGACTGCGTCCAACTCAGCTACCTGAGGGGAACCCTCAACCTCGGCAACGTCCATCTCCCACTGCTGAGTCTGAGGGTCTTTCCAAGTCATCACTGACTTGTGCAACCTTCTGGACGCGTCAGTAAAAACAGTTAGGGTGTCGAGAGGGACTCAACTTTGTATCTTTTTAAGAGCAAATTTGAACTGCAAATCCTGATGAACAAACTGTGGGCTGACCACCCAACATCAATTCACCCGGTGTAATTGGCTAAAGCGAATTGCAACACTTCGCTTTCTGCAAGAAGTTCGTCTAACATTTTCATTTTAAATTTGCCAGATTTTAACTCAATTGGGAGGTGAATGCATGCAAAGTCCACACCTGCCAGCTCCCTGATCTGTGATCTTGCTTTTCGGATCAGTTCCGCTACCAGCTCGTGTGGCCTCGTGATTCTTTTGGACCCGTGGTGGCTGAGGAACACCCACTCTATAATCAAGAGGGGGTCTCTCGAGCCTTGGTCCTTCCTCCCCTTCTTACCCTCTGATGGCTTTGGGTCTTTGGGGGGCTTGTCCCGTTGGAAAATGATGCCATCCATGAAGGTGCAGCAGGTTCCCTAAAATGATAAATTTGAAGGGCAGGCCCGGGTTGTACCGGTGGGCCTGCCTTGTCTCAATTGATTTTCGAATCTTCTCGAGGGCATTCTTGGCCTCTGGGGTGAGTTCCCTAGGAGAACTAAGCTCCTCTCCCCCTTTCAATAAATTGAAATGAGGGGCTAGGTCTTCGGTGGTAATGCCTAGCCAGGGTCTCACCCAATTCAAAGCCCCACACAGCTGATGGACATCTGCCAAAGTTTGCACCGTAGGGTGAATGGCCAATTTTTGAGGTACTATGGTCCTCTTTGTTATTTCCAGGCCCAGGTATTTCCAAGGCGGCATCCTTTGAATCTTGTCCTCCTGAAGCTAAAATCCTGCAGCAACGAGACAATTGGTCACACAGGAGAGCACATGAGCCAGTATGTCATCGTTGGGGGCACAGACCAGCACATCATCCATGTAATGATAGAGTATGACATCTTCGAACTCTGAGCGAATCGGCTCGAGCAGAGAAGCGACATACCATTGGCAGATCACGGGGGAACATTTCATTCCTTGAGGAAGGGTCCGCCAATGGTAGCGCTTGCTGGGAGCCCGACGGTTTAGGGTGGGTACTGTGAAAGCAAAGCGCGGGGCATCATCCGGATGCAGAGAAATTTGGAAAAAGCAATCTTTAATGTCAATCACAGCCAGATTCCAGTTTTGGGGGAGCATCGATGGGGATGGCATCCCTGGCTGAAGAGCACCCATATCTTGTATGATTTCATTAATTTTCCGAAGGTCGTGGAGAAGCCGCCATTTACCGTTAGATTTTCAAATCACAAACACTGGGGAGTTCCACTCAGACATGGTCTCCACCAGGTTGCCCTTCCTGACCTGTTCCTCCACGAGTTCGGTGAGCGCTTTTAATTTCTGTTTATTGAGCAGCCATTGACTCACTTGGACTGGCTTATCTGATTTCCAATTCAGCTTCCAAGTGGCGCGCTCTTCAACGGCCGCTGCCCGAAAAACCTGAGGAGCCGGAAGGTCAATTTTGGCTCCCTACTGGGCGAGGGTGTCTCTTCCCCAGAGAGGCTCGGTGTAATCCAGAACGAATGGGCATACCTTAGCCAATTGCCCGTCGGGCCCCGTAATTTGGATGACGCTTCTACTTTGCTTTGCCAATTGGGTCCCTCCAACACCTTGGATGTGTCCTCCAACGCTTTGGAGCTCCCAGTGTGATGGCCATTCCCGTGAGGGAATGATCGTCACATCTGCTCCTGTGTCCAACATCCCCCTGATGGCGACAGTGTCCCCCCCGCAGAGAGATGGCACTGCAGGCGAGACTTGTTATGACCCACCATTTGGGCCCAGGCCACTGTAGGTGATGTTACTGAGTCTTCCCCTTGCCCTTGACCCGGGAGGGGCAAAACTGGACACCCACACGGGGGGTCCGGAACAGGGATGGCCTGGGCAATGACTGTGCCCTTGGGGAGGAACAAAGGGGGACGGACACAAGCACAGCTCAAAGAAAAATGGTGCTGGTCTGCAGACACAAATGCAGGAAAAACCTGTAAGTCAGTTGGTGTAAATTTGGTGTCTCCCACAACGACGACATACCAGGCTAGATGGTCCCAGTTACCTGGGGCTTCCGGGCAGACAGAGAGAATACGGATGTTGGAGTCGCGTAGATGGACTGGACGCGCCGTCTGCAGCCTGTAGGGAGAAGCATAAGAGAAAGTCGTCAAAGCTGGTTCGGGTGAAAGACCCGGGGGACGGCAAGAGAGACAAGTCACAACTTGGGGTGTCAAATCCGGTAAAAAGTCACAGCTGGCGAATGGAAGGTCTGTCAGCCCTGATGGTATCGTCTGAGGAGGCAGCGGATTCTTCCCTGGCTCCCTCCCTCGGCGAATAGATGTCGTTTTTCCGCCCTCTATTTTTTCTGCAAGCAGAGGGGGATTGCGCTCATAAGTTGGTTTTTTCCCTCCCCCCCAGGGGGTTGTCCAGTCTGTTTGGCCCTTTTAAACTCGTGAAACTCCTTCCGGAGCGGGCAATCCGGCATCCAGTGGGTGTCTTTGCCGCACAGGTGGCAGGCTGAGGGGTTGCGGCATGTGGTGCTCGGGGTGCTCAGCCCACCTGGCCGATGGTCGGGCGGTGGAGCGGTGACTGCGGGGGTGGCGTCTGGGACGTCTGCAAAGGCGACCCGTGGAGGAGATGGTGTGTCCTTCGGGCCGCCTGCCCTCTGTAACGCTGGAACCTTGAGGGCGCAGACGTCAAGCATGTCCCTGAGGGTGGGGCATGGGTGCAGGGGCAGGCTGAGAATGGCTGCCCTGCAGGCGTCGTTGGCGTTGGACACCACCACGCCCCTGATCAGCCTCTCGTGGGCACCCTCATCGGGTTCCTCAAATTCCACCACCTCCCGCAGCCTCAGGACGAAGTCGTCGAAACTTTCGTCCAGCCCCTGAAAGATATGAGAAAGAGGGACCGGCGGCACCCCTGTCGCCACCTTAAAGAATGCCTGTGCCGCCACCTGTGCATTCTGGTTCAGTGCCTCATTTGGTATGAGCTCTGCTTGCTTCTGTCCTTTGGCCCACTCTCCCAACCCGCACAGGTGTTCAAGTGTTAATTTTCCCCCGTTCCCGTCCTCCCTGATATCAGGATTCTCCCACAGCTGGGGCAGCAGCTCCTGCACACCCCTTTCCCAAGCTGACTCCCACCTGGAGAGCTGAGAGCTGTTCAACAAACATGGAAATATTTGCCGAAGATCGGCTGGCACCAGCTCTGCTTCCAGGAGGGAAGATTTTAAAAAGCCCCGGAAGTAAGCACTCCGGCTCCCGTACTCCTTTTGAGCTTTGCAAAGCTCTTTAATCAGAGCACGAGAGACCGGAGACCACTCCACCCGGTAGGAGCCATCTTGCCTCCTACGATAGGTCACCGTGATGGTCATTGGAGGCTCCGGGCCCTCTGCCCCCCCACTCACCCCTCTCGATCCCGGACCGTGGGAACCGGAAGGGGGAGCGTGGGAACAGGAGCAGGAGGGGGCGGAACTGCTGTGGGAGTCGCGGGCGGAGTCGGGGGATGACACATTCTCCGCCCTCTGGGAGGAGTTTCGGGGTGGGGTTTTGGGAGTCGGCTGGAACAGAGGTGGAGTTTGTGACGGAGGTGGGACGGAGGGAGGAGCATCAAGGGTGGGTGGAGCCAGGGAGAAAGGGGTGGGAACTGGGGGAAGGAAAAGGTTGGGAGGGGAGAGGAAGGGGTTTGGTGGCGGGAAGGCAAAGGGATTCTGGGGAAGAGAAGGGGGATTTTCCCGCCACCGCGCCTCGTGGCCCCCGCCATCTTGGGCTCCACAGGAGCCATCTTGTGAGGGAACCACGAAGAGAACCTTAGCATTCAACTTTGGGGACTTAAGAATTCGGGGAGCAGGGGCTGGAGAAGAAGGGGGAACGGGAGAGTCTGCGGGCATCTGGGCCCTTGGACGTCCGCAGAAGGGGGAACGGCAGCCCTGGGACAAGCCAGGGCGATGGAGCGAACCCTGCCCGCTGTGGACGGGGGTTGCTCGACGCAGGACCCCAGTTCTTCTGGGGACAGAGGGAGAGGAATGAGGAGTAGGGACATGCCTTAGGGACGAACTGGGGAATGAACTTGAACTCAAACTTTCACGAACAGAACTTGCTTTTCGGGGGCGTTCTCCCAATTCTTTGTGCCTTTTATCTCTTAACACAGATATAATCTGTGCCACCCACTGTAGGTGTCTGGTCAGATCAAGTCTTTTAGTAATAGAGAGGTCCTCTGACCGAGCCAAATCCGCTAATTTACCGAGACCTCATCCCAAAATCGGAGGTCTCTGCAGCGGTCGGGGGATATGTCTTTAAATTGGGAGGATACCCACTGAATCAACCTTTTAATTTGTTTTTTCTTAGGAACAATTTCCCCCCAATTAAAATTCCCAAAACAACCAACATTGATTCTTCTTGCACCGACGACAGCTTAGCACCCATAGCTGCAGTTGGAAAGTGTTGGTGCAAGCGACGCCCGTCAACGAAAAGCAGGAGAAAGGAGAAAAGGGAAAACAGAACGGGGTAAAAGGAGAAAGAGGGGACCTCCCACTCAGACCCTTGACAGGAAGAAAAAGGACCGAACACCACCGCCTAAGAGTTATGACGGTGGGCACCCGCCGCCCAAGAGTTATGACGAGTGGGGGGTCATAAAAAGACAAGGGGGTGCAAGGAAACTCACCAAACCGAGTGGGAAGACGACGGGAGGCAGGCGTCGCAGCTCACGTGGCGCGGGCTGTCCCTCAGGTGCAGGGTGATTTCAGCCCGAATCCCCTGGAGCGCCACCCCCAGCGACCAGGGGTGGGGGTCTGCTCTAACTGGGGCGCGGCTGCGGCCAGTGAAGTTCTTCAACTTCGACCCCGTGGGTCCTTTGTAATCCAAAGGATGGCCCCGCGAACGGGTGCCAAGAACCCCACGGACTGGGCGCCAACAGCTGCTCCTGCGCGAAAGTCCAATCCCGGCTGCGCCCACAGGTGCGCAGGGAGAAACAGGGTGGGGCAGCCGCGCTGCCACTCCACCTCGGTGCCTGGCAGGAGGCGGACAAGGGTGCTGCTGCCTAGGGTGTTCTCCACACGTCCAGGTGTGGAAGGCAACACCCCGGGATGCTGGAAGGACGATGGCGTGAAGCGGCAGGCCGCGTGAGCAGGAAAGAATCAAGACAATCCTCTGCAGCGGGGAAGGGGTTTATTGGTAAAGGTAGGGTGGAGGTAAGAGGCTGCAGAGGACTGCCCCGAAGGGCGGGGCGAACAAAGGTTTTAAGGAGCAGCCAAGGGGTGTAGCAACCCCCCCCTCAACCAATAACAGAACATACAATACATGATGAGCACATACAACAACAAATTAAAAAATTGCTGGGGAGGGGCAACCTTCCCTGCTCCAATCACCTCCTGCCCAGAGCAGAAACTTCTAGGGTAGGGGAGTGAGCAGGGGGTGACGGACAGGGGGGTTACCGTAGAAACAAAGGTGGGGAATACTGATGGACATAATAAAAGATACAAAAAGGCGGGAGTTGTCATGGGGATCTGGGAGGGAACAATTGATTGACAAGAAGGGAATGGAGAAGAAGGAGCCCTGAGCAGTACCTAACAAAATGGCTGAACCTTAACTTACATAAAACCAAACTCAACAACTTACTACAGCAACCTTAGAACTGAGCCAAAATGCGGACACACCGCAACACTAGTTTGCTTTCAAACTAGACAATACCCTAAAAAAGTCTCACCTGGTCTGTCCAATTGTTTCTTCTGGTGGCGCTGAGCACCACTGGATGATCCTTGGAGGTATTTTCCAACCTAAATCATCCCCATCTTTATCCTGTGTAAACACCCATAATAGGGGTAAAAATAAATTAATTAAACAAAAATATCTAAAGCCTCACCGTTTCCCCAGGATTTGGGTGTGAATTTGGGGTTGGTTCAGAGAAATATGCAGGAGGATTTGGATGTTGTGAGGCCACACAGGCCAGGCATATGAGTCCACGATCTTGTAGTTGTGCCAGCAGAACGTGTCCACCTGAGCCTATCTACTCTCGAAGAATTCTGGTTGTCTGTCCCAGACAAGTGTCCGACCTGCTCCTGGCTGTGGATGTTCCTGTCCACCAACCTCTCTTGCTCTGTGCTGATGCCTCTTCAGGACTACCTAAAAGCAGAGGCCAGACAAAATTGTGGGATAAAAAGCAGTTATACTTATTGAAGGGCCTTCAGGTACATCTCAGGCAAAGTCCCTCAGAAGCTACACTCAAAAATGGACAAGGGTCATGGGTTTTCATACTTTTATAAGTTTGTTCCATTTGTATATTGGGGCTTAATCTTCCAATTACAGTTTCAGGTAATGAAGTAATTTACCCCAAGTTTGCTTCCCCCACAACTCACTTTTGTTTTGAGCCTGAGACAGTGAGGGGTCCTTGATTCCCAGGCCCGGAGAGGAATTGCTTTGTCTAACCAAAATGGGAAAGCAGTAGTGAACACTCTAATGGAGTTTAGAGTTATACACTAAAGAATTGCAAGATTACATATATATGAAAAATACAAAAGCTAAAATCCTAAGGCATCAGTGCCATGGGGGATTAGAGGGGATCTGGGGCATCCTGAGGGGACTGGGAGGGGCTTTTGTGGCACTTGGGGCCATTTGTGGTCCTGGGAGCAGGTTTGGGGGACTTTTGGAGGAGTCTATGGGGTAGTTTTGGAGTTCTGGGATGGCTGTGTGGCTTGGAGAGAATTTGAGTGGGTCTTGGGGGAGATCGGAAGGGGTTTTGATGTGTCTTAGGGCCATTTATGTTGCAGGGAATGGTTGGGGGGTGGCCAGGAGCTGTAGGGTGATTTGAGGGGTCTGGGAGTGGCTGTGGGGCTAGGGAGGGGGGCTTAGGGCAGATGTGACCCCTCCAGACTCCCAAAGCTGGGGGTCAGACCCAGGGTCACCATCAGACCCTGCCTCCCCAAGATGCTGCCAGGGGCTCCATGCTGGGGTTCATCCTCCTGGAGCTGTGGGAGAAGGTGGGGGTGGGGGTCCCAAGGGGCCGTGTGTGTCGTCCCAAGCATGTGTGACCCCCCGCATTGCGGTGTCACCCCCTTTTCCCTCCCCAAGGGGCTCCTGACCCAGCAGGAGCTCCCCCATGGGTGGGGCTAAGTCCTCTCTGAGCTCCGGCTGCTGCTGTGCCCTTTGGAGGAGCCCAGAGCAGCCTGGCCTGAGCAGAGCTGTGGGGCCAGAGCCGGCTGGGCTGGGCTGGGGAGAGGCCCTTGGTGCTGCGCAGAGCTCAGGGCAGCTGGCAGAGCTTGCAGGGAGCTGGGCTGGGCTCCCAGAGCCTGGCCCAGAAACCATCAGTGTCCATCTCAGCCTGGCTGAGCGTGCAGGGGCAGGACTCAGGCCAGGCCTTGTGGGGCAGGGCCAGCGCGTGTGCAAGGCATTGAAAACAGGCAAGTGGCCCAGAGAGGAGGCTGCTCTGTGCCCTTGGTGGCATGGACAGAGCAGGGAGGGGGCCCAGGACATTTGTCAGCGCCAGCCTCTGTGCCCAGCCCTTGGCAGCCCTGGCTGCTGAGCCCAGCTCTGCCCTGGGCTGAGTTTGGCTGTGGCCCAGCTCCATCCTCCTGCGGGGCTCAGGGCCTGTTCCCGACCATGGCCAGCCCTGGCTGCCTCTCTGCTGGCCCAGAGGCCGGCAGAGCCCGGGCCAGGGCTGTCTGTGCAGCCCCACAGGTGCCAGGGGCTCTGCAGGAGCTGGCAGAGGCTGCCCAGCAGGGAGCCCATGGGGCACAGAGCCCCGAGGCTGCTGTGGGCACCACGGCACAGGGGCCGTTCCCAGACGCAATGCTCCTGGCCTGGGCTGGGCCTGCACAGGGGCTGGACCACCATGGCTGGGCCAGCACAGGGCCACAAAGGGGCCACGCAGCCGCTGCCGGGGCTGACAGCAAGGCCGGGCACACACAAGCAATTGCTGAGCATGGCCTGCGCTGGCCAGGCCTGACTGTGTCAAAGGCAGAGCTCAGCTGCCCTTGGGGGCTGCAGGAACAGTCCAGAGCCCAAAGAGCCTCCATGGCTGGGCTGGAGACCAAGGCTGCAGCAGGGAAATGCAGGGCTGCTGCGGGATGGGGACGGAGATTTCATTGCAGCAGACATATCAGCTTGCAAGGTGCTCTGCTCTCCCTCAGCTCCTCTCTGAGAGATGCCAATCCCAGCTCGGTGCCTCAGGGCACTGGGGCCCTACAAGCGGCACTGCCTGTTCATGGGCACACAGCTGATGTCTGTCTGGAAAGGGGCACAGGTTTTAACACTTGCACATTTCATAATATACAAGCACATCTTCATCAACCAGGTCATTGGAGTATTTTTAAGAAATGGCAAAGTTTTCCCACCAGGAACAGAAATTTCCTGGATCTACTAAATTCTTCTACTGATGGCTGGAGAAGAAATACTGATCTTCCCCTCTATTTGAGTCACCAGTATTCTGTCTATGATTACATATCCTTATTCCTTCAGGTGTTTCCAGCTCTCCTGTTTAAATGGACATGTCTAGGACATCTCTCCACTAGACCTCCTGTATCTGTGTACTTCCCATTTCTCCCAGATTTCCTCCTCCAGATGTTCTCTGGTCATTCAAGGGCCTGTCAATTGACTGGTTTCATACTTTGAGCTTCAGGGAGTTGCCCAATCTTTAAGATATTTAAAAAACATCACATTAAATAAATAAATCCCATTAAATAACATCACAATAATAAATATCACATTAGTCAATATTTTATTTGTGTTTATATCTATCCTAGGATTACCTTTTCTTATGTCTTTGTCTAAAACTGTTTGTAAGAGCTGTAATGAGGGATGTGGGATTCCAGGTGTCTCTCCAAAATGCAGTTTATTGTACCCAAGAGGTTACAGCAGTCCAGGGTCCTGGGCAACAGACCCTGTGCCTACAGCTGTCAGCTCCAGCTGCAGACAAGCCTGAAGACCCTTTAATTTTGGTTACAATGCATTATATACTTTTCTTTGCTGAGCATCTTAATATAGAAGAACCAATCTATACCTTTACTTTTACCCATAGCCTATCATAACTACTATAATTACCATACTCATGCTACTATTCTCCAGTCACAAAAAGTTAGTAGGTTAAAGCTAGAAGATGTTTTTCAGTTTTTTGCAGTGGGAAATTCGGAGACCTTTTTTCTACTTGCAACATCAGCACTCTTGTTTGCCTGTGGAATCTTTTTGCCTGGTAAAAACATCTTCTTGTTTGAGGTGGGTTTATCCTTTGCTCTAAGCCATAAAAACCCCTTCTAACTAACATAGTCTTTGCCTCCTTGGTTATTCAGTAAGACTGGCTCAGCAATTCTTTTCTTCTGTATCAAAACTTGCTTCCCTCTCTATTCTTTCTTCAGATTCTACATTCAAAAATCTGCCAAGCATACATATCTGTGAGATTTTCTTGTCAAACTTTCATCCACCCCAACATTAGATGCCGCTTTTCGCCCCTTTCCCAAACCTTTTCACACAATCCCCCCACAATCCCCAGCCCCTGCCCACTCAGTTTTAGGATGCCATCCTTCCTTTTCCCCACTTTTCTAACCTCTCCCACCCCTTTGCTGTTGTCCGCCAGTCCTCAGCCCCCTTCTCATTCTGGCTTTGGGGGGGGGAGGTCCCACTCCCTCTACCCCTCCAACTCATTTTGTGGGTCCCACCCACCCATTTCCCCCCCTCTCCTTACCTTTCCCACCATACCCTGGCTCCTCTTCCCACCCCCTCTACTCACCTGACAGCTCTGCACCCATGGTCAGGGCGGCTCCAAGTACCACCAGTGCTATCAGTACAGCCCCAGCTGCCCCCAGACACCCCATCCCCAGCAGGGGGCAGGTGCTGAAACCTCCCCCCTCCCTAAATTCAGCTCCCAGGTGGGGAGCACTGGGCACTGTGAGTCTGCTGGGTACAAGTGAGAAAAGCTCTGCTTGGCTAAAAATCATTTTGTGACTTTTTTGACTGACTGAGGAAAGGCCCATGCATTAGGACAAGGCCTGGGAAAGATCCTGCCCCAATTACGAGCACAGAAAAACACCCAGACTCCATTTATTACCAACGAAATCAGAGCAGGAGAATAAGAAGTGAAAGAAATCTCTCAAACACCTTCCCCCCACCCAATGGGGATGACCTGGAATGGGGGTCACCAGGTCTCTGCCCAATGTGGGTCACTGTGGATCATCCAACATGGATCCTCCGGTGGGGGATGAAGTTGGAGCAGTGCACAAAGCTCTTCCTGCGGTTGGGGCATTCGTAGAGCTTCCCTTATTGGTGGCTCTGTTGGTGTCTGGTCAAGTTAGAGCTCTGTGAGAAGCTCTTCCCACACTGGGGACACTTGTAGGGCCTCTCCCCGGTGTGGATGCGCTGGTGCCTGACGAGGTTGGAGTTGTGGGTGAAGCCCTTCCCACAGTCGGGGCAGCGGAAGGGCCTCTCCCCAGTGTGGATCATCCGGTGGGAGGTCAGATTGAATCTCTGGCTGAAGCTCAACCCACATTCCTCACACTTGTAGGGCTTCTCCCCGGTGTGGATGTGCCGGTGCCTGATGAGGTGGTAGTTTTGATTGAAGCCCATCCCGCACTCAGGGCAGCTGAAGGGCCTTTCCCCTGTGTGTGTCCGCTGATGCATGAGGAGATTGAAGCTGCTTTGAAAGCTCTTCCCACAGTCAGGACAATGATAGGGCCTCTCCATGGTGTGGATCCTCTGGTGCTCGACTAGTAATGAGCTCTGGCTGAAGGTCTTTCCACATTCCCCACATTCACAGGGCAGTTCCCCGGTGTGCAGGCGCTGGTGCTTGATGAGGCTGGAGCTCCACCTGAAGCTCTTCCCACATTCCAGGCACTTGTATGGCCTCCCCCCCTTGTGCACACAATGGTGGATGAAGAGATTGGAAGTGTGGCTGAAGCTTTTCCCACACTCCAAGCACTTGTAGGGCCGCTCCCTGGTGTGAAGCTGCTGATGGACTACCAGGTTGGAGATCCAGCTGAAGCTCCTGCCGCCACCCAGGCCCAGGGTGGGTCTCTGCTCCTCAGATCCCTGTGATCTGCGTTTGGAGCCCCTCCTCGTGTGGGATCTCCGGGGCTTTTCCTCCACATTGGATTCCTGTGCCGTGGAGCTGCTCAAAACAGCCTCTTCCACCAGGTTCTGCTGTGGGGATTTGTCCTCCTTGCTCTCCATGCTCAGCTCCTGGTCTCGGGGAGGAAGGACAAGGAGAGGATGGGATTTGCCTCCGTGCCACAGGCAAGGACAAGGAGATCCCCCCAGTGCGTCCCCAGCAGGACAGCTTTGGCAGCAGGGTTGTCCTGCAGCCGGGGGCCGTGCTGGGCTGGGAGATGGAGCAGGAGAAAGGGGGAAAGGGGCACTGACTTCCTCCTCACTTGCCTGGGGCTCCTGGGCCATCTTCCTCCTCGCGGCCTCCTCCTTCTCCATCGGAATAAAGTTTGGGAATAGCAAATCTTGGTTTGGGGGGAAAACAAGGGCTGAACGCGTTGGGTTTGATTGTGCCGCTGCCCAAGTGTAGTTGGAGAAGTCAGCGCCCCTTTCAGCCTCGGGGGGCCCGGAGCCCGCTCATCCCCAGCCTCCCCCACCCCTACAGGCAGCCGGTTTGTCCCCCGGCTCCGGGATCGCCCCTCTGCGCTCTCCCCTCTCCGGGGCTCCCGCGTTCCCCCCCCGGCTCTCCCGGGGATACCCCAGCCCGAGATTGCCCCTGTGCCCGCCGGGACCGGGCGATCGCCACGTGGGACCCCCCCAAGATCCCTGCAGGGGCATTTCCGGCCCAGCTTTGGCGTCCAGCAAGATCCAAACATCCCCAGCCTCGCAAAAAAAAACCCGCCCAGAGACCCCCGCGATGGATTTGGGGCGAGCTCCCCCATCCCACTCACCTGCGGGTTCCGGCGGAGGGGGGCGATGCTGGCGGAACAGGGGGAGCTGCGGCCGGAGAGGGAAAACCGCGTGCGATTGGGGCTATCCCTCGTCCCCTCCTCCTCTTCCTCCCGATCCTCCTCCGCTCCCAGCCCGGTCCGGGCAGTGCCGACACCCAAATGCAGCCGCGCTCTGCTCTGGGCGGATTCCCAAAGCGGCCCCGTCCCGCGCGGCACTGGGAGCGATCCTGAGAGCAGCGGGAAGGAATTGGGAGCGCTTTCCCTGCCAGTCCCGCTCTTACTGGGAGCACTGGGAGGGAACTGGGAGCAAACAGCGCACAGCGGTGGGCGGGGCCAAACCTCAGGGAGTGGTTATGCAAATACAGGAGCGATCGCACGCTGGGATTGGTGGGCGGGAGCAGCGCGGGGTTTTCTCCGCTATGAGGGCCGGGAGGAGCCGGAGCGGTGGCGGCGGTGTCCGGTGAGAGGGAATGGGGACAGGCAGCGGGAACGGGGACAGGGAGCGGGAATGGGGACAGGGAATACGGACATGGACTGGGAATAGGACCGGGGATAGGGCTGGGAATTCTGGAGAGGGACCGGGATTAGGATCCGGAATCGAGATATGGGAATGGGACCGGGAATATAGAAATGAAAATGCGGGACCAGCAGTGGGACCTGGAATACGAGAACAGGATCAGGACAGGGAATATGGGAACAGCAGACAGACAGGGAATACAGGACGGGGACAGGGAATGAGACTGGGAATGGAATCTGGACTTCGATGAGAGCAGGATGGCCCAGGAGTGGAGTGACACGAGAATGGGCAGGGAGCAAGGGGGGTGGTAGCAGGACTGGGGGATCCTGTAGAGGGGAGGCCAGGAAGTGGGATGGGGGAACATGGGGACAGTTCAAGGGCAGGAGGTCCTTGATCAGCTGCCCCAGAACCCCTGCCAGGCTCTCCCAGCACAAACAGAGCTGCTCAGCCTGGGGTTCCCAAAGGCCTGAGTAACCCCCAAGTCCCTCCCAGGAACTTTCAGCTCCCTCGGACTCAGCATCCCCCACATCCCCTGCAAGATCCCTCCATATCCCCATCCATGTCTTAGTTCAACATCTTTATTTTTACTCTGATTTTGGGTGTCTTGAAAGGACAAAGAGAAATGAAAAGAAAACCTAGCCCACGGGGAGCCAGGAGGATGTGGAGCCCCCCAGCCACATGTCATCCCAACATGGATCACCGGCACCTCGGAGCACCGGGGATCACTGGGGATCATCCAGGGTGGATCCTCCCTTGAGGGATGGAGCTGGAGCAGCGCTCAAAACTCTTCCTGCACTTGGGGCACTCACAGGGCTTCCCTTAGTGGTGGCTCTGTTGGTGTCTGGCCAAGTTACCACTCCGTGAGAAGCTCTTGCAACACTCAGGACACTCGTAGGGCCTCTCCCTGGTGTGGATGCGGCGGTGGGTGACGAGATTGCAGTTGCGGGTGAAGCCCTTCCCGCAGTCAGGGCAGCGGAAGGGCCTCTCATCTGTGTGAGTGCGCTGATGTAGAACGAGAAGGGAGCTGGTCGGAAATGTCTTCTTGCATTGATCACACTCGTAGGGCCTCTCCCCGGAGTGGATCCTCTGGTGGCCAATCAGCTGGGACTTTGACATGAAGCTCTTCCCACACTCCCCACACTTGAAGGGCCGTTCCCCTGTGTGGCTCCGCTGGTGGACAATCAGTTCAGACCTCCACCTCAAGCTCTTCCCACACTGCCCACACATGTAGGGCCGTTCGAGCCCTGTGTGGACTTCCATGTGGCGGGTTAGGTGGCACCTCCTCTGGTAGCTGTTCCCACATTCCCCGCACTCAAAAGGCCGTTCCCCAGTGTGGTTTCTCTGGTGGATGGTTAGTTCAGAGCTCGTCCTGAAACTCTTCCCACACTCTGCACACTCGTAGGGTCGTTCCCCCGTGTGGGTCCTCAGGTGGCCAGTCAGGGTGGAGCTCTGGGTGAAGCTCTTTCCACACTCAGGACACTCCAGGGCCTCTCCCCGCTGTGGATGCGCAGGTGGGTGACGAGGACAAACTTGTCCTTGAAGCCCTTTGCACAATGGGGGCAGCAGTAGGGCCTCTCAGCTGTGTGACTCTGCTGATGCCTGACGAGACAGGAACTCATCTGAAACCTCTTCCTGCATTTATCACACTCATAGAGACGTTCCCCAGTGTGGATTCTCATGTGGCGGATCAGGGAGGATCTGTTGCTCAAGCTCTTCCCACATTCTGAGCACTTCTGGGGCTTCTTCCCATACTGAAGCTGCTCATGGACTCCCAGCTCTGACGTCCGGAAGCCTCCCCAGCCCAGGGTGGGTCTTTCTTCCTCAGATCCCTGTGATCTGCGTTTGCAGCCCCTCCTCGTGCGGGTTCTCCAGGACTTTTCCTGTCTGGTCAGTGTCAGCTTCTTCCTCTGGATCCTGACAGCATCTTCAGGGTTGATTGAGCAGGAAGAAGTGAATTTCTTCTGATAAGGGAGCAATAAATTCTTTTTTTTCTGAAATATTTAGGTGTCCTGTGGCTGCTATCTTGGTGCGAGTCCTCTCTTTAAAAAGTATCTTACATAGCATAGTTTCTATTTTAAAATTATGTTATAACCTAAAACTATATTTAACACACTACTTAAGCAAATTAATACAGCATAACTTTTTAACATAACACATATAATATTCATTTCAATATTTGCAAAAAGCCAGTCATAAAATATGCATTTTTCACAATATAGAAGAAAAGAATTGCTGAGCCAGTCTTACTGGATAACTAAGACGACAAAGACTATGTTAGTTAGAAGGGGTTTTTATGGCTTAGAGCAAAGGATAAACCCACCTCAAACAAGAAGATGGTTTTACCAAGCAAAAAGATTCCACAGGCAAAAAAGACTGCTGATGTTGCAAGTAGAAAAAAAGGTCTCCGAATTTTCCAATACAAGAAAACTGAGAAACAACTTCTAACTTAAACTGTAACCTACTAACTTTTTGTGACTGGAGAATAGTAGCATGAATATGGTAATTATAGTAGTTATGGTAGGCTATGGGTAAAAGTTAAGGTGTAGATTGGTTCTTCTGCATTAAGATGCTCATCAAACAAAAGTATATAATGCATTGTAACCAAAATTAAAGGGTCGTCAGGCTGGACTCCAGCTGGAGCTGATAGCTGTAGGCACAGGCTCTCTTGCCCAGGACCCTGGACTGCTGTAACCTCTTGGGTACAATAAACTGCATTTTGGAGAGACACCTTGAGTCCCACATCTCTCATTCAGGCTCTTACTATTATGCAAATGTTTCATTTTGCATTAGTTTTGGAATCATGTGGGTGGCACTATGCAAATAAAAGTCAGTTCTCAGGTGTGATTTAATGCAGTGGGTGGGCAGGGCTGCGCAAATAGCTCAGTGGTTATTGTGTGGTGCTTTGTGGGAAGGCCTGAGAGCCCCACCATGGATGGGCTGGGGGCTTGCCCGAATCGCTCCAGGAGAAAAGTTTTGGGGACCCCCCTGAAGTTCGGGGATCCCACCCCCAAACACCCTCAGGACCCTCAAAATCCGCCCAGGACTCCCCAGTTAAGCCTTGCCAGGGGTCTCTGGGGACCCCGAACCTTCCCCTCCCCACCCTGGGGTATCTCTGGGGACCCCATATACCCCTCCCTGGGGATGATTTTTGGGGTGGGGCTGGGCCTGGGGACCCCCCTGCAGGGCTCAGTACATGCTGGGACTGGGCTGTGGGGCCTGGGGGGACATCCCAGGGCCATGGGGGGAGTCCCAGGGGCATCCCGGGGGTCTCTGGTGCTCAGTACCTGAGTGCAAAGCTGGGGCTGGGGGTCCTCAGTGAGTCTGGGGTCGGGTGTTGCTGCTCGGAGTGAGTGCAAGGAGTCTTTGGTAGGTCCAGGGGGTCCTCAGTGCTCAGTCCCAGGGCTCAGAGCCCAATCCGGGCAGTCCTGGTGTCCAGTCCCAGAGCTCGGAGCTTGCTCTGGCTGCTTGGGGAGATTTGGTGTCCCCAAAGTCCCCTGAGACAGGAAGGGCATTTAGGGTCCCCTGGTGAAGGAGGTGGAGCCACCCCACACTTTGTGCTGTCCCCAGAAATGTCCCCAGATCTCTGTCACACCCTGAGGGGGGTTCCGCCTTTGTCTCCCCCCATCTTGGGGACATCCCGAGGTGTCACCCCCCTTTGTCCCCCGTCCTGACCACAATCCCGGTGCCACATGAGCGCTGATCCCATTAACAGCCTTTGCCCGGGGTGGAGGAGGTGACACCATGGCCACCCCCCAGCCCTCACTGTCCTTGTCACCGGCTGCCCTTAGGGCATCGGCCTGGCTGTGGCCGTGCAGTTCACCAGGGACCCCCAGAAGCGACACCTGGGTGAGAGGGCTGTCCCCAAATGTCCCCAGGGCAGGGAGGGCGAGGGGGGACGCACAGGGCGGGGAGGGGCGGATGTCACGGATCTGTCGCGGGGCGCTGAGTCCCGGCTGGATGATAACAGGAGCGCGACAGAGCCCCCGTTGGAGCTCCGCAGAATCCCAGCTGCCAGCGGAGGTTCGGCGCAGAAACAAAAAGGCAGCAGCACGGGCCCTGGGGCGGAACTGGGGGAACTTTATTCGATGGTAAAACTCCCTGAGTCTGTAGCAGGCTCCATGGCATTGCCTAGGGCCCCATGGAGGGCTGAGGCCTAACGATAGGAATTGCTGAGTCATGATGAGATAGCAAAATAAGCTCCTGTCTTCCGCCTCTCGGACCCTAGCTTATCTCGGTAACCCCATAGGTCACTTTCCCCCAACCCCTACTATTGGACAAGTTTGGATCCCTTTGTACCCTATAAAAAGGGGCTGGTTTAGCCCATTTGGCAGAAGAAGAGCCGTCGCTGGAACACTTCACAGACCCCCCAATAAAACCATCGCTGTGGAGCGCCAGGACCTTTCTTCTCTCTCCTCTGCTTCCCCCAGTAGCCTGCCAGACACCTTAGCAAGCAAAGAGCTGGAATTCTAAGAGAGCTGATAATCACTAAAGAGCTGATATCCACTAAGCTTGCTTAAGGCAGCCTTGGCTACGAGCAGCCTGGGTATTTGGACTCTCTGTCCCCAGGAGGGACTGAGCTACCCGGCCCGCGCTGCCTTGCTCGGGGGCAAAACCTGCCCTGCAGGCTGAGGGGCAATATGAGTGCAGGATCCCGGGACCCCGAACAGAGGGCAGACAATAGTTTATAAACAGGCGGGTCTCAGGGAGGATACAATCTCTAGCTAATCCCGAGAGCTGGGGGTGGAACACAAGACAGGGAATACAATGTGTAAACCAATGAAGGATTTCAAGGGAGGAGAACAGCTTGAGTAAACTAATGGGGTTTTGAAGGATACAAAACTGACAGGGAAGTTTCTAAAGGGGAGGGCAGGTTCGGGCAGGGATTGACATTTAATGGAAGGAGCACTAAGGAAGGTTCTGGGGCAAAGGTAGCAGCAGGAAGGGTTAACAGCTGGGAAGGGAGGGAGGTTTGAAACTTGGCAGGGAGTAGCTGGGTAACAAACAGAACTAAACTAATAACGGGGAGGACAATACAGAGGGGTTGCAAAACCACAAATTACACAGAGAACCTGCCAAATAAAGAAAACACACAAGAGATGGACATCCTGGGGGTGTCCTCAACTCCTTAAGGGACACATCAGGATTGTCCCCAGCAGGGGATTTCGGGATCCCTGATGGATTTTTGAGATCCCTGATGAATTTTGGGGGTTTTTGGGACCCGTGATGAATTTTTGGGGTCGCAGTACCGGCCAGCAAAACCACCTGTCACGATGGATTTGGGGCCGGGACTCTCTAATGGCGTTTTTGGGATCCCTGATGAATTTTCGCGGTCACTGACTGATGTTTGGGGTTGCAGTCCTGGCCACCATGAGGGACCTGTTGCAGCAGGGGCCACTGGAGGCGGCAGCCGGGGCCACCCTTGGGGACAGCCAGTAGATCCTGTGGATCGATGTCACCAGCAACAGTTCCATGGCTGAGAGCCTGGGGGGACTTCCAGGGGGATGCGTGGACATCATGGGTGAGAAATTTTGGGGTGTTCTGGGGTGGTTTGAAGTGGGACCCTTAGCACAGGGAATGGACCCAAAATCAAAGGGTGTCACAGAGTGCCGTGGCATGACTCTGCCTGTGCCAGGGTGGGCGCAGACATTCAGTGCCAGGAGCAGCCATGGGAACATCCTGAGGGAGACGGGGACACCCTGCAGGACACAAAGAGATGCTGCAGGACACGACCCCAAGACCTCGGGGACTTCAGCCCCACCAGGGGTGGGGGCAGGGACACACAGAAGGGGAGAGGGACACACAGGACAGGACGGGGACACACAGAAGGGTGACAGGGAGCCATGGTGGGGGATAGGGACATACAGAGGGGAGGGACACGATGCAACCATGACACACATCAGGGGACAATGTTGCCACACCTGTGTGGATGCTGCCACCAGGACGCCTCTGGTGAAACCCAGTGCGGGGCAATGTGATCCACCAGGTGACACTGACCTTTTCCCCTGTCCCCAGGGGCAGTTGAGGTCCCCTAAGTGCGGTGGCCCAGGGACACTCTGGTGGCTGTCACTTGCTTCCGGGCCACTTGTCACCAGCTGAATAATGTCCCCACTCTGCCCTGATGGGTGGTGACATTCGGCTGGGACACCGCGGTGGTGACAGTGGGGATGTGGTGACAGGAACTGCATCAGGCAGCGCTTTGCCATGGCCGAGATGAAAGTGCTGGTGGCACTGTAGTGGTGGCATTGACGCTGTCCCAGTTCATGTCTCCACACATGTTTCTCATGTTCCCATCCATGTCTGTGCTCCGCCATGTCCCACATGGTCCTCTCCATGTCCATGTCCCCCCATGGCCCTACACGTATCATTGTCCCCCACATGTCCCCATGCATGCCTTATTTCTACCTCACTTTCAGGGCTTTGAAAGGAATGAACAGAAATCTTTTCGTTTCAAGGCAAAAAAAAAAAAAATATTTATGTATCCCTGCTGGCAGAGCATCCATGTGCTTGGGTGGGTGGGAAGAAACTTTTTTGGAGGGGTTTCCACCCAACTGTCTCCAAAACTGAGGGCTTTGTCCCACTCCCTCCCCATTTGGCTGTGGAAGTTGTTTGTGGGCCAGAGAGAATTAAAACGATGGATTTATGTTGAAGACCTCCAAGACTATCCAGCGTTGTTAAGGCCACCAGAAGATGCAAAAAGTTTTTTTTTTCTGGGGTCAGGAGTGGACAAATCAGCTCTACCAAATGGATTTTGGATGTTGGTCCGTGGATGTGTGCAGGTACCCACAGGGAGAGAGGAGGATGGGGAGCCCCCCAGCCAGGTGTCTTCCCAACACGGATCACCGGCACCACAGATAACTGGGGATCAGTGGGGATCATCCAGGGTGGATCTCCCATAGGGGATGGAGCTGGAGCAGCACACGAAGCTCTTCCCGCACTCGGGGCACTCACAGGGCTTCCCTTAGTGGTGGCTCCGTTGATGGTGGGTCAAGGCTGAGCTATGCCGGAATCTCTTCCCACACTCGGGACACTCATAGGGCGTCTCCCTGGTGTGGATGCGCCGGTGGCTCGTGAGGTGGGTGTTGCGCTTGAAGCCCTTCCCGCAGTCGGGGCAGCGGAAGGGCCTCTCGTCTGTGTGAATGCGCAGGTGCAGCAGGAGATGGGAGCTGGTCTGAAACGCCTTCGAGCATTGATCACACTCATAGGGCCTCTCTCCGGTGTGGGTGCGGCGGTGCCTGATGAGGGTGGAGTTGTCCTTGAAGCCCTTCCTGCAGTCAGGGCAGCGGAAGGGCCTCTCATCTGAGTGAATCGGCCGGTGCTGGAGGAGATGAGAACTGGTCTGAAACCTCTTCCTGCATTTATCACACTCATAGGGTCTCTCTCCAGTGTGGATCCGCTGGTGGTAGTTCAGGTTGGAGCGCTTGCTGAAGTTCTTCCCACACTCTCCGCACTTGTAGGGCTTCTCTCCAGTGTGGCTCATCTGGTGGACAGTCAGGTGGGAGCTCCTTCTGAAGCCCTTCCCACACTCAGGACACTCGTATGGCCGCTCCCCAGTGTGGATTATCGAATGGGAGATCAGTTGGCATCGCCACCTGAAGCTCTTCCCACATTCTGAGCACTTGTGGGGCTTCTCCTTACCCTGAAGCTGCTCATCGGCCCCCAGCTCCGAGCTCCGGCTGCCTCCCCGGCCCAGGGTGGGTCTTTCCTCCTCGAATCCCTGTGATCTGCGTTTGGAGCCCCTCCTCGTGCGGGTTCTCCAAGACTTTTCCTCCCCATTTGATTCCTGCACTGTAGAGCTGCTCAAAACAGCCTCTTCCACCAGGTTCTGCTGTGGGGATTTGTCCTCCCTGCTCTCCATGCTCAGCTCCTGCTCTGGGGGAGGAAGGACAAGGAGACGATGGGATTTGCCTCCGTGCCACAGGCAAGGGCCAGGAGATCCCCCCAGTGCGTCCCCAGCAGGACAGCTTTGGCAGCAGGGTTGTCCTGCAGCCGGGGGCCGTGCTGGGCTGGGAGATGGAGCAGGAGAGAGGGGGAAAGGGGCACTGACTTCCTCCTCACCTGCCTGGGGCTCCTGGGCCATCTTCCTCTTCTTCACGGCCTCCTCTTTCATCCGGACAAGGTTTGGGAATGGGAAATCTTGGTTTGGGGGAAAACAAGGGCTGAACGCATTGGGTTTGATGGTCCCGCTACCCAAGAAGTCAGCACACTTGGAGAAGTCAGCGCCCCTTTCAGCCTCGGGGGAACCCGGAGCCCGCTCATCCCCAGCCTCCCCCACCCCTCTCCCCGCTCCGGGGCTCCCGCGTTCCCCCCGGCTCTCCCGAGCATCCCCCAGCCCGAGATCGCCCCCGTGCCCGCCGGTACCGGGCGAACGTGAGACCCCCCCACGTTCTTTCCAGGGGAAATTTACGGTTCGGTTTCGGGGTCCTGCAAGAGTCAAACATCCCCTGCCGCACGAAAAAACCCTCCCGGAGACCCCTCCGATGGATCTGGGGCGAGCTCCTCATCCCCGCTCACCTGCGGCTCCTGGAGGGGGCGATGCAGCAGGAGGCGGGGGAGCTTCGGCCTGAGCGGCGGGGGAAGGCGGCGGGGAAACCAACGTGGCTCTGCTGCTCCTCTTCCTTCCGCTCCTCCTCTTCCTCCTCTTTCCCTCCCCTTCCTGCCGCTCCTCCTCCGCTCCCAGCCCGGTCCGGGCAGTGCCGACCCCCAGAAGCAACCGCGCTCTGCCCTGGGCGGGTTCCGAAACAGCCGCGCCTCGCGCGGCACTGGGAGTGATCCTGGGAGCACTGGGTACGATCCCGGGATCAGCGGGAAGGAACTGGGAGCGCTTTCCCTGCCAGTCCCGCTCTTACTGGGAGCACTGGGAGGGAACTGGGAGCAAACAGCGCCCGGAGGCGGCTGCAGCCGGCGGTGGGTGTGGCCTAGCCGCAGGGAGTGGTTATGCAAATACAGGAGCGATCGCGCGCTGGGATTGGTGGGCGGGAGCAGCGCGGGCTTTCCTCGGTTATGTGAGGGCCGGAGGGGCCGGAGCGATGGTGGCGGCGTCCGGTGAGAGGGGACGGGGAGCGGGAACGGGGACAGGGAGCGGGAATGGGGACAGGGAGCGGGAATGGGGACAGGGACCGAGAATGGGGACAGGGAGCGGGAACAGGGACAGGGAATAGGGACAGGGAGCGGGAACGGGAGTGGGGAGACGGACCGGGAATGGGACCAAGAATGAAGGTAGGGAGCGGGAATGGGGCCAAGAATGGGACCGGGGAAGGGGACAGGGACTAGGGACAGAGACTGGGAATGGGGCCAAGAATGGCACCGGGAATGCGGACAGGGACCAGAAATGGCACCGGGAATGGGGACAGGGGCCGAGAATGGGGGCCGGGAATGGGACCAGACATGGGGACGGGGTCATCAATTGGAGACAAGGACCAGGGAGGAGAATATGGGAACAGGACAGGGAACATGGAACCAGGAACCGCAGAGAGAATATGGGCTGGGGATTCGTGCTCCAAAGTGTCCAAGTGAAACCCAGCAGGGGCTGTGAGCTCTGCAGCTGGGCCTCCCCTGGGCTGCTGCGGCCCAGGGCCCAAAGGCGGGAGCTGCAGCCTTGCTCCTGTCTCGACATCAGGAGCCTCCTCCAGGCCCATGGCCCCTGCATGGCCCCAGCATGAGGGAGGCCTCTGAGGCACAGCGGCTGCTGGCAGGAGGGGCTGCTCTGGCCAGCCGGGGGCCTCTGAGAAATGCCCAAAGCGTTGTGCTCTCTGCAGCTGGCCAAGGACAGCAGCAGCGCTGAACGGTTCGTGTGGCACAGCCAGCCCGAGCTGTGCAGCCCTCAGGGCCCCATGCGAGAGGCAGCCCTCAGGAATGGGACCAGGACAGGGAATGGGGACAGGGACAGGGAATGGGACTGGGAATATGGGACGGGACTGGGAATAGAGACAGGGACTGGGAATGGGGACATGGACTGAGAATGGGGACAGGGACTGGAACTGGGAATGGGACTCAAGAGACAAGGACCAGGACTGAAAATGGGGACCATGGACTGCAAATAAGCAGCTGGGAATGGGACTGGAAATACAAGACAGAGACTGGGAATGGGACCAGGAATGGGACAGGGAATACAGAGAAGGACCTGGAATGGAACCAGGTATGGGAATATTGGAATGGGACACAGAATTTGAAAATGGCAACCAGAGCAAGAATATGGGATAGGGATTAGGGAGATGGGATCAGGATTGGAAACGGGAATAGGGGAGCGACACTGGGACTGGGACTATGGGAACGGGACATGGAATAGAGAAATGCGGGACTGGGAATATGGGAACAGGACAGGGAATATGGGACTAGGAATATGGGAATGGCAACCAGGTAGAGAACATGGGACAGGGAATGAGACTGGGAATAGGATTTGGACTGGAATGGGAGCATAAGGAGATGAGCGTGCTGACATGGGAATGGGTGGCAAGCAAGTGGTGTGACAGCAGGGAGTGGGGAATCCTGGACAGGGGACACCAGGAAGCGGGATAGGGGGACAGTTCCAGAGCAGGAGATCCTTGATCAGCTGCACCAGAACCTCTGCCAGGGTCTCCCAGTGCAGCCAGAGCTGCTTGGCCTCGGGTGCCCAAAGGCCTGAGCAAACCCCAAGTTCCTCCCAGGAACCCTCAAGTCCCTTGAACCCAGCATCCCCCACATCCCCTGGATCTCCCATGGCCCAATCATTGTCTTACTTCAACGTCTTTATTTTTACCCTGATTTTGGATGTTTGAAAAAGACAAAGAGAAATTAAAAGAAAATGTAGGCCACAGCAAGCCAGGAGGATGTGGAGCCCCCCAGCCAGGTGTCTTCCCAACAGGGATCACTGGTACCATAGATCACCACCAGGGCTCTGCCCACTGGGGGTCACTGGGGATCATCCAGTGCAGATCCTCCCTCGGGGGATGGAGCTGGAGCAGTGCACGAAGCTCTTCCTGAACTCATGGCACTCACAGGGCTTCCCTTAGTGGTGGCTCCGATGGTGTTGGGTCAAGTGAGAGCTCCTGCGGAAGCTCTTCCCACACTCAGAACACTCGTAGGGCTTCTCCCCAGTGTGGATGCGCTGGTGCCTGAGGAGAGAGGAGCTGGTCTGAAACCTCTTCCCGCAATCCTCACACTCGAAGGGCCTCTCTCCTGTGTGGTTCCCCTGGTGGCGGGTCAGGCTGGAGCTCGTGCTGAAGCTCTTCCCACACTGGGGACACTCGTAGGGCCGTTCCCCTGTGTGCCTCCTGTGGTGGATAATGAGGGTGGAGATCATGCCAAAGCTCTTCCCACACTCAGGACACTCGTAGGGCCTCTCCCCGGTGTGGATCCGCTGGTGGCTGACAAGGCTGGACTTGTGCCTGAAGCCCTTCTTGCATTTGGCACAGCGGAAGGGCCTCTCCTCTGTGTGAATGCGCTGGTGCCTGAGGAGACAGGAGCTGGTCTGAAACCTCTTCCTGCATTTATCACACTCGTAGGGCCGTTCCCCAGTGTGGATTATCTGGTGTTTGATCAGGCAGGAACTTCGGCTGAAGCTCTTCCCACACTCCCCACACTCATAGGGCCGTTCCCCTGTGTGGTTCCTCTGGTGGGCAATCAGGTAGGAGCTCCGGCTGAATCCCTTCCCACACTTGGGACACTCATACGGCCTCTCCCCAGTGTGGATGCGCTGGTGGATGACAAGTTCAGATTTGCCCCTGAAGCACTTCCCGCAGTCGGGGCAGAGGAAGGGCCTCTCCTCTGTGTGTGTCTGCTGATGCCTGAGGAGATGGGAGCTGGTCTGAAACCTCTTCCTGCACTGATCACACTCGTAGCGCCTCTCCCCAGTATGGATCCTCTGGTGGCCAGTCAGGTTGGATTTCTGGCTGAAGCTCTTCCCACACTGCCCACACTGGTATGGCCGTTCCCCAGTGTGGATTACTGAATGGGAGATCAGGTAGGATCTCCACCTGAAGCTCTTCCCACACTCCCCACACTCGTATGGCCGCTCCCCAGTGTGGATTATCGAATGGGAGATCAGTTGGCATCTCCACCTGAAGCTCTTCCCACATTCTGAGCACTTGTGGGGCTTCTCCTTACCCTGAAGCTGCTCATGGGCCCCCAGCTCCGAGCTCCGGCTGCCTCCCCGGCCCAGGCTGGCTCTTTCCCCCTCAGATCCCCGTGATCTGCGTTTGCAGCCCCTCCTCGTGAGGGATCTCCGGGGCTTTTCATCCCCGTTGGATTCCTGCGCTGTGGAGCTGCTCAAAACGGCCTCTTCCACCAGGTTCTGCTGTGGGGATTTGTCCTCCCTGCTCTCCATGCTCAGCTCCTGCTCTGCGGGAGGAAGGACAAGGAGAGGATGGGATTTGCCTCCATGCCACGGGGAAGGGCAAGGAGATCCCCCCAGTGCGTCCCCAGCAGGACAGCTTTGGCAGCAGGGTTGTCCTGCAGCCGGGGGCCGTGCTGGGCTGGGAGATGGAGCAGGAGAGAGGGGGAAAGGGGCACTGACTTCTTCCTCCTCACCTGCCTGGGGCTCCCGGGCCATCTTCCTCTTCCTCGCAGCCTCCGCTTTCCCCATCGGGCCAGGGTTTGGGAATGGGAAATCCTGGTTTAGGGGAAAATAAGCTGTGAGAGCTGGGGATTCCTCCTGCCCAAGCCCATCTCTAGAAGTCACCAGACATTTTGTGTCCATAGAAACCTTCAGACCACCAAGATTTGTCTGAAAGACCTCTCACAAATACCAAAATTGAGCCCCCCAAGACTTGAATGGCTCATGATCATCCCAAAAAAACCTTTCCAGGAGTACATCCTCTCTGGTCTCTCCACTTTGGACTTCTGGGGGTCCTGTGTGTATTGAGGGTTTGCCTCTCCAGGGTCCCCACCCTCTCCAGGCTGTCATGGGAATCCCCAGGGTCCCCCCTCTCTGCTCTTGGGCTTCTGGGGCTCCCCCTTCTCTGTGCTGCTGGGGGTTCCCCGCAGCCCCCGGGGGTTCCCTGGCTCCCCCTCTCTGGGCTCCCCCTTAGCGATGCCGGGGCTCTTGGGGTCCCAGCGCTCCCGTTTCCCCTGACTCTGCTCCAGGCCGTGGGGAGCTCCAGGGCTTCCCCCTCGCCAGGGTGTTCCCCTCTCCGGGCGGAATCCTGGGGCTCTCCCCTCTCTGGGCTGCACACTTCGGTGTCCCAGTGTTCTCCCCTCTCCTGCCCTCCCCCGCGAAAAAAACAACCTCCCGGGGCACCCCCAGATTCTCCCCAATGGGCATTTGCGGCTTCGCTTTGGAGTCCTTTCAGCTCCAAAACTCCCCCGGCCCCCCTAAAAATGCCCTCCCACAGAGCCCCCAAGATATTTGGGTGAGCTCCCCCTCTGCGGTCACCTGAGATATGGGGGGAAATGCCCCAGGGGCCGGGAGGGCTGCGGACACAGCGAGGGCTGGACCGCGTGTTCCCCCCGCTTCCGCTTCCCGCTCCTCCTCCTCTCTCCCAGCTCTTCCTCCCACCCGTCCTCCTCCTCTTCCTGTTCCTCCTCCACGCCTCCTTCTCCTCCTCCTTGTCTTGTTCCCTCCAGCCCTTGTCCCGCTGATTCTCCCTCACCGCTCCCCCATCCCATTCCTCCTGCCCCGGTCCCGCAGCCCTCGCAGCCCGCGGCAGGAGCGGGGATGGAGCCGGGACAGGTCGGGATGGGCAGCGCGGGGCTCTCGGCTGCTCCCAGCCGCTGGGGCCGGGGGGACCCGGCCCGGGGAGGAGGAGAGGCAGACTGGGAAAACTGGGGCTGCAGATCCACACTGGGGCTTGCTGGGGACCCTGGTTGAGGCCTTCCAGCCCCTGGGGCTCTTATCAGGCCATCTGGGAGGGGGGAAACACAGAGAGGGCTGGGGGATGCCAGGAGTGGCATCGCTGGGAGGGACTGGGCTGTACTGGGATCATACTGGGAGGGAGTAGGAGCCTGCAGGGGCAATTGAGGCCGTGTTGGAGGCAAATGGGATATACTGGGAATGGCTGGGATGATTCTGAGAGTGACTGGGAGCAGCTGTTAGCAACTGGGATCATGCTAGGAGCAAGTGGGAGGAACCAGGAGTGACTGGCTGCATGCTGGGGGTGATTGGAAGCAACTGGGCTTATACTGGGATTAACTGGCATCATACTGGAGGTGATTGGGATCATACTGGCAGTGAGTGTGGCTACACTGAGGCTGACTGGGAGCAGTTAGGAGCAAATGGGATCATACTGGAAGGAACTGGGAGTGACTGGGAGTGAGCAAGTGGAATCATGCTGAAAGCAACTGGAAGGATGTGGGAGTGACTGGGAACATGCTGGAGGTGACTGGGATCTACTGGGAGAGACAGGGGATTGTACTGGAGGCTACTGGGGTCATGCTGGCATTGACATGGAGCACCTGGGATCACACTTTGGGCCACTGGCATCATAATGGGAGTGACTGGGATCGTACTGGGAGTGGCTACAATCATACTGGGACTATAGTGGGTGTCAATGGACCCTGGCTGGGGGTTACTGGGAGCTACCAGGCCTACGCTGGGAGCCAGTTGCGCACACACTGGGAGGAAATGGGAATGATAGGATGCATGCTGGTGACAACTGGGATGTACTGGGAGTGGCTGGGGGCAAGTGAACCACGCTGAGGTAACTGGGAGTGCCTGGGAATGACTATGAGTTCATGGCAACTGGGATATACTGGGAGTGTCTGAAAGCATACTGGGGTGACTGGGAACACGCTTGGGGTGACTGGGATGAACTGGGATTTACAGAGCCTCCACTGGGGACAACTGGAAGTGATCCCCCCGTTCCTCCCAGCCCTCCCTCGGGCACTGTCCCATCTCCCAACCTGCACCGCGGGGATCTGCCCGGAGCAGCGCGATGGCTCCAGGGCTGGGGGTGCTCCTGGGGGTCAGGGGGGAGTGGGCCCTGGCACCGGGACCCTGAACCGCCATTCCTGGCACAGGGACCCCTCTGCTCCCCTTTTCCTGCACAGGGACCTCCCTGAATCCTCCATTCCCGGACATCAGGACTCCCTGGTCACCTTTTCCCAGCCATCCCATGGCTCCCAGACTCCAGACTTCCTGTGTCGTTGACCCTGGGACACTCTGGAATACCTTGGACTCCCATTCCTGCCTTTCTCAGCCCCCAGCCCCAACTTTCTGCAAAACCAGAGACTCCCTGAACTCCCTGTTCCCAAACATCCCAGGTGTCCCCACCCTGTTACCCCCCCTTTTCTGGGAAAGCCTGGACTTGCTTTTCCTGGGCTCAAGGACCCCTTGGAACTCCTTTCTATCTCTCCAAGTCCCTTCCCCCCCATTTCCTTGACCCTGAGACCCCTCATCCCCCCATTCCTGAGAATGGAGTCACCCTTTTACTCCTTTGCCCGGCACTGAGACCCCCCTGCACCCCCTTACCCAGCACCAACACAACCTTTTCCTGGCCCCCGCCTCTTCAGCCCCCAGCCCCACCCTTTTCCTTGGCCCTGGGACCTCTGGGCTGCCATTCCTTCCTTTCCCAGCCCCCAGCCCCTCCTTTCCTCACACAGAGGAGCCCTGGCACCCCCTTTCCTGAGCACAGGACAGCCCATCCCAGCTCTCACAGTCCCTGCACCTCCTTTCCTTGACTCTGAGCCCCTGAACCTCCTTCTCAGCTCTCCCAGTTCCTTGACCAGTTGAGTCCCCTGCATCCCCAATCTCTCACTTTCACCCACCCCAGCTCTCCCAAATCTCCACATCCCCCCAGTTCTGCACTCCCTGCAGTGCCTGGAAGTGGCGCTGTCGGAGCCTGGCCTGGGGGTCCCCAGTCCTTGATTGTGGGGGACATGGACGGGACCCCCTGGGAGCGCTGGGGCAGCAAGCGGGGCCGGATGGAGCCACAGACACCGGGGAGTGGGGGGGAGCTGAGCTGGGGTATTGGGATAGCCAGGGCTGGGATGTTGGGATAGCCAGAGCTGGGATATTGGGATGGCCAGGGCTGGGATATTGGGATAGCCAGGCTGGGATATTGGGATGGCCAGGGCTGGGATATTGGGATGGCCAGGGCTGGGATATTGGGATGGCCAGGGCTGGGATATTGGGATAGCCTGAGCTGGGGTATTGGGATAGCCTGAGCTGGGATGTTGGGATAGCCAGACCCAGGATATTGGGATGGCCAGACCCAGGATATTGGGATGGCCAGGGCTGGGATATTGGGATAGCCTGAGCTGGGGTATTGGGATAGCCAGAGCCGGGATGTTGGGATGGCCAGGGCTGGGATATTGGGATAGCCAGGGCTGGGATATTGGGATAGCCAGACCCAGGATATTGGGATAGCCTGAGCTGGGATATTGGGATAGCCAGGGCTGGAATATTGGGATAGCCAGGGCTGGCTCAAGGACAGGAACCAGCACGTGGCCAACAGTGCCCTGGAGATGGGGCCGAGACAACCAGAACGGAGGGGTTGGGGGAGCCGGGGCTGGGCTGGGATCTGTGGGGCTGGGGGAATCTCTGAGAATGGGATGGGATCTGTGGGGCTGGTATGGTAATCCTGGGAGCTCCAAGGGGCTCTGTGGGGCTGGGACACAACTCCATGGGTCTGTTCTCTCCTCATTCCCAGGTCTCCACACAGTGCAGGTGGTTCCCAGCAGTGACCTCCTGTGCCATGGAGCGTCCATGGATCCCACTGGTATGGCCATGAGGGGTAGGATTTAATTTCCTTCCAGCTGGGATCTGGGAGCTTTGCGGTGTCTGACGGTGCCACCTGGATCACCCAGAGGTGCTGGGAATCCAAAGGGATCATGGTGCAGTGAATGAAGCATTACCTGGGACACACCTGTGTGGAAGAGCTCCCAAATGGAGCTCTGTGGTTGGAGGCTCTGGAGCACAAAGGTGGGTGTGGGAGGGGAATTCCTAAGGGAGTGTGGGATTCAGGAATGGGAGACTTGGAATTCAGGAATTCCCATGGAATTTCCATTGCTGAATCTCACTCTCATCCCACTCAGGTGAGAATTCCATGGATGGATCCCTCCCAACTCACTGCCACTCTGTGGAGAATTCCATGGGGAAATGATTTGAATTGATGACCAATCCAATGAGAGCAGTGAAATGAGACCTAATCCCTGCTGGGATTCCATGGGACATCAATCCCAATCCTTTGCCCAGGCCAGCTCTGCTGTGCCCGTGGCAGCGCCAGGGGAGTGCCCTGTCCCTGCTCCGAGCCCAGCACGAGCCTTTCCTTGGCTGTTCTGTGCCCTGCCCGGGGCAGGAGGGCACTGCCAGAGTGGCTTTGGTGGCCCTGGGCACCCGGCCAGGCTGCAGCCACTGCAGGGGCTCCTGGGGAATGTTCCAGAGCAAAGCTTAAAGCAAAGAACACTTTCTGGAGGGGATTCTGCCCCTTGGCCTGTGCAGGGAGCCCAAGGGCAACAGCCCAGGCACAGCAGCCTGAAGTGCAGGAGCTCAGTGTCCCTCGGCCAAGCCGTGTTCCCCGGCTCTGCCGTGTCCCTCAGCTGTCCCCTGTCCCTCAGCTCTGTAGGGCCAGGGGCAGCAGCAGGACCTGGGGCAACCCTCGGGAGAAAATCCCGAGCCCCAGCTGGGCCAGTTGTCCCCAGGTCACTCTCAGTCACCCCAGTATGATCCCAGCATGGTCCCAGAGCTTTCCATTCACCCCTAGTATAGTTCCAGCCACTCCCAGCATGGTTCCAGTCACTCCCAGATACTCACAGTATTACTCCAGTAAATTCCTTTATGGTTCCTCTGTGATCCCAGTCACTCCCCATCTCTCCCAGTGTTATGAATATGAACGAGGCCAAGCTTTCTCCAGAGAAAGAGGTTCTCGTTTATTAAAATAGCTGCAAGGAACGGAGTGCCCAGGATAAGCCCAGGCACCCACACAGCGAGCCAAAAACAAAACAGTGCGCTAAGCCCAAGTGCACTGGGTTCTTTCAAAAAAAGAACAAGTATCCAAAAAGAAGAACCCCACTCAACCCACCTTTCCCCCATTTATAGCCCCCTTTGAGTCCAGGATTGGTCCATTTTGGATCCACATGATGATTGGTCCATTTCCAGGCTTCTCGTTGGTCTTTAACGCCGTTCATTCTGGGCCAATCGTTTCTGCAGGGCTTTGAATGATTGGTCAGGTCTTCCATCCAATCCCTCTTTGACCTCGCCTTGCCCCACCAGACCACTGTTCCACCAAATCCTGGACCCTTCTTCTAGCACATTCTAATAAGCCCCCCCCTTAACATAATACAATTAATATAACATAATTAATACAATATAATTGAACTATACCCTGATTTAACTTAACTTTTACCTATAACACCAGTATATCCCAGTTCCCCCAGTGTGTCTCCACTCACACCCAGTAGCTTCCAGCATGATTCCAGTTGCTCACAGTCACCCCAGTCACCTCCAGCATGATTCCTGTCACTCCCTGTATATCCCAGCTGCCCTCAGCCTGCTCCTAGTCACTTCCAGTATGATCCCAGTATGACCTCAGTTGCTCTCAGTTGCCCCTAGCGTAGAGCCAGTCATTCCAAGTATGATCCCAGTAGGATCCCAATCTCCCTGAGCATGGTCCCAGTCAATCCCAGTTGCTCCCAGTGTAGACCCAGTCACTGCCAGTCACTCTCAGTGTGTTCCCAGCCACCCCAAGTATGGTTACAGACACTCCCAGTATATCCCAGTTGCCCTCAGCATACTCATAGTCACAGCCACATGTGCCAGTAAGGTTCCAGTTTCCACCAGTATGATCCCAGCCACTACGAGTCAGTCCAAATTGGTCCCACTGTGATCCCTGTTGCCCAAGCTCTGGTCCTGCTGGTTCCCAGTGCGCCCTGATCCTGCTCCCAGTGGGTCCCAGTCCTGGTGTATCCCCGTGTATCCCAGTGTGTCTCAATGTATCCCAGTGTCCCAGTCCATGCCAGTCCCTTCCCAGCAGCCGCTGCCGTTTCCCAGATCCTGCCCCTCCCGCCCCCGGAGCTGCCGCTGGACGCCCCCCAAGTGCTGCTGAGTAAGGAAGTGGCACAGATTCACAAGAAGGCTGGTTTGCACAGCAGTAGTTCTAATATGAAAATTCTCTCTTTTTATAGACTGCTCCAATACATTCAGACCAGATTGGTCAATCAATCAATACATTTCACCTGACTGGCTAATTAACAAAAACACCTTTCTTATAAACAATCCTTGAGAAAAACAGGGAAACAGAGTAGGAAAACACCACCTGCAGGTTGTTTATAACAACAAGCTATCATCATTTCTCTACAACTCCCTAAAAGTCTCACAAGTCCGCCGTGAAAAAACTTACCTGGTTTTCTGGCTCTCTGACCAGCCTGTCACATCCACACCCAAGGTGCTGCCGGGGCTCGGGGGCTTCGTGTTGGGCTTTGTCTGCCTAGGCTGGGGCTCGGCCTCCACTACGGGAGAAGGTGAGGGGGGTCCCTGGAGGTCCTGCCCCCCCTGGGAGCGCTTGTGACTCCCCCATGTGCCCCCATGCTGGGGACACCCCCTTTTCTCTCCCCACAGTCCTGACCCAGCTTCTGCTCCCCCCGGGAGGGGCTTTGGGGAGCCCCCCTGGGACCTCCTTGAATCCCCATTCCTGGGCACTGGGACGCCCCCACATCTCCTTCCCCAGCTGCGGGATCCCCTGCACCGACACCCCCTGCACCCCCTTTCCCAGCTCTCCTCCTCTGGCAGCCCTGGATCCCCTGTTTCCGTGAGCCCGGGGACCCCTGGATCCCCATTCCCGGCCAGCCAGGGGCACCTCAGCCCCAGGCCTCCCTTTGCTGGGAAACCCGGCCTGGGCACGGGGCTCTACAGCTGCTCTGGGGTTTATTGAAAGGAAGAGAACAGAGGAGAGAGAGAAGGAGATTGGGGATCAGGGATCGGGGTCCCAGCGCCCAGTCCTGCTCCTCCAGGCGTGGGAGCCGCAGCCGCAGGAAGAAATGGATCCGCGGATCCCGGTGCTGTCCCCGCTTTGGGCCGAACCCAGCGGGCTCCAGGCAGAGTTTGAGCGCAGGTCCAGCGAGTTCAGCACGGCCGAGCAGGGTCCCGGGAGATTCCAGGGGGGGATCCCGGGGGATTCCCTGGAATTCCCCCGTCCCCCCGTCCCCACCCCCTGCGCTCCCTCGGGCACTTTGGGTTCCGCGTACCTCACTCTGCGCCGCCGCGATCTGCCCGGCGACCGATGACGTCACAGAATCCTCGGTATACCATTGGCGGGCGGGAAGGAGCAGCGCCAATGGCGGCTCTGGGGGCGGGGCCGTGGCGGAGCAGAGGATTGGCTCCAGCGCTGGGTCTGGGGGCGCTCCTGGAGGGGCTTGGGGGGGGCGGTGAGAGGTGAGGGGGACCCTCGACACCCGGAATGCCCCGAACCGCAATTTCCGGGCACTGGGAACCTCCTGAACTTCCATTTCCGGGTACTAGAACAGCATCCACCCCCATTCCTGGATACTGTGACCCCCCTGAATCCCCTTCCCGAGCACCAGGACCCCCATGTTCCTTATCTGGCCCTGAGAGCGCCCTGAACCCGCCTGAACCACCATTCCTGGGTACTATGACTCACTGCAGCCCCCTGCCCAGCGTTGGGACCCCCTGTTACTCCTTATCAGGCACGAGTACATCCCTGAACCCCTGTTTCTGAGCATCAGCACCTCTCTGAACCTCCATTTGCGGGCACCAGGACCCCTCTGAATCCCCATTTCCAGGGAGGGGATTTCCCTGAACCCACATTTCCCATACAGGAAACCCCCTGATCCACTATTTCTGCGCCACAGGACACCCCTGGAACTCAATTTCCAGGCCAGGGATCCCCCCGTCCCCTCCGTTCCCTGACAACGAGACCACTTATCTTGGTTTGAAAAGACAGGTGTCTGCTGAGGAAGGCAGGAGCCTCCCCTGAAATGGAAGATGTAAACCCCCTCCCTCCAAATTGTTATAATTTTGAAATTAAGGGGCTCTCAAGCAAAGATACGGGAGCGGGAATAACTCTTTATTAGGGAAGAAAATTTTAAAAATATAATAAACAATGCAGTAATACAAAACAACACTGACAGAGTCAGAATATGACCTGACACCCTGGTGTTGGTCAGGGTGTTGACAGCAGCCCAATTGAGATGGTGGCTGCAGTGCTCCTGGAGTGTCAGGTGTGATTCTGTTGAAGCAGTGATCCTGTAGAAGGGTGTATTCTTTCTCTGAAGATCCAGTGGTGCTGTAGATGGGCCTGGTCTTCCTCTGGGAATCCAGTGGGAAAGGGCTGCTCCTCTGGGAATCCAGAGGGAAAGGCTGATTGTGGTCTTGCAGATCTCAGATTATATCCAGTTAGGAGTGCTTGGCTCCTCCCTCTGGGCAGAGCTTCTCACAGTGGGATGATGTAGGTTTATCAGTCAGGCATTGAGACTCAACGGCTCGTTAACAGAAGATATTTTCCAGAGGGAGGATTGGTTGTGGAAGAGATACAAAAACCTGCCCAATTAACAGAAGATAACTGCCCCACCTCTAACAGATAGGAATAGAATACACACCCCCATTTCCAAACTAAGACCCCACTTGATCCCCCATTCCCGGCACTGGGACCTTCTTTTACCACCATATCCAGGTCTGAACCCCCTCCCCCTCTGCACATCCATCCCTGGCACTAAGACTGCCCTGACCCCCCTCATCTTGCACCAATACCCCCTTGCACCCCCTGTTCCCCCGTGCCCTGCAGATAAGGGAAGGGAGAGGTCACTCAGGGATCGCCATCACGGCCACAACAGCCCCGAGGTGGGAAAATGAATTGGATTTGGGACTGAGTGAATCAGAACAGCAGAACGAGGAGTGAAATAAACCCTGAAAAAGAACCTTCTCCCGACCTCTTTGTCCTTCACGGACTTCACTTTATTCCCGACTCCCTTCCTGCGCTGCCCAGCGGGGCAGGGAGAGGGGATGGGAGTCATGGTCAGTTCCTGCCACTGTTTCTGCCTCAGGGACAAGAATTCCTTCCCTGGTCCAGTGGGGGGTCCCTCCCATGGGGTCTGTGAAAACGCGGATCACTGTTAAAAAAAATTTTAAAATTTTAATAGTAACAAAATAGGTTTAAAAATAGTAATATAATTAGAGCAATAAAAACTTGGACAATTAGGATTAGGACAATCCGAGACAATAAAAATAAAGAGTTATGGACATTTCAGGTGCCTCTTTCTGTGCAAAATAAGCCCAAAAAAGGACCCATGTTAACAGAGGCTTAACCCTAAAAAGCAACAGCCTGTTGCATATTCATACATCTCATACATGATGCATAAATTCCATTTAAACATGGAATTCTATCTGGTCAGTGTCAACTTCTTCCTCTGGATCCTGACAGCGTCTTCAGGGCTGATCGAGTCAGGAAGAAGTTCGTTTCTTCTGATAAGGGAGCAATAAATTCTTTTTCTCTGAAAGATTTAGGTGTCCTGTGGCTGCTATCTTGGTGCGAGTACCTCATTCCTCTCTTTAAAAAAGGATCTTAGATAGCATAGTTTCTATTTTAACATTATGTTATAACCTAAAACTATCTTTAACACACTACTTAAGAAAATTAATACAGCATAACGTTCAAACATAACACATATAATATTCATTTTAATATTTGCAAAAAGCCAGTCATAAAATACGCATTTTTCACAGTAGTTTAAAGTACTCCATCGCACCGTTCAACTTTCTTGGCAGCTGGTGCATGATAAGGGATATGATCAATCCATTCAATACCATGTTCTCTGGCCCAGGTGTTTGTAAGGCCATTCTTGAAATGGGTCCCATTGTCCAACTCAGTTCTCTCAGGGGTACCATGTCTCCACAGGACTTGCTTTTCCAGGCCCAGGATGGTGTTCCGGGCAATAGCATGAGACACAGGGTAGGTCTCCAACCATCCAGTGGTGGCTTCCACCATGGTCAGCACGTAGCGCTTGCCTTGGCATGTCTGGGGCAGTGGGATGGAGTCAATCTGCCAGGCCTCCCCACATTTATATTTGAACCACCGCCCACCATACCATAGGGGCTTCACTGGCTTGGCCTGCTTGATGGCAGCACACGTCTCACAGTTATGGATAACCTGAGAAATACTGTCCATGGTTAAATCCACCCCTCGGTCTCGTGCCCGCTTATAGGTGGCATCTTTGCCCTGATGACCTGAGGCATCATGGGCTCATCCAGCTAGGGATATCTCTCCCTTGTGCTCCCAATCTAGGTCTATCTTGGACACCCCTATCTTTGCAGCCTGGTCTACTTGCTCATTGTTTCGGTGGTTCCTCATTAGCCAGACTCTTGGGGACATGGGTCTCTACATGATGGACTTTCACAAGTAGCTTCTCTAGCCAAGGGTCAATGTCTTTCCATTCATCAGCAGCCCAGATTGGTTTTCCTCTATGCTGCCAGTTGGCCATTTTCCACCTTTTCAGCCAACCTCACAGTGCATTGGCTAATATCCATAAATCAGTATAAAGGTAGAGCTTTGGCCACTTCTCTCTTTTAGCAACATCTAGGGCCAGTTGAATGGCCTTGAGTTCAGCAAGTTGACTTGATCCACCTTCTCCTTTGGTAGCTTGTGCAACCTGTCGTGTGGGGCTCCATATGGCTGCTTTCCAAATCCAATTCATCCCTATGATGTAACAGGAACCGTCAGTGAAAGGAGCGTAGTGTGTTTCCTCTGCTGGTGGTTGGTTGTACGGTGGAGCTTCTTCGGCATGTGTCACTTGCTCTTGTTCCTCTTCATCAGCGAGACCAAAGTTTTCACCTTCTGGCCAGTTTGTAATTATCTCCAAAATCCCGGGGTGATTCAGGTTCCCAATACGGGCGTGCTGTGTGATGAGAGCAATCAATTTACTCCATGTGGTGTCAGTGGCGTGGTGAGTAGTGGGAACCTTTCCTTTAAACATCCACCCCAGCACCGGTAGTCGGGGTGCGAGGAGGGGTTGTGCTTCCATGCCAGTCACCTCTGAGGCAGCCTGGACTCCTTCATAGGTGGCCAAGATTTCCTTCTCTGTGGGAGTGTAGTTGGCTTTGGACCCTCTGGAACTTCATCTCCAGAATCCCAGTGGTCGGCCTCAAGTCTCCCCAGGCACCTTCTGCCAAAGACTCCAGGACAAACCATGGTTCCCGGCTGCAGAGTAGAGCATGTTCTTCACCTCTGGTCCCGTCCTGACTGGGCCAAGGGCAACTGCATGAGCGATCTCCTGCTTGATCTGGGCAAAGGCTTGTTGCTGCTCTGGGCCCCAGTGGAAATCATTCTTTTTGCAGGTGACCAGGTAAAGAGAACTCACAATTCGGCTGTACTCAGGAATGTGCATTCTCCAAAAGCCTATGGTGCCTAGGAAAGCTTGTGCTTCCTTCTTGCTTGTTGGTGGAGACATCATGGTGATCTTGTTGATGACCTCAGTGTGAATCTGATGCTGTCCGTCTTGCCATTTTACTCCAGGAACTGGATCTCTCGGCAGGTTCCTTGACTTTGCTCATTGTGATGGCAAAGCTGGCTTCTAGGAGAATCCTGATGATCCTCTCTCCTTTCTCAAATACTTCTATTGCCATGTTTCCCCACACAATGATGTCACCGATGTACAGGTGTTCTGCAGGTGTTCTGGAGCCTCACCCTTTTCCAGTGCAGTCTGGATCAGTCCATGGCAGACGGTGGGGCTGCGCTTCCACCCCTGGGGCAGTTGGTTCCAGGTGAAAGCAAAGTGAGGCCTGCATTCTGCTGCCAGAGGAATGGAGAAAAATGCGTCAGCAATGTCAGCAGTGGTGTACCACTCTGCTGCCTTGGACTCCAGCTTGTACTGGAGTTCCAGCATGTCCGGCCCAGCTGCGCTCAGTGGTGGAGTCACTTCATTCAAGCCATGATAGTCCCCTGTCAATACACACACACATTTTCAACCTAAGAAAGGGGTGAAAGCAGCAAGAGGGCGATTCTAGACAGGGGACACCAGGAAGCAGGATGGAGGGACATGGGGACAGTGCCAGGGCAGGGAATCCTTGATCATCTGCCCTAGAACCTCCGCCAGGGTCTCCCAACACAGCCAGAGCCACCCAGCCAGGTGTCTTCCACAAACCAACGCTCCCTCCAGGAAGACATCTGCTGTTAATAGGTTATTGAATGTCACTGCATGAATGATAAAAATTACAGCATCCCATTGTGAGAAGCCCCACCCAGAGGGAGGAGCCAAGCATTCCTGACTGGATGTAATCTGAGATTTTGGGATACCACAACAGCCACTGGATTCCCAGAGGAGCAGCTGCCTTTTCCACTGGATCTTCAGAGGAAGACTACACCCTTCTACAGGATCCCTGCTCCTACAGAACCACATCTGCCACTCCAGGAGGATTGCAGCCACAATTCCAATTGGGCTCCTACCAACACCCTGACCAACAGGGTGTCAGGTTGTGCTCTAACTCTGTCAGCGTTGTTTTGTATTACTGCATTGTTTATTTTATTTTTAATTTTTTTCCCTATTAAAGAACTGTTATTCCTGCTTCCATATCTTTGCCTGAGAGCCTCCCCCCTTAATTTCAAATTTATAACAATTCGGAGGGAGGGGATTTACAGTTTCCAGTTTATGGGAGGCTCCTGCCTTCCTTAGCAGACACCTGCCTTTTCACACCAAGACAGGGGGACAGTTGGGGACACAGCTGGGGACATGCCTGGGGGTGGGGAGTGAAAAGGTGTTAAGGGTTGGAGAGGGGGTTGGAGGGTGGGGTGCACCCAAAAATTTGCCACAATTAATGGGGAGGGTGCCCAAAATTGGGGGAAAGGTTGGAAAAATGGAAAAGGATCCAAAATAGCGGGGAACAGACCCTAAATAGGGGGGGAGTGACCCAAAATGGGGAAAGGACCCAAAATAGGGAGGAGAAGACACAAAACAGGCAGAGGGAACCCAAAAGAGGGGGAAAGGATAGAAAAGAGGGGAAAAGGTCCCAAAGTGGGGGGGAGTACCCAAAATCAGCGGACAAAGGGTGTCCTCAGATGTTGTTGGGTGTCACAGGGTGTTGTGGCGTGTCCCTACCTGTGCTGGGGTGGATGCAGATGCTCAGCACCAGGAGTAGCCATGGGAACATCCTAAGGGACATGAAGACACCTTGAGGACCCCAGGACCTTGGGGACTTCGGGCCCGCCGGGGCGGGGGACAGGGACACACAGAAGGGTATTGGGAGACATAGAAGAGATGGGGACAGCGACTCACAGGGAGGACAGGGACACCAAGAGGGGTGGCAGGGACACACAGAGGGCAGACAGGGACACCAAGAGGGGTGGCAGGGACACACTGGGCAGGACAGGGACACACAGAGGGGTGGCAGGGAGCCACGGTGGGGAATAGGGACAAACAGAGGGGAGGGGACACAATGCCACCAGGACACATATCAGGGGACAATGTCACCACACCTGTGGTGACCACCAGGACACTTCTGGTAACACCCAGCATGGGGCCATGTGACTCCACATGTTGCTATTGTATTAGGGACAGCTGACTGAAGTGACACATAGACTCTAGGTCTTCAGGAGGCAATGCAAAGTTTATTAGAAAACCACATTCCCTTTATAGACACTTATGATAGAATTTGACCTAACTGGTCATTAATCAACACCCCTTACACCACTGGCTAATTACAAACCACCCTTCTTGTAATTAGCCATCTTACAAGTAACAACAACACGCTGCAAAGATTAGAAATTGTTTGTAGTTCTTTCTCTGATGTTCTCAAAACTCCCCAGGACATGCTGGGAAAGTTTATCTGACTTTCTCTCTGACCAGGCTGTCAATATCCACATCCGTGGGAGACACTGACCCTTGCCCTGTCCCCAGGGGCGGCTGGAATCCCCTGAGCGCAGTGGCCCTGGGACACCCTGGTGTCTGTCACTCACTTCCAGGCCACTTGTCACCAGCTGAACAAGTTCCCCATCCTGCCATGGTGGGTGGTGACAGTCAGCTGGGACACTGCAGTGGTGACAGTGGGGACGTGGTGGCAGGAACTGCATTGGTCAGTGCTTGGCCATGGCCAAGATGAAGGTGCTGGTGGCACTGTGGTGGCACTGATGCTCTCCTAGTTCATGTCCCCATCCATGTTTCCCATGTTCTCACATGTCCCCATCTATGCCTTAGTTCAAGGTCTTTATTTTTACCTCAGTTTCAGGGCTTTCAAAGGGAAGAACAGAAACCTTTTTGTTTCAAGGCCAAAACATTTCAAGGCCAAAAGGATTTACGTATCCCTACTAGCAGAACATCCACATACTTGGGTGGGTGGGAAAAACCTTTTTTGAGGGTTTCCACCCAACTGTCTCCAAAACCAGGGGTTTTGCCCCAATCCGTCCCATTGGACTGTGGAAGATGCCTGTGGGCCACAGAGAATTAAAATGATAGATTTATGTTGAAGAATATCTCCAAGGCCATTCAATGTTGCTTGATGCCACCAGAAGATGCAAAAAGTGAGATTTTTCTCAGGTCAGAAGTTGACAAATCTGCTCTCCAAATGGATTTCTGCAGGCAGTGAGAGAAGACAAGCAGTATCAATATGATTGGTAAAGCAAGCTTCGGTTTATTTTAAGTACAATGGTACTTTTATATTGTTTCCAGTAATTATGCATACTTGTCGTTAGTTCATTGGTTTAAAGCAAAAGGTTACATTTACATACTCCTCCTACTTTGTGTTTTTCTACACAGGGTTCTCCCATTCTCATCACTTTTACTTCTCTATATTGCAAAACAACATTTCTTCCTCATTCTCATCGCTGTCCTTGCCCTTTCGTCCTTGTCAGCATGATGCAGCATATTTTGCAATGTCCCTATCACGGCGTGCGGCCTACTTATGCCAAGCTAACATGGGGTTTGCTTGTATAACATTTCCAGGGATATATGGCCCTGTTCATCCAGCCATTCTTCCAGATTTCTGATGTTGGCTGTGGATGTGTGCGGTGCCGATGGGGAGCAGGAGGATGTTGAAGCCGCCAGCCAGGTGTCTTCCCAACACGGATCACCGGCACCACAGATCACCGGGAGTCACTGGGATCATCCAGGGTGGATCTCCCATAGGGGATGGGGCTGGAGCAGTGCACAAAGCTCTCCTGCACTTGGGGCACTCAAAGGGCTTCCCTTAGTGGTGGCTCCGTTGGTGTCTGGTCAAGGCAGACCTCTCTGAGAAGCTCTTCCCACACTCAGGACACTCGTAGGGCCTCTCTCTGGTGTGGATGCGGCGGTGGGTGACGAGATTGCAGTTGCGGGTGAAGCCCTTCCCGCAGTCAGGGCAGCGGAGGGCCTCTCATCTGTGTGAAGCTGCTGGTGCAGAATGAGACTGGAGCTGATTGGAAACGTCTTCTTGCATTGATCACACTCATAGGGCCTCTCCCCGGTGTGGATCCTCTGGTGGCCAATCAGGTGGGACTTTGACATGAAGCTCTTCCCACATCCCCCACACTTGAAGGGCCTTTCCCCCGTGTGGCTCCGCTGGTGGACAATCAGTTCAGACCTCGACCTCAAGCTCTTCCCACACTGCCCACACTTGAAGGGCCTTGCCTGTGTGGATTCCCATGTGCCGGGTCAGGTGGCAGCTCTTCTGGAAGTTTTGGCCCACACTCCTCACACTCATAGGGACGTTCCCTGTGTGGATTCTCTGGTGGATGGTTAGTTCAGAGCTCGTCCTGAAGCTCTTCCCACACTCTGCACATCGTAGGAACGTTCCCTGGTGTGGATTCTCTGGTGATGGTTAGTTCAGAGCTCGTCCTGAAGCTCTCCCACACTCTGCACACTCGTAGGGTCGTTCCCCCGTGTGGGTCCTCAGGTGGCCAGTCGGGTGGAGTTCTGGGTGAAGCTCTTTCCACCTCAGGACACTCGTAGGCCTCTCCCCACTGTGGATGCGCAGGTGGTTGATGAGGACAAACTTTTCCTTGAAGCTCTTTGCACAATGGGGGCAGCATAGGGCCTCTCATCTGTGTGACACCGCTGATGCCTGACGGACAGGAACTCATCTGAACCTCTTGCTGCATTTATCACACTCATAGGGACGTTCCCCAGTGTGGTTTCTCTGGTGGATGGTCAGTTCAGAGTCGTCCTGAAGCCCTTCCCACACTCCCCACATATGTGGCCTTCCCCAGTGTGGATTCCCCAATGGGAGATCAGCTCGGATCTGATCTTGAAGCTCTTCCCACATTCTGAGCACTTGTGGGGCTTCTCCCCATCCTGAAGCTGCTCATCGATCCCCAGCTCCGAGCTCCGGCCATCTCCCCGGCCCAGGCTGGCTCTTTCCCGCTCAGATCCCCGTGATCTGCGTTTGCAGCCCCTCATCGTGAGGGATCTCCGGGTTTTTTCCTCCACATTGGATTCCTGTGCTGTGGAGCTGCTCAAAACGGCCTCTTCCACCAGGTTCTGCTGTGGGGATTTGTCCTCCCTGCTCTCCATGTTTAGCTCCTGCTCTGGGGGAGGAAGGACAAGGAGAGGATGGGATTTGCCTCCGTGCCACAGGCAAGGGCAAGGAGATCCCCCCAGTGCGTCCCCAGCAGGACAGCTTTGGCAGCAGGGTTGTCCTGCAGCCGGGGGCCGTGCTGGGCTGGGAGATGGAGCAGGAGAGAGGGGGAAAGGGGCACTGACTTCTTCCTCCTCACCTGCCTGGGGCTCCTGGGCCATCTTCCTCCTCGCGGCCTCCTCCTCCTCCTGCATTGGACCAAGGTTTGGGAAATCCTGCTTTGGAGTGTAATATGTAATGTAAAGTAATTCATGCGTAGGGAAAATGCATAAAAATAAAAGTGTAAAATTAATTCAGCATCCAACGAGCCTCTGACCACGACAACCTAGAGACAGATTAGCTCACTGAAGCTGAAAAACTCCTGGTGGCAGCAGGAAAAAATTTCTCGTTAGCAAATAAAAGAACGTGGCTGGTGCGGAGATGGGCTTCCCTTGGAACCACCCGGGAACCCCAGGGATGATCAGTACTTGATAAGTATCATCAATCAAGATAACCGAAGTCTCAAAAACATACATCTGAATACACGACTTCTCCTGACATGATCAGCGCCCGCCACCGCCCAAGAAATAGCAATTGTTCCAGCCCTGCACAGTAAAAAGAAACTTCATACATATCCAGGTGACAAGAAATCGGGGCATCCCTGC